>OX104066.1:64517031-64585302 GCA_944474145.2 Dicrocoelium dendriticum
GATCAACAACCAGAGTCTTCTCCTGCAACGTTTGGCTGATGTGATAAGAACTATCGGAAAACTGACCCGAGAACGTTGACTTGGCACTTGGACGCTGAGTTGGAAAAGTCTTTCAGCATAGCAAGCAAATGATTACGGACGCACCAGTCTTTGCCTCTTTTGATCTATCTCTCGCACCCACGATTAAGTGTGGGGGTATTCGATACGGCATCGGACCAGTGCTCATAGCATTACAGTAAGTCGGAGGCCGAGCGTCGTAAAGCCCTAGTTGGAAAAAAGGTCGGCCGCTGGTCCATACGACAGAATTGTTCAATGACTATAACTTCTATCGCAATACTACCGTCTGTACTGACCACAAGCCGTTGGCGTTCATTGCCAGTAAAGGACTGCACACTGTTACAAGCTGCCTGCAGCGGATATCTACATGTAGTTAGAAGTACCATCTGCATATGATCTATAAGCCCGTTATCCACGATACACGAGCTTGCTGACGTGCTATTTGAATAGCGCGTCTTCCAGATGCAAGTGAAACACACGAACACTCCGATTTGGCTCATGCATCACATATAATGGATTTTAATGTATTTACCCCAGAAGCTCAAAAGTTACATAGCACAACCGCCAAGTAGGTAGAACAAACGCCGTTCCCCATGGCTCAGCGGCTTAAGCTGCTGGGTAGTTAGCTTCAAGATCTAGCGGTCATGGTTCGATCTCTAATAGGAGACCGAAGGATGCACACTACTGACGAGCCTCAATAGGGCGAAAAGCGCGTCTGGTGCCTTACCTGATTGGGGCTTTTGTTATGTGGATTGTGAGCTGCCAGGATGAATACGTCAAACTTTTAATCAAAATCCTCAGACTCGCGAGTAGTACAAATGATGGATGCCAATTAGAAATAGCTGAAGCAACTGCGTGCTTACTTTGCTGGAAGAAGTTGTCGGCAGCGCACTACCGCAAAGACAACCCGCAAGACCAGTACGTAAAATAGAAGACTTAAACACTGCAACTAATACGTTTTGGAACAATGGAACAACGCTATATCTCGGACAAAAACGCGACTGTTTAGCAAGTGTTGTAGGATGACTAAAAAGCAAACCACAATATGGTGAATAGAAAAACAAAGGGATAAAAAGGAAATTCGTTATTAGTACGAGCTCACACACTTTTAATACACAGTGGTAAGCAGTAAAGATCCAACCATAATGGTTTAGGTTAATTGTGGTTGGGCACGTCCGCTCGCATTCTATTTCTAGTCGGAGACACACAGGCTATATCTCGTAGTGTAGGTGGGTTACGGTAACCTCGAGGAGGTTTCTAAACACAGGTAAAGTGGCGGCGGAAAACAAACGGGGGGTAAATTTGTGAGAGCGTTCCAAGGCTGACACACACGAATGAGAGTGAAGCTTCCGTTGCGACATTCTGAGTGCTGAGAATGCAGTTGCGGGGGCAAACCTTGAAACTGGTTGGCTCCCAGAAAATTCGTGGTTTGTGGCTCAGTTGTAGTAGTTGACGACAGATGCGGTCGGGGTTTCCTTAGAATCTGGTAGGCCATAATAAGTTCGCCACGTAGGCGCCGGTACCGGCCACTGTATAATTGTAGGGTCCTCAGTCTAAGTTGATAAGGAAGATTGAACACCATTTCAGTTGCTTCGTGGCTCGTCGCTGGGGAATCTCGAGCGCTGCAAGGTCTTGTTTGTGCCGGGACTGCACACTGCGATCGCGTATTCTACATGAGGTCTCACGTAGGTGTTAAGCAACTATGAAAATCAGAGGAGTCAAACCGCCTAACTGCACTCCTCAGCATGCCAAGTTGTTGGTTCACAACCATTGATGCCTTCTCAGACTGATCTGAAGAGCCCAGGTCAGTCTGGATTAGTACCCCAAGATTGCGCTCCTGGGGGACTGCTTGCAGGGCATGATCTCCAAGCTTGTAGGTGAAGCTCGGCTGGTGGCGAATGTGAACTAACTTACACTTCACGAATTGAAGTGAAGCAGATTATGGAGTGAGCACTCACACGCTCTGTCCACGTCTCGCTGAAGTGCCTCGTGATCTGCAGGGTCGGCGATCGTCCGCCACATCCTAACATCATCAGCGAACGGCAAGAAATTGAAGCGTTCAGACACGTAAGCTCGTTATTGAACACGAGAAACAGACGCGGCCCCAGAACTGATCCTTGTGGAACTCCACATTTGACATAAATCGGATCAGACAGCGCAATTCGAACTCCGATCTGCAGTTGCCGATCCTGCAGGAAATTCTTGATCCACCCAAGCACAAGATCACCAACTCCATAACTTTCGAGCCTGTGAAGCAGAATGCGTTGGTCCAGTCCGTCGAGGGCTTTGGAGAAGTCGAGGTAAATGACGTCTGTCCCTCTGCCTGTATCGGCCGCTTCCGTCCAACTACTGCGTGCAAACAGTAGTTTGGTAGCGCGTGAACAGTACCGGCGGAAACCGTGTTGCTCGGGTGCTATGATGTTGTAGCGTTCTAGGTGGTCTACTAAAGCCTCAGCGATGACTGCTTCCATCAACTTTGAGAGCACATGGAGGAGGACCACTGCGAGATAGTTGGCGGGTTCCGAGCGATTACCGATTTCGAAAATTGGAGTGATTACGCCATGTCTCTATATGGTAGGCACAATTTGTTTATCTAAGCACGTTTGGAAGAAATGTGATAATGGCCCGACCAGTGTTGTTGCTACTACGTTCAGCGCCCTTGGGTGAGTATAGTCGATTCCGAGAGATCTGTATGTGCGTGACGATAGCAGTTTCTTCAACATGGTTGTGGCAGTAAAATCGGTTTTTGAGTGCTGAAGTTAGGGATAGGGATGTGGGTATGGAACACGGGCGGAAGTCTCGTTGGAAGGTTGGAACACACTGCATTCCTAGGGCTTTGGCTGCCTCTTTGCACTCTGTATGTTTTGTTGGGAAAACGGAGGGTGACCCCTCTAATTAGTGCAGCAAAAATTGTGTTAATCATTCCTTTAGACCAATGGTTGATGTAAAGTGCACTATCTATGGTTAATCCCTGTTACTCGTTATCATTTTCTTTACGGAATCGTCAATCAATCCTTCGGCGGGACACCTTAAACTTCAGTTTATTATGTGCAATAGAAACAAGTGTCTATTGATTACTGAACTGGACCACCAGAGTATACTGCTAGTTCGGTACCTATGCTGCCTAAAACTACTTAAACATGGCGCAAACTCATTGGCCTTAGCAGTCAATGTTTATCTAACCGATGTGAAGGAGATGAGGGTGGATAATCCGACTCACTAGAGCGGACAGTATAATTCTCTTATCTAGTCAGATATTCCGAATGTCCCTTAGGTTGTGTTATCTGTTCGGTCGCGCTGATTTATTTGGCTGGACAGTGACAGCATACAGATACCTTTGTTTTCGTTTCCTTGCGCTGCTCCTCAAGAGGTGTTTCATTTACCCAGAATTCCCTCTATCAGTTGTCTGCTTTCTGTGGGCTTGCTCACAGGGTCAGGTACGGTTGTCTAGCTCACTCGTACGGCAGAATAATTCACATTCAGCTGGATAGTAGATGTAGAAAGATCAAAAAGTAGATGGAGAAGCTGTTATTCACCTTAACATTATGACCTGACGATCGGCACATATGGTTAAAGACAATTGACAATTAGGTCTTTCTGTTTACTAATGACGCGCTCTAAACGCAAAGTTTGCGGCACGAAATAGTCAGCCTTGTTCAGATACTAGTCAGATCTCAAATAGTTTGCACCAGCTTTAAACTTCAGGAAACAGAAGTCATGTTCCCAAATAGCGTAGCAACTCTAAACTGTAACTAACTTTTGACGTTTTTGTGAGACTGTCTTTCGACTGCAACCGAAACAATATTACCATAAACTTTTAAATGTAACATGTTTGAATAACTTGCTAGTAACACCTTTAATTTTCACCTACAGACTAGGTTCACCGAGTCCCATTTCTGTGAATATCTTGTACCGTTTTAAAAGCCTAAAGCAAGCAAATCACTTCGCGAAGATTATGAACTCACTTCTGAGGCCAGTTTCAATCATACATTAGTATAAAGCACTAGGTCATAATATTAATAGTCACTGACTCTGATAGAGGGCATAAAGTTTTTGATCTGGTCTGGGAATTGCAAGCTTTGGGAATAACCAGTTTGCATAAAGCTTCTAGTTGTCCTATACAATCGTTACTGGTGGCAATCAATACAAACCACGTTGACGTTTCCCGTTGTTCATTATAAAGAGCATGTGCAATAAAACGCAGCTATGAAATTGCAATAAAAGGTAGACCGTAGTCGTCTAAAGCAAGTTTATTTAACCAGATGTTGCAACAGACCGGATGTTTCAGTGGTTGCTGTTAATAACTGCAGTAACACCATGGGACCTGAAAACGAGGAAGCTAATCGAGAAAGTCAGAAAAACTAGACTTCTCACTAGTATTACAGCTACACAAATCCACCGCCTGCATTAAGCGCTCAAGCAATGAAACGGATTGAAAGGAGGAAAACGCCTTGCAGATGACATGCAAAGGAAAAGAACTGGTCAAAGAACTCCATCATAGAAGTAACGAGTGAATGTCATTGATTAGAGAACTTATTGACGAGGTGGGTCACCACCTGAAAGATCCACCTGTTGTTTGTGAAGCTTTTAGCAATTTTTTCGCTGTTTCTATGAACGTATAAACCAATCTTATACTTTTCCTCCTGGAACTTACAACAAGCGGCATAGACAATGTCGAGTTTTCGCTTTCGACCATCCAACAGGGTGTGAAGTCCATCAAAACATCGCTCAAACCAGACTTCGATGATATCCATCCATCAGTTATCAAAAGTGGACCTGACATACCACTGCTTTTGCTGAACATGTTCACCTTGTCCTTAGAATCTAGCTACTTTCCGGATGAGCGGAAAACCTGGTTTATTGTCCCTCGACATGTAGGGGCCCAAACAGCACGGCACTAATCATTGACCTTTACTTCATACTCCCGTCATCACTAGATTACTCGAAAAATTAGTTAAAAGTTGAAGCTCGGACTTCATCTATCGTTTTGGGCTGCTTATCCAATCCAAGCATAGGTTTCTTGATAAACCTTCCTGTACAAGGTGTCAGTTGCACTACCTAGATTACAGCACAAGAGACACTGACTCCAAATATGCAGTTATATTGCTGTTCCTGGATTTGCAAAACCATTCGACAGAATGCCCCACAGGCAGCTGCTGAAAATAACCGAATCATTTGAAATCAGAGATCCACTACTGGGTTGGTTGACATTATACCTAAATCGGCGTTACCAGATAATCACTATGAGTAATTATAAATCTTCCCCACATTCAATCGATAATGATGTCATCCAAGGAAGTGTACTTTGTCCTTCCCTTTTTTTCACATTATACTAACGACATCATGATGTTCATAAAATATTGCAGGCTATTTTTCTTCGCCGATGACATAAAGCTTGCTTATAAAGTTCAACAAGATGAACTTCATAGCGTAATGCTGCTCGTTCAAGTAGACCTCGATTCACTTGAGAAATGGTGCAGCATATAGATGTTAAATTTCTCAGCTGGTAAATCATGCATGATGCAATCCGGATGTTTGATCTCCGAAGCGTCTGTTAAACTGGACAATGAACGTAGCTGTGTGAAACTATCCAACTGTGATCTAGGCATACGATACTATTCAAACTTTAATTTCTCAGAGCAAGCTGAGAACCAAATAGAAAGTGCCAAACAATCTGTGGATACAAATGAAATAAAACCTATACAACCGTGCCAGAAGCAAGCTTTTCAAAACGCACTGCTTGTCCTTAAATACTGCAGCAACTTCTATAGGGACACATGTATGGGTGACAGGAAAGCATTGCAAAACCTGCAAAGATCATTCACTAAGCGCTTGTTCAGTAAATCAACCTGCTTGAGTTATCGGAAGCGCTGTCGGCAGCTTAAACACGAGCCTCGTTTGTTGTGACGACTGGAACATAACTGGCGCAAATACACAATTTCATCAACCAAAAGACATACCAATCTTTGTACACTTAAAATTCAACATAACTTCACTCGGAATATACGTAACAAACCTGTAGATTATGTGTGCCGAGAAGCAAGACAGCTATCCGATCTAACTTCTTCCTAGTCAGATACACTGTCGTGTGAAATATCCTACCAGCCCCAATCAGGTCTTACACAAATGCAAGAGCATTCCACATTCCGCTTAGCAAATTTATTGACCAGAACTCGAGAATGGCCATGTTTCCATCGGGTAAATGAGCACACGGGTTCTTTCAGGATGGACTAAGGAATATATAATCCATGATTAAAGATGGTACAAAGAACTCAGAAACAACAAAAGTTACGTGATTCCAAATTATTTTGATATCATACACCCCATATTACATATTTCACTCATGCATGAGCATTATAAGAATTGTACTCATGATCTGTGCACAATCCAGGGACAGGTTCTCGTAGAATCGGGAAATATAGGTATTATTATTATTGTTATTATTATTTGTCTCAAAGGAGCATTAACTGTACAAGCCACGCTCGAAATAGCCCAGCCTTTGTTAAGATATTAAAAGTTAGAACCGGTGTCTGCTGCCTTAAGTAGTTCTAATTGCCAGTTTAATTAGGTAGGCACGTTTTCTTATTAATCTTGTGCAACACAAAGGATAATACTCAGAAGTGAGTCAAGCGTAAGTTGGTCTGGTCACACTTGTGACTTCATCAATGGCAAGCATGTAGGATTTCAGTAAAAACATTTGAATAATTTAGCCTTTATCTGGTAGTGATAAAATGTCCACGTGAAATACATGCAACTGACTCTAAAGCGTCATCAGTTTGCCATTCCGCTTAAATGAACTCATGGCGTTTTCTTCAGCGTAAAGCGGAAAATGCGTCCGCAGTTGCCCGTTGCATACACTTCAATTATCAAGCAGAAATATGAAATATATATTTTGACTTGCTCCTTCGACGGTTGGAGGCAATTCGTTTGCTTTTATAGATTCGGGCTTCTTTGAACTTGTTCGAGATAATCTGCAACGCAAGCATGTTTACTAGGTTAGCTAATCGAAAGTGATATTGGCACATGCAGGGCCGAGATTAATTAGCCGATAACAAGCCTCATCCTGCGTGCAACAACCATATTGCTTCCACCTAAAGTAGAACTCACCGCACATTCAAATTGGCTCAGTACCATGCGGCAGCGTCTTTCGTGTCGTGGTGTCTGTATTCAAGCCTCACCGAATACTATTCCAAATGTAGGATTTGCAATGGTTAATAAACGTTGCTGGTGTTCAGCACTGTGCTTTGCAGCCTTGCAGCGGCTACACATCTCATGTTTCCAGCAACCTCTGATTCCAACTATGCTACGTTTTGCAGCACAAAAAATAGGCACATACATATAATTAGGAAACACGTTTATATCATAACTGGATCATAACATAGAGATTTACAGTTAGGCTGCTTGTACAAGTTTCCTCGGTTTTTTATTTTTCGACAATTGAGCAGGTGGATCACACACCAATAATAGTAATAGTAATAATAATAATAACAATAAGCATGGTTCCTATGCACAACGGTTATCCAGCCGATAGCTTTTGTTTGCGTTCACTCTTCTATAACAGGATCATAGCATTTAAATGTACCACGGTAGCTACACAATAGGAAGCGTCTGACAGACAAATCGGGACCCAAAACTTGTTGCAACCTGGATTGAACAGAACCTAACAAAAAGCCCAATCTGGGCTCAATTGGTAGAAAAAATTAAACCCAGTAATGTGTTTTCAGTTTAAATGCATTTAAATGCATTATATATACTTCAAGACAGGAACCCGACTTCATCATTCAATGATGTGTCACTACCAGTGGGGTTCCGGAGTGATCATTTCATCCACCTCGCTCAGGTATTGTAGTGATCGTCACCAGCACAGTCGCGCACAATATTGTCAGTGCATTTGCTTTGTGTCGGAGCAGTGTTGCACTTGCCAACATTTTTCCTTGAGTGAACTTCCTTCTTAGTTGAGATCTGTAAAGCTATAACGTTCATTGTTAAGTAGGGAGGAAATTGGAATTAAGTTTGCAATCTGTTGCTTTACGCCATCGCAAAAGGATCTTAGAGCAAAACCCTGACAAGGAAAATATGATGCTTTGACACTGTAATTTACTGACCTCTCAAACTGTAGTCTAGAGTTAGTGTTATCAGTGAGGCATGTATTTTGGAACATCGACAATCAGGAAAGTGGTCTTTACAGATCATTAGCAGGTGTAAGTAGATTTAGTTCCCGCAGGAGAGAACAGGTTGTCGCATAATGAGTTGAAATTCGTTCAGCCGTGTGTTCCTTTGTGCGCAGCAAGTGCGGAAAAACATTTCACATCATTACTCTAGTAGCTTCAGACAACGACTTAATCATGCGACCGCTATCATCCCAGTGGATTTGAGTGTCTGGATCAAATCTAGAAATAAGAAAGAAATGTGTCTTTCCAGAAGCGAACCGCCAGCTTTTCCCATCGATTGGCAAAAGTACTTACAGCTGCTGTTGCTTACCGTTTGATCTTCACTAATTCTAGTTGTGGAACTTAAAATTTGTGGGTTAGCAGAGTGAAAATGATTCCGCCCGTAAGCTTTGCATATAACTGAGAGGGTGTTTAAATAAATCATTTTCTCTGCAGAATGATGTTGATGAGGCGTCATCACAGGTCTTTGTGTAGCACAGAAGGGTAAACGTGTATGCCTAAATGCTTCTGTTACCAACGGCCAGGAGTAGAGATGTTCAATTACTAGTATCTGGATAGTTCACACATTGGAGTGAATCGTGGTTACAAAGCTGGTGACAACTGTCTCCGATCATCAGTGCTAATGAAAGGGACTATGTTAAGTTTCTGTTTGATGGTTAAAATATGTCTCCATATACTCTTTAACAGAGTTGCCTTGACTCCTCTTAACTGCTCTGTAAAGGAATTGATATATAAGCTGCAAAACCGGTGTTGGGGATTTTTGGCGATAGCTCGGCAAAAGCACAGAGAACGGACACTGTTTCGAGCCCATTTGACACAAAACGGAAGCTATTGGCCATAATGCATAGTTCCAGGTACGCTGGTTTAACGTGCCGGAAAATTTGTGCACCGGTGAGAACAGGAGGTATGTAAGGTGTGATGCGGAGCATCAACAGTCGAGCGGTCCGCTGCAACCTCCATGGAAGATTGTAATAATGCGCCGCTTGCACGCATTCCTTACTATTGAGTCTTTTGCCCACAAAGTCCCTTCTAATTTACTTGCGCATTAAAATTTCGTCTCCACCGTAAGGATACTCTGAGTGCTGCCAATTTATGGGTGTTGAACCGTTTTCCCTCCGAGTATCTCAGCAAACCTGGGTTAGTCTGATGATCCCATTCATTTATTCAGTACCGACAGGCGGTCACTGGCAGTCGCGTAAAACCGACAGAAATAGTTATCCACTAACAGTACATCATTTCCTAGTGTCCGTGCATAGAGAGTTTTGTGTTACCGGGTTTTAAGAAGAACCTGGCTTCCCTAGCTCAAGATAATGGTTGTTACCATAGAAAGTAGGGAGTAATGGTAGCACATTTTACCGGATAAGATGAGGCTCTCAATTGTCGCCCGACGTACTCCACGACACAAAGCTCACAAATCATTTCAGACTGCGAGTTTAAGAAAAGCAAACAGCAGACACAAAATCCAGAAGTCAAGCAGTATGACACTGGGAAGCTGTGAGATAGTCAACTCCCACAGTACTTGACCAGATTAAGAGTGAGTTGAGCGCTCCAGGCAGCTTGAAACGGCAATTTGAAGGCTTTAGACATTCTATGACAGGATTAACCTTTGTTTAACAAACTGTTGGCGACTTTGATGTGTTGCGTATCTATGGCATGCCCCGAGATTCCTTGCATCTGTTGTGAACTTCCCAGATAGCAAATTCAGCATAACAACAAGGTCATTTAGTCTAAGTAATTCCGATACTTATCGCCACATATTTAGTGTCCATTAGTTTCACTGGTATATTGTTAGATCCCACAACCAACTAATACGATCCTATAAACAGGTCAGATGCGCTTGTGTTGTACTGTTGTTGTACGAGGGCCGGTACCAGAGCAGACTTGGTGTATACATGGCATCCTCGTAGCAGCTACGTTGCACATGAAAGATAGTTTTAGGATGTGTTGCATAATTCAGTCTTTCAGAGAAAACCAGACGTTCCTCAGGAAAAATTCAACGAAAACTATATCATGTTTGGCAACTTAAGCTCTTCGTTATAAATTATACGTTCACGTCTATAACTACCGACCCTTCAGAACCGCTAAGGTTACTACTTTGACTCAATTAAACAAACCTCGCACAGCTCATATGCATGTCCTTCAATCCATGTCCAGTATTTGAGTCCGTTACGCCAGTTTCCCACTGACTGTTTGACTAGCTTGGTCGGTCCATCCATTCAATTTAGTATAACAATCCCAACACATCCTCCCATTTTACGTGTTCTTGCGCCTCCATAAACACACCGCACAGCTTGCCACTTCGCGTGCTCTTCGTCGTAGTTGCGGCCGTGGTCTTCTTTTCCTACGCCATAGGACGTCCCAAATCCAATGCGCGCTGTTGTCCTCGGTGTCATCCCAAATCTACTCGATTTCTTCTGAGTACCTTCCCTCCAATCTGTTTCGTATGCCCTGGCAGCGGTCTTCGCAGTCACCACACCTATCTTCCACTGCTCTTGACCATCGAGTACTGGTTGTACCCACATTTCCTCTTCCAGTAGTACCCATACCCCGTAGTCGAAGTGCCGTTTCTGCATGGTCGTGCTTCTTCCCAAACTGTTCCGTGATCTATCATGCTGTAGAGAAACTAGGTGCAAAAATGTGACAGATGCCGGTATCAGTGTATTATTCTTGCAGCTGTACTTCTCTCAAGCTGACATACGTTGTAGGTGTGTTGTCATTCTCCAGTAGCATGAGCTTCTTTTCTTCACCAGTAGCTCCAGTCTTTGAAAACCGTCTTTCGGTCTTCTTCACTGCTGACCTTTTCTTTCAATTTGTTTGACTGTGATATGGGTTGGTTTGCTGCGCTGGGATCCCAACTTAGTTGCGAAGGTCTAGTACGCAGCGTGAGTACATTGGGAACCACAGTTGGAGGCCAGATCTTTCGGCAGTTCGTGCCGAGCGAATAGACATCTGAGGTTGTTGATTACCGCTTCTGCGGTCTTAGTGGTGAGTAAACTGATTCTAAAATAATCACCATAGTTATCTACCATAAGGAGGTAATCTCGCCTTCTGTCACCAAATAAATCCACTACCACCAGCCATGGTCGATCAAAGACATTAAGCAGCATCACTGATTTCTTCGTCTGCCAGATTTTTGAACGTCGTGCCTCACAATCCGACACACGATCCTTGAGTTAACCTATTCCTGACCAAATATAAATTCTGTAACTCGGTTAATGGTATAATTGGCACCGAGGTGAGCGCGATACAAGTATTTTTAGCATTTCTCCTCGGAGCAATGGCAGAATCAGAATACGGCTTCCTTTGAAAAGCAAATTATCATAGATAGAGTTCATCCCGAAAATTAAAGTAGGGTGTTAGTTCTTTCGGCAGCCGCTCTTAGTCTCCAGCCATCCATTTAGAATGTCTCGCTAAGCCGAAAACGCTATAACTTACTCTGGGTGGCGCGTTATTTCTTAGGCGGTCTTCTGCCAGTGCCGGATGCTATATTAGTTTTACTGCTTCGATCACTTCCAGATTGTGTGCGGGCACCGGTAGACCAACTCGTGACAGCGTATCCGCCACGAACATCTACGCACCAGGAGTGTGCACGCTATCTACGTTGTACATTTGAAACCGGGTAAGCGTATGCTGAAGCCGATGACAAACGGTGTGCAGCGGTTTACTAGCTATCCACGCAAGCGGTTTGTAGTCGGTATATACAGTTGTCAGCCTTCCGAAGGTAAACTCGTTGAAAGGCTCCATGGCAATGCCTACCACGAACAATTCCTCCTCAGTCTTCTCATAGCGATACTCGGTCATGGTGAGTGCTCGACTGCGGAAGTCCAAAGGTTTTCCATTTTGTAAGCAAACAGCACTTATTCCGTCCTAGATACTGTCACACCGTATCTCCAGCGGGTACACTGGATGGTAATATCCGAGGGAAGGCGCGTTACTAATAACGTACTTCATAGTTGCAAAGGTGGTTTCCTTTGCTTTTCCCCAACTCTACGTTACTATTTCGAGAGTTCTTGATAGATGTCATGATCTCGGAGAGTCACGGCTCAAATAATTCACCAGATCATTTCAAGGTTGGATTCCCTTCCCGTCGGTAGGTGGCGGTATCTCTTGGATTGGTTTCTGGATCGAAACTAATTCCTTCGGCATTTAGCACATCCTCAGGAAAATCATTTCCTTTTCTTCAAAGCCCAATTTTGTTACGTCAAAGCTTGATGTACTGCTGCACACACCGCGGCTGGAAACGGTGGACATTAGCGTATTGCTCTTGGTCCGACGTGTGGTAAAATATAAGGTCATTTGCACACACGTTGCACCATCTAAATCGTAAACCGCTTGTACCAATCAGTTTTGAAAAATTTCACTCAAAACCTTTAAATCAACTGATAAACACATGCAATGATAACGCCAGTACGGTGTGTCAAATGTAGTAAGGAAACACGTGCCAGAATGAAGAAGAAAGGTCTACCTCCATGTAGTAACTCTCTTTGGCCAAACGCGGCGAAATATATTCTAGGGTGGGTAGCGCATAATACTGTCTTCGCAGGGCCCCACTCAACGGTTTTGTGTCAATACACACCCGCAGTTCGCCCATCTTCTTCGTAATGATTGCAACCCGACTAACCCATTCGCTTGTATCGTCAATTTTGGCAATCACACCCTCTGTCATTAATTTGCTCAACTCAACGCAGAACCTGTCACGCAGTGCAAATGTAACTCTCCTAGACGGTAGCTTTGTCGGTTTTATCAATGGACCTAACGACAAGTGGGCGGTTCCTTCAACTCTGCCCGAACCCGGGCTAAACACAGACGGATAATGCTTACAATATCGTTTTCTTGCTGGCTAACATGCACGAAACGATCATGATTAAAAGCGACGAAACCGAGAGACTGGATCCAATCAATGCCGAGAACAACCGTGAACTTTATATTCACGACCACAAACTCCAATAGGTTTGAGGCTCTGTCCCTTGGGTTAACCACTTCGATTGAAGCTGCCCCCTTCGGAGTAAGTTTGCAACCATTCAACATGAACAGACAATCGTGATCGAATAGGATGCACGCTATGGGATAGTCCTTCCTGGGTATGATGTTAACGGTAACACACGTGCCTAACTGGAATCGAGCGGTTTTGCCTTCGTTCAAAAGGCTTGCGTAGACACCTTTTTAAATGATCCTCCAAGATACAAAACCAATTGAATGTTCCACGTCTGTAGCTGACTTATCACGAACGAGCGCACTCTCATTGGTTGACTGGCATCTACGAGCGAACTGGTTCCTTTTACAACATTTGGGGCATTTCTGTCCCCAGGCTGGACACGTCGCAAGGCCTCGGGTGTCGCGCAGCCTAATATTTGCAGACCTTTTGTTTCACGTTGGTAACATACGTTGTTCTGCCTCCGGAAACAGCACGAATTCGGCGTCATTTGGGGTTTAATTTGGTAGTAGTGATACGTGGTCGGAGACTCGCTGTAACAGTTATCGATGCACTGCTGGAGTGATAACTTGCGTTGTCACAAAAGCAGATTTATGTTACCTTCATCACTGATTCGCGCTTCAGCCTGTCGCCTATGCATATACAGAAATGACAGGACCAGATCAAAATCGTCAAAACAGTGAGGTTCGCGTAGACGGATTTCTTTGGGAATTTCCTTCGCGATAATAAAAGTAGCGCTGGTCCTTCTCGCTGGTTTGGCCTTCCTAAAATACACAAAAACTTCTTAATGACCGTCTCCAATTCCTTGGGATTTCTGCCGTTGACAGACTGCAGTGAATCTATCACACCGTGCATGATATTCTGCTGTAGGTAGAAACATGGCCAAGATAGAGGCCATCGGTTGCTCGTACAAACATAACTAGTTTGCATACATCGATGTACTTTGTCCTCCATAGACGCCAATTACTTGCAAAGTTCCGTTTATTCATGTTCAATAAGGCAGGCGTTTGAACAGCCGCTGATGATCTAAATATTATTGAAGCGCGTTGGGCGGAGCCTGGGATACTAGTCGGTAAGCAATGACACGTAATACGTGTCAAATACGACAGTATAGAAGCCGGAGGCGATTGAACCCAACGTATATCGTACAGGCTACAAGAATAGGAAGCGAATCAGACAGAGCGAGAAACGTGCAGCGAGGTACTCACCAAAACGGATGTGCAGTCAGTAAAACAAATGGACGCTTCGAAGGTTAAAACCACTGTAAAATCCAATGTTACAAAATACTGAAAGAGCTTGTTTTCCGGTACACTACAAGCGCCGTCGGTTAAGTTCTTTTTACTCTTCTCCGAAACTATGTTGCAGAACTTAGTCGTTCAGGGACAAGCGTATATTCAAAGCAGTTCTTTCCCTTTAGTAATTTGCACAATGCGGTAAGAAGTCGAAAATTAGTGGACGCATGCCTTTCGTATTGTCTCCTCAGTACCATTAACAATGACCGATATGTAACTATATAAATACCAATGCATGTGACCAAACAAGCTTGAGATGTAAAATGAATGACTGAAGTTACACCCTATATCCACGGCGGTCTTAAGCTCACATGTACTTGTTTTGAACACACTGTGCGCGTTTAAGATTGCCGTAGCCATGGGGTTGTATCTTCCGTCATTCATTTCGCCCCTTAAGCTTTTATGGTCACACCGAAGCGTATATTTGTCAGGGACAGAACAACAAAAGTTACAGAATGTTTGGCAAACCAACTTTTTCGATAAAAGTTGTACGTCCACGATCATAACTATCGACCTTTCTGAACTGATGAGGTCACTAATTTGACTCGGGTAAACAAACGGTAAGTAGTTCACAAGTCAATACATGTCCATTACTCGAATCCGTTACGTCAGTTTCATATTGGCTGTCTGGCTCACTTTCTTGCACCATCCATTCAATCCACACCTTTTCCCGATGGACTATATCTATTGTGTAATTGAGTTGCTCCTTAAGGATCTAACTTGTATCCGTAAGGTAAATGAACTTGTTCCTTAACGCGTTCGCATTACATTCAGTGTCTGCGACGCACTGTGCACGCGGTGTCCTCAAATTTGACCTAGCCAATATCAGGCAATGAAGATAGACCCAATAACCCTCGAATGGATATTATAGATTGATGGTGTGCGGAGGAGAAGCGTGGGTTTTTTAACCTCTATTCAGTGACTAGTGTCTACTCGGAAGCTAGGTCCACACAGTCTATTGGAAAAAGGTTGTCCAAAGGCTCGTGGTGCAACTGGTTTGCGGGTTGAGTGGGCAGAAGCAGTAAAGACATGCTTTGCACAAGATACCAGTGGGGGTAGCGGCCAATAATTCGACAATGCGTCACGCGAGTAGTAATCCTAAGGCTGGTTATGCACTATCTTTGAGCCCACAAGTTGCGCTTGTGTTTAAAGGGGCATACAACTGCACAAGTTCGGTTTATCTGGATATCAAGACTCATAGATGCATGACTAAAGCGGGAAATGTCAAAAAATAATTTTGTGAATGATATCCCCATTATTATTTCAAATAAGAAAATCGGAGAACAAAGGTTGTTTGGTGACACAGTCATTTCGTGTATTCTCGTCGGTCATGTACACGCAAGTAACAAAGTCCTGACAGAGGCATGACTTGCGACCAGACCAGGGCAGACACGAAGCTCCTACTGTACAGAGAGTATGCGGATGGGCAATGAAAGACAGTCAAAACGAGCATTCTGCGAGATCACCTGCCGACTCGCCGTCGTTATTCGTTACTTCGTCTAGTTTTTATTTTCTCCGCAGTTCATGTGGCTCTTGTAATTCATAACATCTTGCGTTTCACGCGTTGTGGATGTGGTCTCTCTGTCCCCATGATATTCCTGGCGAAGCTACACATTCTACCCTTCAGAATGTGCTGATTTTGCGTTAGCAGCTTGAAACGCAATGACAATCCTGTTGACTTGGGTTTCTCTGTGGATTCTATGGTGATTTCGAGTGGTGATTTCTCACCGATATTTATTTGTCTGTCTCGTGCTGGAATACCGGCCTA
Organism: Dicrocoelium dendriticum; assembly: GCA_944474145.2. Taxonomy (NCBI): domain Eukaryota; kingdom Metazoa; phylum Platyhelminthes; class Trematoda; order Plagiorchiida; family Dicrocoeliidae; genus Dicrocoelium; species Dicrocoelium dendriticum. Next base: position 64,533,253 of record OX104066.1, read on the forward strand.
TCTGAAGCCCTGACCATCTTTGACGTGTTTGCGGAAAATGCACTACGTTATAAAACCGTGGGTTATCAACTAAATTTAGCGATACGGAAAGCCCGATTGTAACCTATCCGGAGTATTTTCTTATCTCCAATGTGGTAACCAGAGAGTACCATACAAACTCAAGCTGCACTTTTGTTACCAAAGATGACGCAGCGTCTTTGAAACACAATATCTTCTCTTAATCCTTCCGTGTTCATAATTTAGTGACATCCTCTGCCATTTGCTTTCATGAACTTCGCCAGCAGAATAAACTGCATTGGAGGCGAGATGGGATATCAGTTATGCGTGAGCACTTAACAATCGTCAAAAGGAGCAAATAGACTAGTAATTGCTTACTGCTCTCTCTAATAGGTATTGTTTTGGCGCATTCTGTACTGCAGTGGACGCAGTGGAGCAAGACAATTGTCGTGTTCACTTTTATACTAAGATAGATACGATTCACTAGCAGTGCATATCTGTGCAGTGTTGGAACAGAATATTGCGTACTTCTCGGTTAAGGAGGTTTTGTCACTTTGCACATGATTGGGCCAAAAGTAGCTCAGAATAAACAAACCAATACTGAAGGGAGCTATAATCTCTAGTATGCTTCGCTGGGAGTGCACACTTCTGCAGATATCCTTAAAAATTGGTTGCTATGATAGTGGTTTAGGTCAACGAGTGACAGTTGTTCGCCTCCTCCTTACTTAGTGCAGTTAGGGTAGAACGAATCCGAAACGGTTTTTCTTGTCGCGGTCTATGTTGGCAGAGTATTTCTGTGGAACATTTTCTCAAAGAAGGCAAAAAAGCAAGGGAAATACGTGAGGGTGATGAACCATTTGGTCAGAAGAAACTGTTCTAAGTGTGGTGATACTGTACACTTTAACTGATAGAAATAAAATAAATAATGTAAATGTTGACCAGAATCTACTTAATAACTAAATAAAGGCTGCTATTTATTAAAAATACCCAGTATTCGCACTATAATGCACAATGCGGACATGTACAATGCAAGTTACAAAGATTCGTGCGTTCAAAGACGGAAGTCCGACGCCCATTACGTGAAATGTACTCCTCGAGACATTCATTATTTCTGCAACGGTCAGCGAAGTGAATAGAATAGAAGATTAAAAAGTGAAAGTAAATATAATCTAAGTTAAGGTGAACATTAAGAAATATGAATAAGGAAAAGCTAGTGAACGTTGGACCGGAGTAAACCAATGTTAATAGTGAAACGAAAAGAGATGCAGAGAGAATGTGACCGCAAATCCGGAATAATTCTGCGTAGCCTGTTGGCTATATAGGTGGCATGTACCCAAACCAGGAAACATTTACTCAGGGCTAAAACAAGAGGGCGAGAGAGAAAATGAGTAAGTAGCGAATACGGAACATATGAGTGACGCGTTCGTCTCTTGTTTCCGATATAACGTCCAGAATAAAACTGCATCATATTTGTTACCTGAAATGTGACGTGCGCAGTCACGCAGCTGGATTGCGTCATCTCTTGCTAGCAGATGCATTGCAATAGGAAGTGGTAGGAACAACGTGTTTGTGTAGTAATCGCAGATAACTTGTGCAGCTGTCTGTTCGCGTTTGTATATCTGTTTACAGATGTTTGGTGTTGTTATCTATTTTAGCCCATCTGCAGATGATTTCTCTGGTATCATATATTATCCAGTATTTCGTCAAATAGCTTTTGTGATAAGTTTATAACTTTTGAACATGGTTCACAAATGACGTCAACAAATTAGACTACAGCATTTTCTTAGACAGGTAAAATATTTAGTGGAAGGAATTCCTTGAGGAGCTTTTTCCATATGGTGCCGTATCCGGGGAGACAAACAATTTGTTCCTAACTAGTTTTTAAACTGGGCAATGTAACCAGACACATAGTGTCTCATGTACCACATTCCGTTTTTATTTCTTTACTGTACGCTTTTCGCCGACGGAGTTTGTGGAAGGAGCGCAGATTTAATCGAAATCTCCTCAATCACGAATAACAAGATTTAGCTCGGAGTACCATCGCTGTATGGAAGTATGTTTACTTAACCAGAGACACCTATCGTGAAGGCGCGCCGAAAGTTTTCACTGACCTTCGGGTAACATTTACTCAGATTGTTGGATGTGGTCCAACAGTATGCGAACAGATTTATGTTCTGAATATGAAGGTACTCAAGCTGCTTTCTTGCAAATTTCTCAATAGACAAATGACTGTAACTGATTCATTGGCATAGTTGCAAAATATGTTACCGAATATAAGCCGATGATTTTTGGACAAATTCCCTTTCTGTAGTGGGGGATCAGCTTATAAAAAGCTGTAGGGAATTTGAAAATGGTTACATGCAAAACCCACCCAGGTCTTCACCGCCTACCACTGCTTTTAGCACCACCTGCTAATGCCGGATGGTATTCCAGACGTTGATTTGAAGCGTCTGTAACTGGACGCGTTACTTTTATGTGTAAATTTCTCGGTACATCGCACATCTGAAGTTCCCGACGAATGGCTGTAGCGGATCAAAGTGCTTATATATTATGCTAGGCTAGGCGATCTGGTGCTTTAAAAGTACAACGTCGTCCCACACCCCTGCCCGTGAACTTCACTCTTATGCACTGCTCTGCTGTGGTTCATATGCATGAGGTCCTCAACTATGCGAGACAGCCTGTTTGACATCCTCTCACGTTACCGTATATTGTTGGCTGTCTTGCCTGCTCCATGAGACTTCACATGTGGTCAGTACACTGAGCAGTGCGATAGAAGTTGTTCTGACATCCCACGCCCCCGTGAAACGCGATTATAACGCAGTGCGGTCGCCACAACTGACCAATAGTGGAGCAGGTTTCACTTGAACTCACTCAAGTGAGAGTAGCTAGTGATGACCTCAAAATTGTGGAAACTTTTTCCTTTCCCTTTTGCTAATGTTTTGGGAGTCGGCTAAAACAAGAACTTCCGAGTTTGGACAAATTTGATGTTGCAAAGTTATACTGTCAGCCTATCTGTACGCGGGCTTATATTCGATAATATGTGTGTGTGTCAGCTGTACGCCGTAACGGCGCTTTGCTGCCGCGCGACCACCACCAGTCGTGAAGACGCCCACCCCTACACGGATTCGAACCGGTGACCTTATGGTTGCAAACCAAACGTGCAGACCAGTAGGCCACCGGCAGAGGTGTTTGCTAAAATTTAGCGAACTGAAATGCCGCCAACCTAAGTCAAGGACACTGGACCTAATGAGAATCATCTAATCAGGAAGCCTGAATATTCCTGCTTCTTTGTCACATCCATACAACTAGACGATACACTCAGACGTCAAAACATCATCTACCCCATTGCAGCTTGCCTCACAAAGGTTTTAAGCCCTTTTGGATGTCGGTTATTTCAGATGTATATTGAAAAGTCGGGATCGTCATCCTCAAACAGCCAAGCCACACTAAAATGGATAACGGAGATGTGGTCATTTATGTGAAGTAAAAGAGGAAGTAGCCCAAAACTCTACTATGCACCACTCCGCTGGTGACGTTAAGGGTTTTATAGATGTTCATATTGAACGCAACAGCGCGCAGTGTTTCAGTTAGATAGGATTAGTTGAGACAGAAGTGGAACTGTCATCGCGTACCTTATTAGTCTATCTAGCATATACTGTCGAATGCCTTTTGCACGTCGAGAATGATGACTATGCACTAAAATCTTGAATCAAGCGCACTAATTAGCTGGTTTGGGGACAATAAGTAGTAGGACTTTAGAAAGTCATATTAGCACAGTGAGAGATGGAAAGGAGATGATAGATTATAAAATGCACGTTCTCTAATAGCTTTCTTGAACATTCGGGAAAATCTAGCAGTATGGCTGACCGGGTTATTGTTGATGTCCATTTCTGACCTGGACTTATGTTGTCGGGCTATTGTAGACGTTTGTACCGTTCAGGATATTAAGCTGACTAGATGGATACTGAGGGATATTCATAATGAGAACAGGAATATTTTTAGTTCCGTATTTGAGTAAAGCTGAGGGGCTAGGGCTCTTTGATGTTCGTAGAGAGGCGACCATATGCTTTATAATGCATACACTAAAGTCAAAGGTTAAGACATGTTCAGCGACTTTTAAGTAGGATGAGAATCCTAGCGGTTCCAGTTCACCGTTCACTGACCGTACTGAATAGAGTTAATTCTGCTACAAACCTAAGCACATGAAGTGGCAGATTCTCTTAACTATGGCTGGCTCCAGTGGGCATGCACAAAGTGAAAGCGTTCGCGTGACACTCAGAAATGGGATTAAAGTGCAGAGTCAGTGCAGTAGTACATAAGTTGGGGTGAAAATTCAGAAAGGAAAGGTATCCTGGGTAATGATTAATGCAGCTACCTTCCTTGCCTCACTTTCGATCACTTCTAGTTAGCTAGTGACTACCGGTGGTTAGCAGTTGGTTACAGCACCAGTTCTCCGTGAGTAAAGTATGCTCAGGTTTAGTTAGGTTTACAAGGATAAGGAGAAGTGAAACCGATACATCAATGAAAAAGTTTTAAGAATTACTAGTATTAAAAATTTTGGCGCTGTCCAAAGATTTGCACTTGCAGTCACATTAGTTCCGGAGCCTTGCGGAACCGATCCGCCACAGCTGGATTTACTAGTTCTATCGGGATTAGAGGGGGAGGCAGGATTGGTGAGGCAATATGAAGAGTTGTAAATTAGGACAATCATATTTAGAGGGCCGTGTATAAGAAGGAGGATGAGATTATAAAGTTTGGCATGTCTGAGTAGCTTGCGTGTAAGTAAAGACATTTACTTGTGCACCAGAGGACAATCTTGGATACGATAGCCGAATATTAGTGAATTGCGGCTTATCATGATCATTATTCCCCACCACTGTCTTTGGGTGACACAAATTCCTCTTTTGCAGCATAACGATCCGTGGTCGGGCTGGCACTCTTAGGGCTTGTGCTATGTTGATGACTACTAGTTTTTAGGTGAGTGGACCGCAACGCACCGTCGCTACCTACCCACAAATCAGTCAATGATCCTTTCGTCGATAACTCAATCCCGCTTTATCTATATTGATGTTTACATGCTTAAACTGCGGTACGGCAATGGTTAGCAGATTTAACGCTTTATTAGAACATGCCTAATTGGGTGAATCTTTTCTGTCATCTCTGTCCGCACAACAAATGACATCCTGAGAAATCTTGATCAATTGAGCTTCCTCAACACTGTCTTATCTGTTCGCACTTAAGAAGTGGAGAGTAGAATGACCAACTAAAGAGTGATTACCGTCATCTGCGCCCCTGGGAGGGAGCAGATGCAAGCAGTATTAAATCTTCCCATACTTGGCTGTTTTGGAAGGTCCCAGGGGAGATGATTCAGCATCGGTTTAGGTAATATATTTGTCGACCTACTATGTTGAAGTTCACGCTGTCCCCAAAACAAACTTTTAAATTTCGGGAGGGACTTCCAAGCGTTTTGGCTTTTAATGCACGAAGTTTTGCGATGGTCCTTGCGGAACTTGAACAGAGTAGGGTGTAGAAAGTCTAAAATATCTCTCCTAGACTTGTGTCACTCATCCACATTAAATGTTCTGAAAGCAGTACACCTCATGTGTCAAGTGGGATATTGTCCTCTATGTTGAACTCAATGGTACTTTGTTTAATTAAATGTGGATTTAAAGTGAAGAATTTTTCCCGAATTCTCACTTAATGGCCTTTTAAGCTCGTTTATTTGTCCTTGTGCCCGAGAGAACAAGTAATCATTATAGGTGGAAATGCATATTTGTCGTCGCAACGGCATCGTCTTCCGTGGTTACCTACTTTCTAACACCTTTTCCTCCTTAAACATCTACATGGCATTACTAAGACGGATTATCTTATGCTTGTGCAATAAATAAGCGACGGTAGAAGCAACAAACATCTCAGTGGCGTTCTTATTGTGAGTTTCTTTGTTTCTCCCCCTCCCGCTTAGCCTCCCCGTCCAACCACAATCTTAAGTATTGGGCTTATTATGACTTTTTTCGGCCCAATAGCCGGCTGTTAGCGTTCCGGAACGATGTCTGTCCGTTACTGGTGACTCAGCCAATGTGCCTCTGTTTCATGTTTTATTTGTATTTGTTCGTGTATTGCGATACTATAACTGAAGTATTTTCCACCTGCAGCTAACGTGCATAATGATATAATGATGATAAATTAAAAAGCAAAAACGCGAGCTATTAACTGCCGTTACCCTTTTTTAGTTTCTGTGAAAACGGAAACAGCATGCGGAATAACACCAAATACTTCAGATTCTCACAAAGAAAGCTGATCTGTAGAATAAAGAGTTAGAGGGGTCCGCAACACATCTAGGCTCCAGTCTTGTGGATAGAGACAGACAAAGAATTGCCTTCTTGAATCTGCCACACCTCTGGCGTCAGAAAGGGTTTCCTCTCCGCCTGAATGACCGTGTTTACAAGGTAACAATGAGGGCAGTGCTACTCTATGGGAGTGAAAAATGACCCCTTCGGTCTGAAGATCTGAAGAGCTTTCAAGTCTTTGATCATTACTGCCTGCGGGGCGGTGCTGGTGTGGGATGGCACCAGCGTGTCCGCATCGATGATGTGAGTAGGCGAGTACTAGGTGGTGATAATCATGCTAGCTCCCTAGAACAACAGATAGCACTGTATAAATTGCGTTGGCTCGCGCACCTGCGACGTATGGCTGGTCACCGCTTTTCTAGGAGGGCCTTGTTCACTCTACCAGGTGTAGGGTGGCGCAAGGCTCGAGGTGGACAGAGGTTGACTTGGCAGCGGGAAATTGAGACACTGACGACCAGACTTCGTATCGTCGATCCGCCTCGCCCTCCCGGCTGAAGTCTACGTGACCCGCCTTGTGCTTGGCTTGAGAAGTTAAAAAATATAGCTCGCAGTCGACACCAGTTGCGCAACTGCTCTCGTCTCCTAATCGGAATACCTGTTTAAAGTGTGTTTGCTGTTAAGTTATCAGCGGGGTAATTGCTGCTTATGACGCGGGGCAGTGAAAGCCACAAGGGAATTGTCTCGCCGGTGTTGTTTATATTTGCACGATAACCAGCTCTTCGTGATGATATGTTGTTGGAACAAGGGGTAGTCACCTTGACCATGTGTGTTCGGGTGCGTCATTAAGGTTTTAAGCTGGGTCATCCTTCTCTCCCTTTTACTATTCTTTTTTCCCTAGGTCGTTATGGTTGCACGGCAGCGAAGCAACAGTTCAACTGGCTGCTGTGCTGTGGTTGTTGTTGTTGTTGTTGTTGATGATGATGATGACGATGACGATGATGATGACTAACAGTGACATGTAGATCGTCGAATCATCCTCAGTATGGTCTTCAGAATGAGACCCCAAGTTATCTAGTGTCGCCACCAACTGTTCCCGCCCCACAAGCGCAATCAGAACACGAAAGACAAGCCAGAACCGAATTGTATGCGTACGAAATGTGCACCAGTTAAGCATGCGACAGAAATAGTTGAAGCAAGTATACTAAAACACACTGGAAAAAGCCAGCAACATATAAGACAATGAATTAAGCAGGGTAATGACAATGGACAATGGACAATGGTTTATTACGGGTAAAAAAGCATCGCTTAACAAGTCCCGTGGAATGGAAATTATTGTGAAAATAAATTGCATAATGAAGTGAAAAGCGTTGTGGTGGACTCACCATAGACTTATGTGAAATAGCGGAGATATTCGCGTATTAAACATAAAAATCCATAAATCCAATGGTTGAGCGTTTGGCAAGAAACCGTTTGATTGCGTTTTGTAGCCCCTCGCTAACAAGTCATAAAAGGAAATGTAAATGAGACAACGCATCGTCAACACGTTTTTTAAATATCGCCAGATTGGGAGCAGAGACGACATAATTAGGGAGGGCATTCCAAGGCTCACACACGCGGAGAGAAAAGAAATTTCTACGGCATTCAAGCCGGCTATAATGAGTTGTCAGTTTTAGAGGGTGACCTCTTAGTTTAATGTTGGGGTTCAATTCCAGCAGCGGACAGCAAATGTGGTTTGGGTTCTTCAGAATCTGGTAAACCATTATGAGTTCCCCCCGCAAAAGCCGATATCGACTGCTGTACATTCTTAGAGATTTCAGTCGAAGCTGATAGGGCAGATGAAAGAGGCCCCTGACGTTCTTGGTTGCCCGTCGTTGAGGAGTCTCGAGAGCAATGAGATCCTGTTTCCGCCACGGCTGCCACGCCTGAATAGCATATTCCACATGCGGGCGCACGTGGGCGTTAAGCATTTGGGGAAATATTGATGGTTCAAACCGACCGAAGGCTCTGCGAAGAAGGCCGAAGTGTTGATTTCCGGTTCTCGTCGCCTTCTCTGCTTGTTTGGAACACCCGAGATCTTCCTGTACCAATACACCCAGGTCCCGCTCATGAGAAACCTTTGCCAAGATGTGGTCTCCAATCTTGTAGGCGCTCACCAGCTGGTGACGCAGATGCATCACTTTGCACTTAGCCATGTTCAATTGAAGCTTGTTACTCTTTGACCATTCGTAAATGCAATCTAGGTCATGTTGGAGCAGATCCTGATCTGCCTTGTTACTAATCGCCCGCCATATCTTGACGTCATCGGCGAAAAGCAGGAAGTTTGAGGAGATGACTCTTGCCAGGTCGTTGATAAACACCAGGAATAAGCGCGGTCCCAGCACTGAGCCTTGCGGGACACCACATTCCACCTCAATTGGGTTAGAAAGTGATCCCCTAACACGTACTTGGAGCTTTCGTTGGTAAAGGAAGTTGCCAATCCAACCAAGTACAGGATCTCCGATTCCGTAACTCTGAAGCCGTTGAAGTAGGATGCGGTGATCGAGGCGGTCGAAAGCTTTGGAAAAGTCCAGATAGATGACGTCGACTCCGGCCCCATCATCGGCCACTTCCGTCCAACTACCTCGAGCAATAAGTAGGTTGGTGGTGCATGACCGGTGTTGACGGAAGCCATGCTGTTCCACTACCAAGATGTTGCGTTTTTCCAGATAGTCCATCAAAGCCTCAGCGACGACTGCTTCCATCACCTTCGCGAGCACAGGGAGGAGAGTCACTGGACGATAGTTTGCAGGATCGGAACGGCTACCGCCTTTAAAAATAGGGGTTATAATGCCACACTTCCACATAGTGGGGACTCGTTGTTCATCAAAGCACCTTTGAAAGAACTGTGACAGTGGTTCAGCTAGCTTATTAGCCACAGCCTTCAGTGCCTTCGGGCAAATGTTGTCTGCTCCAGGAGAACTATGTTCGCGCAGTGAGAGTAACTTCCTTAGCACAATTGATGGGTTGAAAATAACATTTGTAAACGAAGGTGTCGGTAATGAGCTTGATATTATGGGACAGGTAGATGTTGCGAGTTCAAAAATTGGGACGTATTGCAGCCGCAGTGCATTAGCTGCTTCTTCGGCGCTTTGTACTCTACCGCCTGTCGTGAATAGTGGGGGTATTCCATGCTTCACTTTAAGAGAAGCGGTAGAAGTAAAAAGCAATTACGTATGTCTGGGGAAACAGTATTATCACAAACAGCACATCGCGATGATATCCGTTACGAACTACGTATGACGGCCAGTCAAATAAATGGAATGGTGTGCCTAACAAATGTCAAGTAACAAGCAGCTAAGAAGTGTCTAATATGCATCTTTCTTACACCTCCCTCTTCTTAATTATGAGTTCCTCGGATGTTGTATAGCTGATGGACGTCCACCTGAACAGGCTGAACAAATCTTGTTCGTTTTGGCACGTGTCAGGTCTAGTTTTCTAAACATCCTAATGACCGAACTTCATAACTGGCAAACCACTAGGTTTCTGATCGCTCAATAGTTCAGTGGAATCCAACCAATTGTTCTTTGTAAGCAAGATATTTCATATATACAGTGGCCTCAGCTGATTAGCATGATTTCTACATAGTTGGTAACAACTTGACCATCCTGTCTTACCGCTCCACGACGCCGCAGAACTCATCTTGGTATTCACTCCATCAGCCTTCCCTGAATAGAAGCGGCAACTACGTAACGTCCCACTTTAAAATTCTTTCTCCTTCCCTATGGTGACTGTTGTGTTACTGCTCTGTGACTGAGTCCGTTTGCCGTACGGTGGCTGTTTAGGAATTACCCACCCAAGAGTGGTTCTCAGTCTTCACCCCCATAGGGCTTCAGCAGGTGGCTTGTAATCTGATCCATTCGGATATGGGATAACTCGATAATACGACAAGAAACGTTCCAATCTTTTGTCCAGCGTCCCCTCCCTCTTCAAATTTAACAATGCTCGTTTCAGAGTATCGACAAACCTTTCTACGGGTGTTAGATTTTGGATGATATGGTGCTGTTCCCACGTGGTCGATTCTATTTTATGCGTGAAACTCAGCGAATTCTTGGGAGGTGAACTGCTATCCGTTATCCGACATAATCGTGCTGACTGAAAACACGTCTCAACTCTATGATCGTGCAGTTTGAAGACGTGTTTGGCATCACTATTACTTCAGGACATTCACTGTAGGCGGTCTGGAGGACAGCCTGCAACTTAGAGAAGCCGCATGAAAAAGCTCATGAAACAGCTGGCCTCGGCCGGTTGTTGTCGACTGCCTGCTTGGGGTCCGAGAGATGCGGACAATTGCTAGTTGAAGACCTTGGAAGTCATGGCTCAAGATCGACGTCAGTGGCAAATGTGCGTGTCGGTTTAATGCTGTGTCCCTCTTCATCCTCCTAAAAAAGCAGAAAAAAACTGAAAAAATTCAAAAACGGTGTGGCAAACTATGCAAGTAATCCTGTTGCTGTCGCTGTTTTTGCTTATTATTCATACTTTTCCTATCTAGCCATGATTCCGATGCACAATATTTGTACGACAGCTTATAAATGTATGAGTGTGGGCCGGCTCATATATATATATATATATATATATATATATATATATATATATATATATATATATATATATATATATATATATTTATGGTTGGCGGCATCCGATTTCTGATTTGCCTGTCACTGTGGTCAGCCACAGGACACCTGCGCCTACAGAGGGACCATGGGTGTCTTACGCTACATCACCCACATCTCCATCCACACACCCCATATCCAGTGTAAACCCGAAGTAATAAGACCGGGAGGCATGCGGATGGGAGCCACGTTTCATCAACGGAGCCGGCCCACACTCCTTCACAGGCAAACACAAACACGCCGTATTTGGGGAATCAAGGGCACACACAAGGCGGTGGCCAGACCGTAGTCCGCTCCACACTGAGTGCATGGAACCACTCTTTGATCCTAACACGGCCACAAGGACAAGGCACCACGTCCCCTGCAGCAACGACCAACTGTCACCTAGAGCCAGTATGGACGAGGTGGTGGATAATAGACAGGTAGGCATCTTGTCAAGCGCAGTCTCACCGGAGATACCAAACAGCAGCCAGTCACTTGAGAGAACGAAAACAAAAAAATACATCGAGTAATGCATAAGGTAACGGTAACATAAATTAATGGGCGTATGAAATAAGTTGGCTACAAGCGAATCCGAGATCAGTTCACGAGGTCGGAAAGTATATTTTACGGAAATGCCACAAGCACGGAAATGTTCTCGAAACTAACTACAATTGGCTTAAGTGACCGGTCCAAGTTTATAGAAGTTAGGTAGGCATTTACACGAGAAAGAAAAGATTTAGGACAAAATTGCGAACCCAGCACCTGAAGTAAAGAGACTTAGCATGTAAGCACGCGGTTAGTAAATCGAATGCAGTGTACCTACAAACGCTGCGCCGGTTCTGCCTACGTTCTCCGCAGGACCCGTCGTCGCTTCGGTAGTGGTCCCGAGTGGCCTCGCACATGGCTCACTAGGCCTGTCTGACTCAGGCACGCGCGACGGCATGTGCTACAGCACCATCCGCTCGATTTCGACGGAGTACAACCCATCGGTGCTTTCCGCTTCCGCACTTGCCGCTTTTTCTGTGTATGTATGAGGTCTTACTCCCGCACTTCGGCAACGGCCATCGTGATTGCAATGGAACAATGGAACAATGGTATATGACGGGTAAAAAAGCATACACTTAACGAGTCCCGCAGGTTGGCAATAGAAGTACTAACAAATTGGCAAACCACATAAGTGGTTGAAGTAAGGAGTGTCAGTGAGATAAAAGGTAGAAGTATAACAGTTTTAGGGGGATAAAGTGGTACGACGCAAAACTGGCTAAGAAATTATTATCGTTGGTGATGGTAGCAAATAAAAATGGAGTACTCACCGGTTCGCACAGATTTACGACCGTGAATTTGGGGTATAAATCCAAAGAGGCTGGTCAGCCTAAATATATACAAGCGTTTTCGTTCATAAAACAAAGCGCAGGGCGCTCAGTGCGACGTCCAATAGTTTTTTAAACGTATCGAATGTGGGGGCACAAACTACTGAGTTTGGAAGGGCGTTCCAGGGCCCGCAGACCCGGAGGGAGAAATAGGTTTTCCGACAGTCTAGACGACTGTACTGTTGGCTCAGCTTTAAACTGTTACCGCGAAGGTTAGTGTACGGGCTGAGCTTCAAGAGGTGGCGGCATACGTGACTGGGATCGCTCAATATCTGGTACACTAGTATGAGGTCTCCACGATGTCGCCGGTACTGTCCGCTGAACACTCCGAGTATCTCCAGTCGTTCCTGGTAAGGAGTGTGGCGCAAGCCCTTGACGATTTTCGTTGCTCGACGCTGTGGGGTCTCAAGCGCTGCAAGGTCACGTTTTAGCCAGGGTTGCCAGGCCTGGATTGCATATTCGACGTGAGGACGCACGTAGGCATTCAGCATCAAAGAGAAGATGGATGGATCCAAAATTCCGAATGCTTTTCGCAGGAGTCCAACGTGCTGGTTGCCCCTTTTAGAAGCGGAATCTGACTGTTTGGAACACCCGAGGTCTTCCTGTACCAGCACACCCAAGTCGCGTTCCTGAGTGGTGGTCTTCAGATCGTGTGTCCCAAGCTTGTAGACGTGGACTTGTCGATGGCGGATATGAACAAGGCGACATTTGTTCACATTAAACGGCAGGGCGTTTCTCACCGACCAATTCCAGGCCTCATTCAAGTCACGCTGTAGGACTTCATGGTCGTCCGATCGTTGTATCGCCCGCCAAACCTTGAGGTCGTCCGCGAAGAGTAAGAATTTCGACGTAATAACTCTTACTAGATTGTTAATGAAAAGCAGGAACAAACGAGGCCCAAGTACCGAACCCTGCGGTACGCCGCATCCCACTCGAATCGGATCGGAAAAGGATGATCGAACTCTAACTACTAACTGCCGTTCAGAGAGAAAGTTACCGATCCATCCTAACAACGGGTCTCCGATACCGTACTGTTGGAGTTTAATGAGCAGGATTCGATGATCCAGGCGATCGAAGGCTTTCGAAAAGTCCAAGAATGCAACATCGACTCCTGTTCCCTCATCGACAGTCTCGGTCCAGTTGTCACGAGCTATCAGCAGATTCGTCGTACATGAACGATGTTGACGAAACCCATGCTGTTCTGACTCAATTATGCCGTAGTTTTCCAAGTATCCCATTAACGCATCTGCTATCACCGCTTCCATGACTTTGGCGATCACAGGCAGAAGCGTTACGGGGCGGTAATTGACAGGATCCGACCGACTTCCTGCTTTGTATATGGGCGTTATTACACCTTGTTTCCACCTCGAAGGTACGATGTTCTCATCGAAACAGCGCTGAAAAAATGCAGCTAGTGGTTCGGCCAAGTGGATGGCAGCTACCTGTAATGTTTTCGGGTGAATGTTATCGGCCCCGGGAGAGCTGTGTGGACGCAAGGATAGCAGCTTTTGCAGCACCATTTCTGCAGTGAACGTGACGTTGGATAAAACGGGCGGTGGGGTAACTAGTGGCGGAATATACGTCGAGGCTTGTACACCTTGGAAGATTGGGGAGTACTGGGCCCGTAATGCGTTGGCCGCCTCTTTCGCAGTATGTGTATACCCATTGGTCGTATTAAGTGGTGGGATTCCCCGTTGCACGCTGATCAACAGTCTTCGATTCACATCACCTGCAATCAAGATTAGAACGTGTGAGGCTCACTTTGATTATGTTCTGGAAAAGTAACTTTGGTTGCCTCACATGCCGCTTCCCAATAGTTGTTTCAGTATCCGCATCAAATTCATACGGCTCACATGACCGAGCCACCACAGGTGTGTCCGTACTAGTACGCAGTCCACTGCATCTATCCCACTTTGTCGCAACACTTCCGTGTCTGCAACACCGTCGCCCCAACCGATGCGTAGAATCCGTCGCAAACACTGCCGACGGAAGCGCTCGAGATATCGCATATCCCGCCGGTACATGGTGCATATTTCATTGCCGTTTAGAAGAACGGACAGCACCATGGATTTGTACACCATCAGCTTCGTGCCAACGGTAAGATGATGGTTTTTTCACACTCGGTACTCAAGCTTCCAGAATGCTGCCGCTGCCTTCGACACGCGGATACGCAGCTCACTGTGTAGCTGCTGGTCAGTCGACATCATACTCCCAAGGTAGCAAAAGCGGGAAGTGGTTTCCAATACTTCAGCACCAATGCTGATTCGCGGCAATATTGAAGATTGCACCTCCGGTGAAGGCTGAAACAGACAGACAGTTTTGCTTGTGTTGATGATGAGTCCGAATTTGCCACTGTCGAAGTCAGAGCATTAGTCATGTGCTGCAACTCAGCCGAGCTGTGTGAAAACAACGCACAGTCGTCAGCAAACAGCAACATACGGATAGTTGTCTCACAGACTAGAGTTCTCGCACCGAAACGACGGATGTTCAGCAACCCACCATCAATACGGTGCTCCACACGAACACCGTAAGCACAAGCCGCATCAAAAGCACAAGACAACATCGCATGACGATATATATTAAACAGGGCAGGAGCTAAGACACAGCCTTGCTTCACACCAGAGACAACTGCAAAGTCATCCGAGGTCTCTCCACTCAGCTGCACTCTCGCCCGCATACCACTGTGCAGACATTCAATTAAACTTACAAACTTACGCGGGCAACCAAACTTACCAAACACCAGCCACAATGCCTCGCGGTTCACCATATCAAATACTTTGGTGAAATCAACAAAAAGCGAGTACAATGGCTGGTGTCGTTCTCTGCACTTCTCCTGCAACTGACGAGCCGCAAACACCATATCTATAGTGCTGCGACCCGAACGGAATCCACACTGCTCCTCCGCCACGTTAGGTTCCACAACCTGACTGACGAGGCGGTTGAGCAGAATTCGGGCAATCACTTTGCCCATACAACTCAGCAAGTTGATGCCACGATAATTCGTGCAACATTGCTTGCTACCTTTGCCCTTGTACAGTGGTAGCACAAGGGCATCCTTCAGCTCAGCAGGCACCTCCTCCTCAATCCATACACGTTGCACCAAGTGGTGCAGCGCAGTCAACAACGCGGGTCCGACGTGTTTCAATACTTCCGGCGGGATCCCGTCGCCTCCGGTACACTTGCCGTTTCGCAGCTGAGCAAGTGCTTTCTGCGTCTCATCCAATTTCGGCGTATCCGCCAGATCCGCCTTCACATCGTGCTGCTTCGGGCCGTTCAATGTAGGCCAGTCGATCTCTGAATGGTTGTTCAAGAGACAGTCAAAGTGTCTCCGTCAGATCTCCATTATGTCTGCAGTCTGGGTGCAGGTAGCGCCTGAACTACCATCGATCAGTGTCCTCAGCGGCTCAAATCTCGGTCCATACTCCGCCTTCAAGGAGTCAAAGAATTCCTTGTGTTGGCGGCGTTCGGCGTAGCGTTCCATCTGCTTTACCTTCTCCGTCCACCATGCATTTTTTATGTAACGGAGCTCTCGGGTCAGTCGCCGTCGAAGTTTGCGAAACTGACTACTCTTTCCCAAGTCACTGGGGTCTGCGACATGTGCAGCAAATGCTGCATTCTCCTCCGACACCAATGCGCCAATCGTCGCATTATTGTCCTCAAACCAATCAGGCCGTTTACAGTTTGCGCGCCCGATGGTCTCCTCGGCATCAGCTGTCACCTGGTCGCGAATGTGGTACCATAGGTCACCCACTGTGGCTATGCAGTCCACATCACACAGGGGTGCAGCCATCGCCTTCTCCAGCTCAGTACGTTTCGCCACAGTACCGAGGGAGAGGATGTTAAATTTACGCCGATTCACGGCGGGAGTGCAATACATCGAGTTACGAAAATATATATACAGTTTGGTCCGCACCAACTTGTGATCAGTGCCACACTCAGCTTCACACAGTACACGTGTCATGCGCACTTCACGCATTTCACGCTGACGTACGATGACATAGTCGAGCAGGTGAGCGTGACCACTCCGTGGGTGCGTCCAAGTTGCTGTATCACTCGCACTCAGTGCAAACCGAGTGTTCGTGATCTTCAGGCCGTGAGTGGCACACAGTGAGAGCAGCCTATCACCGTTCGCATTCGCTGAACCAATGCCATGCGCACCGATAACATCTGTCCACGCTGATGCATCACGCCCAACGCGTGCGTTGAAATTACCCAGCGGAAATAGTCGGTCGCTCCTCGGCACAGACTGTATCACGGAGGATAGCTCAGTGTAGAACTGATCACGCGTGTCATCAGGATAACACATGGTCGGACCGTACGTGCATATAAAAGTAGCAAATTTACCTCTTCCGAGTTGTAGGCGAACAGTCATCAGTCGCTCGCTGATGTCTGTTGCTTCGCACAAGAGCAGGCCATGGAAGCGATCGGATATTGCAAATCCGATCCCATGTTCACTTGGTGCTGAGGCGGCGTTGCCCACCCAGTAGAATGTGTAGCCAGCACCTGCTTCATGCAACTTACCTTGCTCAGCCAGCCGAGTTTCACTGAGCGCCGCAATATCGATGTTGTAGCGCGCCAGCTCCATCGCGACCAGTGCAGTGCGTCGCTCCGGGTGCTCGCTGGAGTTCCGGTCCAGGAGTGTGCGCACGTTCCAGCACCCGATGCTGAGTGCTTTGGGCGCAGGCATACGATTGCATTGGTGGGCAATCGAACGCGAAGTGGTCGTTGTGCTTCGGAGGTTTGCTTGAGACTATTGAGCCAAAGGGTTCATGTAATACTAACTTATTAATTGCACGTAATAGCTGGACTGAAGCTGCTGATGATGGAGCAGGAGTCGAGGTCATCTACCTGGACTTTTCAAAAACCTTTGATCGCTCAGACCCTCGAATTCTCCTTCAGAAGCTTCGGTACTACGGCATTGGCGACCCAATCCTGAGTTGGATTAGCAATTTTCTACACGAACGACGGCTAGCGCGAGAGTCCGAGACTCATTGTCTGATGTAATCGATCTGGTGTCTGGAGTACCAAAATGCTTGGTGCTTGGACATTGTCTATTCTTGGTGTTTATTAACGATCTGGCGAGATCAATTGCTCCCGGTTTCCTATCTTTTGCGGACCATATCAAGATATGGCGAAGGATAAGGGATCCGGACGACCACGAACAGCTCTAGTGGGATCTTAACACAATGTCAAACTAGTCAGCTCAAAATGCCCTACTATTCAACGTAGACAAATGTCGCGTTGTATAATTACGCCATAGACATCACTACACGTATTTGCTTGGGACAAAAGGATGGCAGACCAGCTCCCAGGAACGTGACCTTGGTGTGCTCGTACACAGTTACCTCAACTGTTCAAAACAGGCTGAGGTAGCTGTGAAAAGAGACAACCAGCACGTCGGCAAGCTACGAAGAGCATTTGGGAGATTTGACCCATCAATCTTTCCAATTATACACATTTCCTACGTGCGCTTGCATGTTGTGTACGGTATCCAAGCTTGGCAACCTTGGTCGAAGCGCCACGTACAGGCGTTTGAGGCATTAGAACGAAGAGCAACAAAGAATGTAAAGGACCTGCGCTATCAATCTTACCACCGAAGGCTGAATTTGCTGGAAATTTTCAGCGGAGACTATCGAAAGCTGCGTGGCGATCTCATATTAGCTTAGAAGATATTTAGTGAACCCAATACGTATGCCGCCATTTGCTGAAACTCAGTCACAACAAGCAGCTCAGGGTTAACTGCTGAAAATTGCAGAAACAATGTAGCCGTCAAAAGTGTCGAGTTAATTACTTTTCCCTTTGTGTTTGTCAATCCTGGAAGGCACTCCCAAACTCAGTTGTATCCTCCCTTACCTTGGATGTTTTCAAAAAACGATTAGATGTTGCTCTTAGCACCCAGCAGTTTGTTACCTAAACTCCTCTATTGTGGATTATTTTAGCATGCTTTCCAACAGGATTTGTGTATCAAATGGACCGAAGTGAGAGACCATATTTTACTTTTCTCACGCATTATATCAAAGAGCACAGCACTCCAGTGTATTTCTAAACGCTTACGCTCTTTTTTAATTTTACACTGTTGTTTATCAAAGTATTCATCTCGGCAGACGGTCGGTAGATGACTAACATACATTTTGAGTTCATCGTATACACCCCAACTATCCTGCGGGACGGGTCAATCACTTGATGTTATTCCGTGATAAATCATCGTTCATTGTTCTTAATGCCAACATCTAAATGTGGTTATCTTTAAAATTACCAGGACCTGAGCTTTTTATGTGTAGTAATTAACTATCTTGCCCTTAACACTTCAAATGATCACCGGATGATGCTGAGAAAGCAATGCACTGATGCATATCAACTGGCGCGGAATAGTCTATACACGTAATCAGTAAAAGTGACCCAAGTATCACTGTTCGAGAAAGTTTAGGAAATTCACTCCAGTGTTGGACAGGACCAGACGTGAATACCTGAATTTACGTCTTTAGATACGAGGTCTTGTACTTTTGAGAGACAGCTGGTACTCCCATTGAGCAAATCGTATATTTATCCCCACGTTGAGTATCCGGTTCAAGCCTGAGATCCATGGTTAAAACGTAACATTCGTCTCGTGGATTATCCCAAATAATAGCTATCAAGACAACACGGGATTAGCTATTCCAAATTACAACCGCGCCTTCGCTCAAACAATCTGTTCTCCTCAGAATACCGACGCCTTCGAGTGGAACTCATTCACACATACTGAATAGTGGCAGAACGTGAGCATCTACCTCACGGCTGATGCCAAGTCCACACCATGGAACCGTTAATCTAACCTTCCCCCGTTGATTGTGGACATCCATTTTAATCTTTTAACATCTTTTACACGTAAATATATTATCGGCACATTTAGTCAGTGTAACAAACATCGTGACCCTCGAAAGACTATCACGCATTCATTGAAGCCACTAATGCTATACAGTAATATGATGTAATGCTGCATCTGGATTAGCGATAGCTAGCGCTACACGCCATTTTGATATTTTTGCATATTTACTCTAGTATGTTTTGTATGGCCGCTGCTTTTTATCCCGTTATACTCTAGCGAAAGCTATTTTATATAAACCTATGTGGATCTGTTGGTCATTCAATCCATTAAGGCATGTATCAAGGTTAATGATGTCACTAAGAAGCATGTTTTGAGATGCTTAACGAGACGTCGCTAACTAAACATGTGGGCACCCATACAAAATATTTCGCATATAAATAATGGTGGAATTCAAGTGTTAAATAATTGGTTTCGGTGGTAAGGTGCCCAGTCAGTCAAGTACTGTCGCAGAGCCACTCTTTTCACGCCTACATTAGTCCTGCTTGTACAGAAACTCGACATTTGCAGTTCACCTAGGGATGAGATAATTTCGCCCATCAGAATGCAGATACGACAAAATAACCACAAAAATATACTACTTACTTTTATAAGGTAGTCTAATGTTAAACAATATACTTGTCGCTTTGTCATTTGTGAGTTGGATGGCGAATAGGAAAGACGCGTGAATGAAAGTTCGAGTGAAAACAAGGGACTGGTGAACGCCATACCAATAACGCAACACCAATAACTTACTCTTCTTCCTTCGCCTCCTCTTCTGTTACACTGCTTTACATATATAAGGAAACCAATATACAGTTAAGGTGTTCTACTTACGTGGTGGAAGTCTGCAATGAGGTCCGTTGTCGCAATTTTGAGCAGTTTTTCCCATTTAACTATCTCCCCAGTATATCTAATTTAGCATACAAGTAAATTAGTTGTCCACCATCAAAAGTGGGTATATATGTGACCGACTTTGGCTGAAATCTGTATGATTAAGCTTCAAAGCTATTATAACCGTTCAAGTCAACGTGGATCCATAACCATGGTTTTGGAGTATGCTACCCTTGTCATCATATTATTATAACACTACCGCTGACTTGATATTCATCATGGATTTGTGCTAACATGCATGCGGCTTCTTCTGGTCGGCCGTCCACGTGTTTTCGTTTACTGAACTTACTCAGCATCCCAAGGTAGTCAAAGGCACGCTTACTCGAGCATGTTTTGTAAGATTTCTTAAAAAATGTGCCATATGGAGTGCCTGTAAAGAAATCCACCGAAATACCATGACGCTAATCATGAGTATTGGCAAAACTCAGGGGAAGTCAATTTAGACACATTCTACCTTCTGAAGAAGTTTGTATAAGGGAGTGATACGAATGTTCACATTACATGCACAGCTTACCTTAAGTATGATCTGTCGTTAAAATGCCAACTGATGTCTCAAGTCAACACCTCTTGCGCGGGCTTCCGATTTCTTACATACGGGAAGTAGACTGATATGTCAGTTATGGTGAGGATTTTTAATCTTACACAAGTGGTCAGTCCATCATCCAATCAGCAATCGTTTTCCGCTTGTGCGCACACATCACCAGTGTGAGAAAATGTATAGACCACAACCGTCCGGACAACCGTAGTTGACAAATGCATGCTACAAAGTAGCTTGTTCAACACTAGGTATGAGCGGCAGTTGTGCAAGGGGACAAGGCGGATACGGATAACCATGAAGTGTTTACCATCCGCAACATCGTTTTGGCGATACAGTCTCATTGTTGTGTACTTCATTCGCAATCACATTTTGTTCATCACTGCCGACCAGTTTCATGTTGTATCTCCAGGGCCTTGCATGCACGAAGGTGACTCATTTTGTACCCGAAGAGTAGCGAACAGTATGTGCTCAAAGGACAAAAACGAATGCTTTTGTAAACCAGGATTTGTATCTATACAAGAGAGCTACGGACTAACTTGCAAAACATGTAAGTTTCGTCCTCTTCGTGTGTCGCATCTAGTAGTTCTGTACATAATATTTTGCAGCATCAGAAAGTTTTCCGTAATCCTGTTTCACTTTTCTACCAGTTGTATGCAGCATTTGCAAACTGATTCTCTTCTGAAGGTTATTTCAACAGCACTGCTAATCAGGAAGCACTAGCCAATGGCTCATCATCACAAGAGATATGAGGATACGATAAATTTATTAACGGCACTTTTCTCACAGATGTTACGTTGCGCCACTTATGAGGCTCAACGCACTTGACCAAAATTATTACCATTAGCTGCATTTTTCGCAGAATATTCTTTTGCCTTAAGGAAATAAATAAACTGTCTTGTTCTCCAGTTCCTACAATTGCGGAACTTCATGAGTCCTGTTGTAAAGTTTGGCAGCAAGTTGTTCGGTGCCTATAACAGTAACGTCATTCCAATGATATTGGGCCAACAACAGTATCCTTTAGTTCTTGCTGAAATATCTTGGCTTATTAAAGCCTACGCGCTACATAGCATCTCATCGCACTTGTATCTGTAAGATAATGGATAAAGCATCATTTCAATCTGCAAATTGTTAAAACTAAAAATAGTCATGGTTAAGTCCCTGTTGAACTTGTAACACCGGCCTTGGTTCGCTTATTTATGAGACAGTTCGTGAAAGCACAGCTATCCGGATAAACTGACGGATGTTTCAGGTGACCCAGTTGATGTTTTGTACATGCGCATGAGTTCACACGGAAACAGCTGATCTCATTGGGAATGGTTGTATTGTCAAATATCTTGTATACCTCAAATTGAATAAAAGAAGTGAAGAATCTATTTTCTGCTTTTGCGTAAGAGATAAATTGAGAGCCTCCCGAAAAACCAGCTTCGTGCATACAATCTTCGCATGTTCAAGCCATCATGTGTGATCATCGTCATGTTCCTGCGGATAGCCTGAATTCAAAATGTTGGAAAACCCCAACAACGTGTGGGTTCTCCACTAGTTTTGACAAATTTAAGACCCGCAATAATATATACCTGGGAAAAATTTTGTGTTTCATACCTCTAGTAGCCGTCTTCGTTTCATAGTTCATGTGCCCGTTTCTACTGAGTACGGTTTGTCCTACATTGTGGCTTTTCACGACGTTCGTCAATGCACAAAGAAGTTATATGGGTGGAGAAGGGTCGATTACAAGTACCGTTGGATAGTTGGTGAGGATATCGGAATCACAGTAATGATAATAATAATAATATGTTAAATATAAAATAAAAAAGTATCGTTTGCTCCGCCGTAGTCCTGCAATTCGCTTAGATGCACAGTACCCGCACTTAACACCAAATAATTCCAAGGTAAACTCCAGGTGTAGGACAGAGACGTAGACCTAAGTGACAAATTGTAAGTGGTTGCATGCGTCATCAGACCGTCTTTTAAATACTGTTAGTGTCAGTGCAAAGACTGCCGATTCTGGGAGAACATTCCACCGGTGACAGACACGAATGGAAAAGAAATTTATGCGGCACTCCAGACGGCTATACTGTTCTGCGAGTTTCAATGGGTGGCCCCTCAGGGTTGTAGTGGTGCTGAGTTGCAGTAAAGGGCGGCAAACATCATGTGGGTCTCCCAGAATCAAGCACGCCATAATCATGTCGCGTCGTAGTCTGCGATAGCTTCCACTGAACACCCCCAATCGTTGCAGCCTCTCCTGTTATGAAAGAGTGCGCATTCCAATTATCACTTCCGATGCGTGACGTTGTGGCTGCTCCAGTGCATTAAGGTGGTGTTTCAGCCATGGATGCCAGGCTTGAATTGCGTATTCGACATGATAGCAAACATGCGCACTGAGCTTTTGTCGAAAGATGGAACTGTTTGTTTGTCCACATGTCCATCGCCACAGTCCGACGTGCAGGTTTTCAGTCATGGAGGCAATTTCGGTTTGCCTTTAGTAAACCAATTCCTCTTGAACAAGGACACCCAAGTCACGTTCGAGTTGAATGTTGCGGTATACTCGTTCCGAGCCGGTACGAGTAGCTGCTCTGATGTCAGATGGAAAGCACGTTGCACTTACACACGTTGAAATACAGTATATTTTAGGTTGACCACTGATATACCGCAGCTAGGTCCCACTAAATCAGATGCTATATCTGCGTTCACCTGGATCCTGCGCCAAATCTTGATATCGTCGGCATACCTTAGGAAGTTTGAAGCGATTCTTTGTGCAAGGTCATTACTTAAGACCAAAACCAAAAGTGGACATAGAACTGAGCCTTGCAGCACACCACACTCGACTTGTATGGGGTCCGATAAAGAGCTCCGATCTAATTGCCGTGGAAGTAGAAATTTGGCAATCCAGCTTAAAGAGGGTCGCCCATCCCGTAATGCTGGAGCCAGGATAGTAGTACCCGATGGTCTAGACGATTGGAATTCTTGGAAAATTCCAGGTAGACCACATCAATGCCTTTTCCGGCGTTAGCTGACTTAGTCCAACTACTGCGTGCGACTAGTAAATTCGTTGTGCTTGAACGCTGTCGACGGAAACCGTGTTGCTTAGGTGTGTTGATGTTGCAGTTTTCTAGATAGCACGTCGGCAACTGCGGATTCTATAACCTGGGAGAGTACGGGAAGAAGGGATACTGGGCGGTTGTTGGATGGATCGGTTCTGCTTCCACCTTTGTGAATCGGGATTATTATTACAAGCTTTCAATGGCTGGAACTTCGTTCTCGTCTAATCAGCGCTAGAAAAGTTGTGCTAATGGTGCTGAAAGTTAGCATGCTGCTGCTTCCAGTGCCCCTGGACGAATGGTGTCTCCACCTAGCGAACTGCGTTTGCCTAGAGAAGTCAGTATTTACAATACAGTTGCAGCCGTAAAAGCGATGCGGGTTAATGCTAGCGAGGAGACGACAAAGTTTGGGAGATCGCTTGGCGGCAAAACCCTCTGAAAAGAGGGAGCATATTACATCCGCAGCGCGTTTTCTGTTTCCACAGTCGTTCCCTTTAGGCCATCCGAGGCTCTGAGGGGAGGAAATCCCTGCCTCACTTTTCATAGGCTATTAACTTGCTTGTACAGCAGTGTGTGGTTAGCACTGAAGGTTTTGTGATGTGCTGATAGGCGGCTTCGTCTTCTCATAGCAGTTGTGTGCAGTG
The DNA here is from genome assembly GCA_944474145.2 of Dicrocoelium dendriticum. Lineage (NCBI taxonomy): Eukaryota > Metazoa > Platyhelminthes > Trematoda > Plagiorchiida > Dicrocoeliidae > Dicrocoelium > Dicrocoelium dendriticum. Next base: position 64,557,493 of record OX104066.1, read on the forward strand.
GTTTTGTTAGGCTACGTAGTTGTCCTAAGTTTCTGGTGCTATCGCTGCTCTGTACACTCGCCATGCTGCGTTGCGTACTGTCATCCATTTTCGAGTACTGCCCCAAACGAATAAACTGATGTACACTTATTGCAAACACGTATCTCTGAAGCCTCTGCAAGCAGCTGACTGAATTTGTCGAGGAACTCGAGCCAGGTGACTTCCGGAGGTTCTTTGACAAGGAACCACCAAGTTGTAGCGCTGACGAGCTGCGCTAATCGATTGTGGCTTGTGATGGTTCGCACAGTCTCCTCGTCCTCATTCCGCTATTCTGCATAACAAGCGAAGTTGGAACTGATGACTGCATGACCACTGCGACCCAACGGGCAGTCTAAAACCAACACATCAATCATATGCTCCTTGTTGGTATGCACAAGATCCAGCACTGATGGCTTATTCCCACTTCCGAACCGAGTGGGCAAAGTGATGTGATTGTAAAGAGGAACACTGGTTTGGATATCTTGTAGATCGGCTTTGATTTGTTCGCCCATCGTGGCAGGAGTTTATATACAATGTAGGTTGAAATCACCCATGCTGTATATGAGTGTACTTTCGCTGTAAGCTGCATCTTAAACAGCCACTAGGTGGCAGTCGGCTTCGGGTGTCGGGTTAGGGTGGCGGTGCACAAAGAAAATAACGCAAGAGTCTCCGCCTTTTAACTGCAAACGGCATCAAAGAGAGTCGGGGAACTACGAGCCTCGATCCACCACTGGCCCACACTGCAAGTCGCTTCGGTAATACAGGATTACCCCCCATCCTTTTGTGAGCCTGTCGTTCCAGAGCAGCGACATGCCTGGTAGTAAAATCTAGCGTTTGACATTCCCGGGTGTGATCGCGTCTAAGTGATGCCTATGACATCATGTGACCCGGAAGCCTGGTGCTCTTTCATTTTGGCCAGTTTATTAAAAGGACTCTGAACATTCGTATGCAAGCAAGCCAGTTTCTCGCTATCTAGGAGTCCACAAAAGAGTGAAGGGATGAAGTGTGGGAGAATGGCGACCGATGAGAGGTCGGCAGTCACTCGTATATTGATGGAATAATAATGTCTGAAATTTTGCTTGGGCCAAGGTACGTCACAATCTTCCTTTGGACCTCCGTCAGAGTAAATTAAAGCGGCAGTCACGTTCCGCTTCTGTACCTTCGTCGGTACGCTTGCTGCTTCAGGTGTTTTAATATTTGAACTGGGCAAAGCTTCGGCCACTTTTAATCAAAGTTCACAAGGAAGACTATTCACACTTCTTCACCCTAGATTCAAGACAACATTTGTTTGTTGATCTGACGGAACCACAAGTTTTAGGATTCCAGAGCCGCGCCCTTTATAATTTGGTGATAGAGGTATCCTGGTGAGCGATAGTGCCACAACATTCTCCAAAGAAAGTGTTTCACCAATGCACCGCCGCTGCTCTAAATCGTGCTTTCCGGCACCTTGTACATCTTTAGAAGGATGTTCTGGTATGAAGATTTTGTTTATGCGGTCTCGTTTGCTGTTTCCTGCTTCGGTGTTTCTTTTTTATTGTCGCGCGCTCCAAGGGATATCAGGATAGATACGTATCCCACAGGATCTGGTTTTTGAGCGCTTACAGTGAGCAAAATGTTTTCTACGTCGGTGGAGGATTCTAGTTTTACTCGAATAAATCTGGATTCTCCATAGTTTGGCGTGTTCGGATTTGACACTCATCAGCACAATAAGTTCCATTGGTCTTGGTCGTCTGATAACTTATCCCGCAATGTGATGGCGGTAGATTCAGGGTCATTTGAGCACACAACAGTCCGAGCGTTATTGTTGGATCCTTTTTTCCTTGATCTGCAAGTTATGGTACTCCTTTGTCCTGACCTGCTGACAAGTGTTGATTGTTTACTGTTTGTTCCTGTATTCACGTTAATGGTGTTTACAACAGAAAAGCCCGAAACGACGGCCACCAGGCAGACCTTTGCAGCAACCTTGGCATACGTAACTGATGTCCGGGGGGAGCTTATTCTCGACAATCGATATTTGAGCTACAGGTACCGAGGGTTGGTGTTTTGCTGCTTCATCCTTGTTAATGATAGATGTCAAGTCTTGTGGAAGTTGCTTAACCAGACGTTTTGAGTGGTGCCTGATTTTCCTTGCCATGAGTACTGTTTGACTCTCGTAGGTACGGTCAGTTTTTGCCCAGTGTTCTACCAAATTTGGAGAAGACCACGTAGATGGAGATGTGGCTGGTTGTGGCTCAGGGGAAGCGGAATGTGTAGCATACTGTTGCTTAGAAGCCGCTACGCTTCTGTGATGCATACTCGCTTCCATTGAAGTAGTCTTATCGTCCATCCTCTGCACGGCTTGTGTGGTTAACCTTTTGCAATTCCGAACTAAGCTAAGCAAGCACTTAACGAGTGGGATAGTGGAGCACGCATTACAGAACCAAAGCGCATCTTGGGAGCTATTTCTCGGTTGTACCTCTAGTTGGGACACCTTTGCACATTTCGTATGATACCATTCCAAACAGTGCGAGCAAGCCAGACTAATTTAAATAATTGTTGACATTCTCCTAACCCGCGAATACCCTTCGCTAGAAGCCTTTTCACATTCGCATTTCTTCCATTCAATGTGATGTCATTACCTGACTCATTGGGTTGGTTGGCGTTCTGTACTTTTACAGCTCTGAGAGCGGCGCACATCGGTCAGGCGAACTTGGTAGTTGCTACGTCAAATGAGCGCTCGGCGTGGTCGCGCGGTCCGTGTGGTGGGTTATGCAGTCGCACTGGCTAACAAGTTCACAAGAAATGGCGAGTGACTGGAACCTGCTAACTGAATATGGACAAAGTGCTGAACACAGCTTGAGAGATCACAAATTCTTACACAGCTGCATTGAAAAGCGCCGTATCCGAATAAGCTTAGGCTTTTCGTACGGCACCGAGAATTCTGTATCGAATTGTGTCACTTAGAAAGCCAATCGACTCAAGGTGATTGAGGGATCTGCTTGCGATAAATCACTTATGCCGGTGAAAACGGTTAGCGATGGCACAGACTATAATCCTAGAAGATATTTTCATCTATTATGAATCCCTGTGTAGGGCTGGTAAATCCGGTTCGAATAAGCGTACCATGACGACGCTGCATGGTGGAGAGAGGATATAGAGGAATAAATTTAATGAACCAGGAGCACGCAGCTCAAGCGTAGGTGTGGATGACCTTGAGTGTTCAAGGTCAAGCAGGGATAAGTTCTTACATTTAATCCTTCTACTACGTGACGTAAGCTTACCAATATTGGTACTATCAGCTTGTAGGATGGTATAAGCTATAGAACATCTAACTAGATTATCCCTGTGAATAATGGTTTTGTATACCCCGGGAGGACTGCGTCATCGAAAGCTGCTTGAGGTGATTTCTACGGAAGCAAATGACCTCCTGTTCCATTGACTGATTACCTACTGGAGTATTTTAAGTACACTTCAAAACTATGATTAAATGTAGCAGTCATTATTTCTGGCAGTACTTCAAAAGAGAACCCTAATCCTTATTCTCCTGAAGTCATTTTGGTCAATCCAAGTTCGTCTTTATCAAAGCAATGCATACATCACATTTTAGGTGTCCTTAACAAAGGAGATATAAAAACAGTAACATATAAACACATTAATAGCCTGAGACTTATTAAACACGTCCATTGGCTATTACTTTACGGGTAGGAGGCACAATAAATTGTCCGCGCATGAAGCATACAGTGCTTACCATCAAGAGATATGAGGGATTAAGCGGATGGAGAGAGTTCAACTGACATTCTTTAGTAGTATTTAGTGGTCCCGTGCATGCATGCAATAAACCTAATGTTTATCTTTCCACAAGCAGCCTTCTGCACATAATCATGCCGGTTATTCCTGACGATAAGGATTATAAGTTGCCGACTTCATAATTGTGCCAATTTCAGCTGTTGTATTGACCTTATTACTGAGAAATAGATGCTTTAAACTAGATGTTGTTTGAATCAAATTGGGCAGCTACATTCAATTTCATTACATTAAATAGATGAGCTCCTTTCTTTTTTTCTTTCTGTTCTTACTTTGCTGCGCTGTCTGGCCGGTGTAGACATTCTTACTGTACTTTATATAAAACAGGCAGTCGAAAAGCTATCCGATTGCTCCCTAAAACAACTAGAGAGATTCAGTGTCAAACAAGCGACGCTGTCTAGCACATTTGAATGTTTATCATCTCCGACGTTTGAAAGGCAGAATTCTAACTCTAACCAAGGAAGGCTTATGGTTTCCATCGTCGGATGCATTTAGGGCTACATGCATTTAGGGACTTCATAAAACTGGCTTTATTCTATGCTGGTTTATGAAGTAGACCATCCCATTCTCTGTTATCAACCACGGTCAGTGAAATTTGTTGGTGCACTTTGGATGTAATTTCGTTTTATTCCAATATTTCCTCTCTTTCTCGCTCTCTCTCTCGCAACACAGTGCTCACCAACCTTAAATGTCACGTGGACTACGACTGCACTGATGTGAGCGACAGTGTGTGCCATCCCGGAGCGGGGTTTTGTGCTTGCCCAAGTGGAACAGTGTACGCGCCTCAATCTCACGGCTGCTGTAAGTTCGCACGACATCAGTAGTTGATACTGCAAGAAATGTGTTTCCCATTTTATTCTTTGTACTCTGTCTTTTGCCGTACTTGCATTTGAAGCAATGAGACTAATGTATGACCGTGATAGTCACGTAGTCATCAGCACTACGACGTTATACATTACCAACGATTCGCTACCGCACAATCGCCACCAGTCGCGCATGGTCTAAAGATACTGCGATGGTCGCCAACACTTGTATAGTGTTCCGGTAAAGTACATGCGAAAACGGTTTACTAGTCGGTAGAGAGAAGAGTATGTTCACAGGTCGCTCAGTTCATAAGGCAACCGTTGGACTACATGAAAAGCTTGATAGTTGATGTTTGCATTAGTACCAACATGCGGCACCGTGCTATTCTTAACTCCGATCACAGTAGTATAAAAAGAATACAGTATAAGCTGTAATTAAATGAAAATTTCCGTAGTGGATCACATTTTTAGATGCAACCAATGATCTAAGTGACATATAAATCCTTTAAACTGAACACTGCAATCACGGTGTCAAGGGATATTTCAATGCTACGGAACGCAGAAATTTTAGTAACATGCGGCAAGTTAAAGAGTTTTGAGGCAACATTGCCACTTAGCATGAATCATCACAGATGAGATGTGTGGTTATATTTAAGTGCAGATATCATGTGCGGCATTTGTTTTCTCGCCGTCTCACCTGGTGCATCATGTACTGCAATCACAAAAATCCCGTTTGGAACCTAGTAATTCAACGACTGCGACCTTACTAGCTTACACGCGCCCACATTTCCTACATTCCAGTCTCAAGTAGACCCACTGCGGTAACATTTGTGCAAAAGCAAGGAAATTGCGCATATTTACGATAAGAGCTGATGAGTGAATAAACTGATCCACAAGAAAACAACATTTATCGTGGTTTCTAGTCTAATTCAATGAATTTGCAGTATTTCGGTGGTACCGATTTCAAATATGAATGCGGTTTTCTAAAATTGGCTCCAGAGTTTGAGAGATAACATTCAATTACTCAATAGTTAATACTATTAATAGCTAGTCATTCACTCTTCCCCTTGTTTATTTCAAAGATATATAAGTAACTAACGATGTCATTTTTGAAAAACCCTGATTACTTCTGGTAGTTTTGTAGTGAAGTCACTGTGATAAAACAAAGGATATATATCACTTCGTTTTGAGTCAAGCATGATGCACTGCCTTTGTGTAAAACATGGAGGTCAGGATAGGTCCTGGATTAATCATAAAGTTTGAAAAATCTGTGTCCGGCGTCTACGTAAATGGGGAACACGCGCGAATAAGTACTCGAGTTCTAGTACGCCTATGGTGTGGAACGAACCATCATGATTGTTACGTCTGCGCCTTTAATGTGGAAGGCTTTCATCGATGCCATCGCTGCTGGATTGTTACGTGAAGTTACTGATGGCGGCTTTTTGATTGGGCATCAAATTGGCTACGTAAAATATCCTTGCTTCATGTGCTCATAAGACAGCAAGGCAAAACAACATCCCTGGAAGAGAGTGACTGGCCCTTCTATGAAAAACATGAGTTCAGGCGCATCGAACATCCATATGTCTTCGGTTGACAGAGAAAACATTCTCCCACACCTTCAAATAAAGATGGGGCTGATGAAATAATTTGTTAACGCACTGCACAATGATGGCGCATGTTTCAATTATATTTGTAGATTACCCCTTAAACTAGTATGTACAAACTGAGAGCCGGCATCTTCGATGGTTCTCAAATACGACAACTCATTAATGATCGAAATTTTAAAGCACGGATGAAGAGTGGTAAAGCACTTGCTTGGGTTGACTTGGTCTCCGTTGTCCAGAACTTCCAGCGTAACCATAAATCAAGGGACTGTGAAGAATTGGTGGAGGAAATGCGTGCAAACTTTGAAACGTTAGGCTGTAACATGAGCACAAACTTCATTTTTTTCCCAATCACTTAGACAGAGTACCAGATATTCATGGCGACTTCAGGGAGGAACAAAGCGCGAGATTTCATTAAAACATTAATGTGATGGAAAAGAGGCATCCATGCAGTTGGGACAAGCAGCTTAAGGCAGAATACTGCTGGAGATTCCTAGGTGTGATTCTAAATGGACCACCAAGCAGGAACTGTACAAACAACATTTGTTTCAAGAATTAATTGTCCTGAAATACATCAGCGGAGTGGATTATTTCTTCAGTTAGAGTGTATAAAGACGATCAAATATTTACTGGTTCTGCACTTGTTGTACACAAAACAGTGACGTATGACTTTTAAACTAGACATTCTGTTGTTTTTTTGCCATAGTGCGCCTTTTAGCGGATGCACCATGTCTCGTACAGTAGAGCTCATCTAGTCAAACCGAGGCCAGATTCGGAATAAGGAATCTGAAGTCGCTCTAAATCAATATAACATCTCTGGCACAAAAGTCACTGTTGACCAGTGATGTCCAAATATGTGTACCGTTGAGAATTGCTGTATTAACTAAAAAACAGTTAATATTTTCACGCGGACATGTTTATACTTCCTCATAGGTTTACGTATGCAATTGCCGGAACAAGTTATGATTAGATAACTATTTCTGACGACTCCTTGCCTGCGATTTGGAAAGAGGTAAATTTGCCATTTTTGTTAGTAAGCTTGGTCCCACTATGTGTTATCCTGATGACAATCAGTTATTCTCCGTGATGCGGTTTGCCGAAGAGCAACCGACTATTCCGATTACGTGATTTTAACTCGCGCTTTGGGCGCGATGCAGCAGTGTGGACAGAGTTTATCGTTCGTGTGATATTGGCACAGCCAATGGGTACTGAGACCGGCTGCTCTGACACACATTTTGCACTTGGTGAAAGTGATATTGCTATTTGGACGCACCCACGGATTGATCACGTTCACTTGCTCCACTATGGAATCGTAAGCCAGTTTGACATGCATTAAGTGCCCATGAGACGTGTACTACTTATGGCTGAGTGTGGCACTGATCACAAATTGGTGCGGACCAAACTGTACATATATTTTCGTAAAGTTGTGTATTGCTCACATGCCAACTGGCGCAAATCTAATGTTCTTCCCTTGGGCACAGCAGAGAAATTGATGGGTCTGGGGAAGGCGATGGCTACAAACCTTGGCGATGTCAACGGCATCTCTTTAGTCGGAGACAGGTGGCAACATATCCGCGAACAGGTGACGGCTCCTACCGAGCAAATGATCGGACGCGCAAACTGTAAGCGGCTTGATTGGTTTTATGACAGCCGTACGGCCAATGGCGCGTTGGTGTAAGAGAAGAATACAGTATTCCATGCGAAGGTGGAGAACGCTTGTGATTAAGAGAAAAAGCGTTAGTTCTGCAAACATCTACGGCGATTGATTTGTGAGCTCCGTCGAATCAAGATTGCGTGGTGGACGGAGAAGGCAAACCAGATGGAAAGCAACGTTGAACGCCACAAACAAAAGGAATTCTTTTAGTCCACAAAGGTGGTGTACCAACCAAGTTTAAAGCCACTGAGGACGGTGATGAATGCGAATTCGGACTGCCTGCATACAGACCGCAGACACAATGTTGATCTTGCATAAATACTTTGATTGTCTTTTGGACAACCGTTCTAAGATTAACTGCGATAAGTTGCACGGGTTAAAAGAGTAGATGGCGTGTCTTGTCAACATACTGCCAATGTTTGAGACGCAGAGAGAACTTGCCTAGCTGCGCAACAGCAGGACCCGACGGGATACCGCCAGAAATGTCGAAACAAGGCGGGCCCGTGTTAGTACATGAACTTCACTACTTGGTGCAACGCATGTGCTTTGAAGAAGAGGTGCCTGCTAACTTGTATGACACCCCTGCGCAAACACTGTACGAGTCTATAGGGAGCAAGAAATGTTACAAGAATTATCGTGATATCGATTTGCGGAGTTTTGTGCGGAAGTTGATGGCTCGAACCCTGCTCAAGCGCCACGTCCCACAGGTCACCGAACTGTATGTGGCAGGAGAGCAATACGGATTTCGCTCGTGCTGCAGCACCAGCACCGACTCATCAACTGAAGGTGAAATGCCGAGTGTGACATCAGTCATTGTACTATCTGTTTGTAGACATTACCAAGGCATTTGACACGGTGGACCGCGAGGCAATGTGGCTGGCGTTGGTAAATGTGGTTGTCCAAGTAAGTTCGTAAGTTTCATCGCCTGTCTTCACGGGGCCATACGGGCGGGACTGCAATTGAGTGGACAAACTACTGACAACTTTGCTGTTGTCTCTGGTGTGAAGCAATGTTTTGTCTTGGCTCCTGCCCTGTTTGCGATGTAACTTCATGTGATGATGGCTTATGTTTTTGATGATTTCTGTGATTACGGTGTCCGTGTGGAACAACGTACTTACGTTGGGTTGTTGAACATCCGTCGTTTCGGTGCGACAACCCTAGCCTGTGCAACAACCATCGGTATGTTTTCCGACCACTGTGCGTTGTTTGCACACAAAGCGGATGATTTGCAGCGCAACGCTTCGACTCTCGCTTCTACAGCAGCCAAATATGGGCTCGCCATCAACACAAGCAAGACTGTTTGTCATTTCCAGCCTACGTCAGAAAGGGAATGCGTGGGTCAGCAGCCAATCCACATTGGTAATGGCGTTTTGGTAATCACTTCAAGATTCTGCTATCTCGGAAGCGTAACATTCACCGACCTGCAGATGACGAACGAATTTCGCAACTACATCTCGAATGCTGTTGCTGCATTTGGAAAGCTGGGGAAAGTATGTGCAACAGCCACGCCATACCATTGAGACGAAGGGGAGGGTACACAAAGCTATGCTGCTGCCGCTCTTTCATACGGCAGTGAAACCTGGACGAGGTGCCGGAAGGACGTCCGTTATCTGGAGTGGTTTCACCAACTCTCTCTGCGAAGAATGCTGCGCATGTGTTGGAGCTACAAAGTTGTAGACATTAAAGTGTTGCACCGCAGTGGTATGTATGCAGTGAACTGCGTACTTCTGCTGCGGCACCCAAGGTGGATCGGGCACATTCGTCGCATGCATTCGACGCAGATACCCAAGCAGCATCCATAAGGACAACTTAGGGCAGGGAGACGGAAGCTGAAAAACTGAGGTTACGTTACCAGGACTTGAGAAAGTGGAGTATATCACGAACGAATGTTAATTTAAAGCCTTAGGTAGCAAAGGCAGTTGATCTCTTCGAATGGTAAAAGGATATCAAGAAGGCGGTTACTCTGATAAAGGGTAGGCGTATTGCATGCGTAAGAGAAAATCCGGGTACGGAGGTGACAGGGCCGTTGGAGGATAGCCCATCGACGTCAAGCTCATGTTGATGTAGCATATGCGATCGCGAGTACCTGAGCCAAGGCGGCACAGTAAGCCACTAGCGTAACCTCGCGAAACTCGCATCCGAAAGAGGACGGGTCAGTTGAATTGTAAAGCACTATCAGCGCAACACTTGGTAAGTACGCTGCTTCCCATACAGTTTACAAACCGAGGTCAACAATGCAGTCGCTTTGTTAGGTGTGTTCCATCACCACTGCATTTGGCCAGTACGTGTGCATGCGTGTTGTTTTTCTGGCATTGTGGGTGTTGATTGATGGTTGAAATCCCCGGCTGGTCTAGATGTGAATGTTGACAAGCTCCCTGACTGCCTATTACCAACTACCTCGCTTACTGGTTCCAAGTGACGGTGAGTCGTTGCTGGACATAGTGCACGGTCCTCATGACCGTGCTCGGCTCACTGAGTGGTTCCATCCTGTATGGAACGGACTAGGGCCCAGCCACCGCCTTGTGTACACTTGTACGCAGGATTCCCTAAATAGATTGACAGGAATGCAGTTGTGCATGTAGAGGGAGTGCGGGTTGGCTCCGTTTATGAAACCTGGATTACATTCACCTGCCTCCCGGTCTTATTCCTTTAAGTTTACACTGGTTATGGGGTGTGTGAATGGACCTGTGTGTGGTGCAATACAAGTCACTCATAATCTCGCAATTGGCGCAGATGTCATATAACTATCCACGTGGAGGCCACAGTGACAAGCGAATCCGGAACCGGATGCGGCCAACCACTAGAAAACTTAAGTTAAGAATACCGTAGCAGGAGAAAGTGGCGCATAACACTTGAATTAAAGAATGTTGGCAAACTAGTACTAGTGGACCGTTATATTAAGAGTTGCTTACTTTGCATGTCATGGCTATTTATGAGTACAGCCCGTTGGTAAACTCGACCAACTGCTTGCAAACTTGGCATGTGTAGGAGAATGTCATGGGTGAAACTGTGCGGCTAAATTATTATATTTTGGAATATAATCATAGACCAATCTGGTGGGTAACGAGAATTCCCTTGGTTGACTACGTCTTACCCACTTCTGATCAGTCTGATAGCTGGACACCATGCAAGGGAAGCGTTTTGCAACCAGTCACGCAACCATATTACCGTGTTCCTTCAGGTTAGAGTTATTCTTAAGTACGATTTGTCAAGAGCACTGTTGTTCACTGTCAAGTGTGGGCAAGATAAGCAAATCAGAATTCCCGAAAGCGTTTTCAAGACCTGCAAGGTGTACACATAAAAAAATGAAACTGAGCTTTCCAAAAAATATTCACCAAAATAATGCGCAGCATGCGTTTAGCGACTGCGAGAAGCCTTAACTGCGTACTCGCACAAGGCAGGATAGGAAAACTGTAGAAATATTCATCTGTAATATATGCGCAATCTAAGCAGGGGAAATAAAACCTAAATTCCTGTTACTGTGGTTTTAGATTTGAAATTAAAGGCAGTAAACAGCCTACGTACTAAAAAGAGGGAGACACTAGAAGACGTACTGCGGCATGCGAAAGCGGTATATCAGAGCAGTTTACTAATCGACATTATATTAATAGTGAAAAATTTGACTTTGCAGCGTCAATGATATGCGAACAGTGTGAAGCGAAAAGGTAAAGTGTTGCATAATGCAGGTGTTCGTAGTAAATATGTGTGCAAATTTCCTTAGAGAAATAAATGAAAGGTTTGGAAATGGGGTATAATGTACTCATATGGGTATTCCAGCTTGGCCGAATAATCTAAGTTCTGTTGGGATTTTGCTCTCCCTCCAAAATATTCTATGTTTTTAAATGGTTTCCACAGTTTCGACATCCCTGCCATGAATGATGCAAACAAGTAGAGATGTCTGACGTCCCTTTGCAGCATATCATTCTTTCTACACCAACGCTCGCCAAACCAGTTTGTCTTTACCCTGCTCGTTTTCTTCCATGACCATGTTCGGCTCCAGACCTCTTGAGGTGTGTAAATCACAAACTAGTACTAGAGGACAATGCAAAAGCTGGCTAACTATACTCAACCATTTCTACCTTTATTGTGTTTTCTGCAACTTACTTTTCTTGATCGTCGGTGATATCGACATGCAGTTCGGATTCATAATACAGGAGCAGTCCGTTTCCTCTGCCAGGTCGACGTTTACGTATGTAAGTCATGCCGGGTAGAGCCATCTCAGCATCGGTGATCTCCGTTTTCAGCCATATTTCAGGCACCATGACTACCTCCCAAGACATGAAAACCTGACGAATACAGCCTTCTGTTGCTTTGCTGAGAACACCATGTGTGTTGGGGTAAGGCACCTCGGAGTTTAGAAGCGTATTTGTGAATGCGGATTTACAGTGAAGGTCTATGCCAATATTTACTGGGTCGGCTGTTGGTTGTATTTTGTGGGACTGTTGACGCAGGCTGTAGGACGATTTCGCGTTGTGGTGTAGAGTACTCATTATCAGCAACTGGATGACAACCATGTCATCCTTCAGCTTCCGGCGTGATTTAACATGGTCTCCGTTCTGATCTGCATAGCGACGGGGTTATACTGGTGAATCGACTTTTCTTTTTTACCTAGTCTATTCTGGCTAGGTGACTACCGCCTTTATACCTAATTCGGATGACAGCATGTCGCGCACTTTGTCTCATATTTCAATCATCTTTAAAGCCATCAGTTTGGGTTACAAACTTACTTTCATCACTCGGGAACCACACCCTTTCTAGTTAGGTGATGGTAGTAAGATTGATGTCGAATGGCTGATAACGTTTTTAAGTGACGTCACTTTAAGAATAAAGCGTTATTCGTCCCAGTCATGCGTTTATACTTATAGCTCGCTTAATGTCTGAAACTCGGGGACACCGTGCATAAGGATCGACTTAAAGTCCTTTTGTTCTCCGAAGTCGTCTGCGTATGGTTTGTGTTTCTGACATTCGCCCCAAAGAACAGTTGGAAGATTCGAACAGCGCATGGGGCTGTAAGGATGCAAGAGGCTGACAAGAGAACTACCTCTGCATCATTACCTGACTGAAATGTTAAGTGGAGTAACCGTGGTTCAACAATGTGTACGGAGTAAAGGCGACGGACGAGGTGCATCATACTGGCCTGCTTACCTTGGACTCCTAATAATCGACATAATGAGTTACACTGTTTTCCGTTGTCTAGTAGTTTATCATTTGTGGAGTTCTCCTCGGATTCCGTCTCAATGAAACATATAACGGTCAGATGATTATGATACTGTCGCATGTTCTCCCTTTTGGAAGGACGTGTGGCTGTTTTTTGGTTAGACAACAAGAGGTCTTGGGAGCTGTGTTGTTATTGGTAGAATTAACATAACCTAGTTTGGCTTCTGGGCGGAGCTACGATGAGAAGTGCCTCAGTTACGTAGATAGCAAAAACGGTCGTCTATGTTGTGAGTCTTCCAACAGTATTCGATGTGGCGCATGGCTGTGCTGAAGATGTCGCCGACGCATCTATATGAGCAGCCCCTAGTATCGAGGCAGCTACATGGATGGTTGCTTTTATGTTCGGCCTGGCTAGACTCTTCTGAATTGTAGGTTCATGTTGAGCATCTAATTCAAGAGACCAATTCCTTTGGTTACAATGGAAAAGCTCTAACGAAGGCTGCTTGCTATACACATTTTCTGGCCGTCGCACTACTGCGCTAACACAACTATGTATCTGACCAGTGGAATAGCCGTACACTCAATGCATAAACAGCGGGAATATGTCCTGCTTTTAAGTTGTTTTATCTCGCCGAGACTAAGATGAACATACCTAGGAGGGAATTTTCCGCAACAGATGGCGCATATTTTCCGAAGCGCACATGTGTAGCGCAGCTTCTTGTGTCACAATTAAGGTGCGATCGTGCTGCTTTAGGCCTAGCTTTCCGTGGACAAGCAGTGCGTGCTCTTGTGATCGGGGAGATCAATACTTAAACCCCCAACAGTGATAACACTCTTTTTAGCACACTTGATGCCGCGGAGGATACGTGGATTAACCCCCACTCTCCAGAGTGGGGGTAAACTGTTTCCAAAATGCGTTGTGCGCCTTTTTCACTGTTAATGCCAGACTACCTTGATGCACTCTGCGGAGCTTTCTTGCGTACCTGAAGTGCATCATAGGATTAACACTGAACTTCGTCGTTACATCTTATTGGTGCTTGAGTTCCTCTTTGCGGACCAATTTGAAACCGTGATCTTCGCTGAGTTATGTATGCAACCAAGGCCTGCAGCTTAAGAGAGGCTTTATAAGCGTGACATGCCTAATCCAGGCCATATATTTTTTGATCAGATTCCTTAGAGAGGAGTTTGTTTGCATTGAGCAATCGACTTTGTTTCTTGCCGCATTTACCACTAGCCCAGTGAACCGGTAACAAATTCCTTTCGACGATGTCAGGAGATTGTTTAGCTAGGATAAACGAGGGGCTTTCTTGAACGAGGTGAGCTAGGGTGCCTTAACAGATGTGAAGGTAGACTTCCTCTTTGTTTTCAAAAATGTATTCTTCGTAGCAGATGTAGCTGAAAGGTACCGCTGAGTGGTCCATACGGTCAAGCGGTGCGTCTAGATTTACTGCATCGATCTTCGATGATTTGCGCAAGGGCTAAGACCAATGGCTCGTCACCATTTCCTAACCTCGTGGAAGCGGTGCACGTTTTTAGAGCGGTACATTGGCGAATATTTCTTGCGAATCCGCTTTGGGTGGGAATTTGATTGTTTTCGGTTTGAATTTCCCTACCGTAAGGAATTGACTGCATAGCCGCGTCAGGAATCGCCTTATGGCAGACGCCAGGAGGCTAAACATTTCCAGGGTGAACCTTGGAAAAAGAGAAAATATATTGCTAGTAAACACACCTCATCAACTTATCGTTGCGCGTGGCTCCAGATAATATCGGCAAAGCAATTCTGCATCGCTGAGAATATCGATATGCAGGTGAGATCGGTAATACAATAGCCCTTTGTGTCCTCTGCTTGGTTGATGGTTTCGTAGAAAAAAACATGCATTGCACGGCTATCTCATCAGCAGTGAGCTCGGTATTCAACCATCTTTAAGTTATCATTAAGATTTCCCCACTAGTGGAAACTTGACTAGTACGAAATTCAGCCAGCTTACTGAGGAGACCTTGCGCTTTGCTATATAAGTAGTTGAGGGCCTCAAACGTTAGCAATGTATTTGTGGATGCGGTTTATTGGTGAGAGTTTATGCCAACGACTGCGGGTCGGCTATCGGTCGCTTTTTCTGACTTGTACTCGCAGGCCCTGGGGCAATTCCGGTTTAGCGTGTAGAGTTCTGATCGTCAGTATTTGGCTGCAAATCGGAACATCCTTCAGCAGATGGAGTGTTTTGACTGCATCCCTGTTCTTAGCAGCATGCTGAGGTGGTCGCACACAGCACCTGTTTGCTTACCGTTTTCTTGTTGATTTGTGGCCAGGCATCTACCGACTTTCTAAGTATTTCGGATGTCAGCTTCTTGCTTATTTTGAGCCAAGTTTCCCTCACGTTTTTTAACGTGAGTTTGGTTTGTAGCGTAGTTTTTATCACCAGCGGACCACTCGTTTCGTATTTGGGCGATAATGGTAACCTTGAGGTCAAATTGGTGATCTCGTTTTCCCATTCGAGTACTTCACGGATGAAGGGCCATTCATCCATGTCCTGTGCTTGCGGCTCTAGCTCGCTCCGGGACTGAAGCTAGGGGATACCGTGCACATGGATCGATTTTACGATTTTCTGTTTGCGGTAGTCGTCCGAGTTGAAGTCAAGTAAAAATAGACATTATAAACCCGATTGGAAACAATTTCAGCATTTTCCATTAGCACGGTGGATGTTGTGAGACAAAAGATAAGCAAGGAATTGCAAGTGTAAAAAGAAAAAAGATGCAAGCAGATCACTCAAAAGGCGTTCACATGTAGTGCTAATAAGTTTATTGACGTCCAAAAGAAAACGGGATAAATGCGGAAAGGCGGATTTATGCTAATGTGTTGTGCAAGAAACCAAAACCTAAATTTAACGCGGGTAGATGAGCAGGAGAATACTTTATATATATCAGCGTGAACGGGGTGAAAAGTGTCATTTAAAACATTTGCTGAAAAGCTGTCACATGCACTAAACTGCTTAGTAAAGATAAAGTCAACCAGAGACTCTCTGGGCAATCCACAACACTTGGAGAGGAACTTACTGGAGTGCATAATCAATATAAAGTCTTTCTGTAGGAGACCAGGAAAAATGATGGGTGAGCAGTATATACACCAATGGGGAAGAATACAGGCAGTCATGCATTTGTAACTTAAATTGCAGGGAACTCAAGACATTCTGAGTCACAAGGTATAGAACGATAGTTTTCGCATCTTGTGTTGACCAAGATATATCCTAAGACAAATATACACCAAGATACTTAACAGTGGATGAACTGGGTATGCTATGGTCACTTACGGCCATGGGGGGAGAAGTGTTTGCCACAATCAGACATTTGTCGGTGAGGAGAAAAGGGAAAGTTACATCGCAGTATCTGGAAGCGTTGAGAATAAGGAATCGGGACGACGACCACCGAAACCCATTCAACCTGATTTGGAGACATGTTGATAATTCAGCAGCTGGAGCACTGCTACCTAGGAGTACCTCGTCAGTATACTTACATCCAATAAATTTGAGCCAAAATGAAAGCATTTCAATCTATAGAGATAATATAAGAGGGGACTATCACAACTGGACTCTAACCGCAAGTACGTATTTCAACTCGTAGCGAATAAGCAAGAAGACGCGTCAGTCTGGCGCACAGTGTACTGAACACTTAACGGTTTACATTAGAGGACGGAACGTTAGGGTGTGTCCTTGAGTGCGTGTGTGCGTGCTTATCTATGTGTGTGTAGGGCCAATCAGGTTCACGGTCATAGTGAGCGATCATTGGTTGAACACGTAACAGGGACAGAATTCAAAGTTGGACTTAGAGAATTCACTGTCTAGTTGGATTCTACAAGCAACCTCTAGTGAGACCACGGCTCACTTGAGGTGGACCTTGGTCATTCAGATCAAAAGGACCGTATGTGAAATGGAAATACTTTCATTTTCCTCACCGAAGCAGGTCCCCCAACAACCGCGATTTCGTCCTGGTTTGGAGTTATCAGGTGGAGATAGCCTGAACTAAGGTGGAAAGCAGAGCCTAGTGTTTCACGGCTGACGCCATAAACACCATACCACTGAGATCCGCGAGCAAAGCTTTGTATAACGCAAACGAATTCGAAGTTGGGACAAGATTGCTACTTGTAAGACGCCAAAGTCGTCACTAAGTGTGCTGGAATTTTACCATTTAGCTAGGTAATATGAGATCGGTTCACGAACTAGTTTTTCATCTAGTTGCACACTCCTGGTTGAACAAAATTCGTAGGCAGCTGATTAAGCAAGTTGATCTGTCGACACTTCCAAAAGCTTTGCTGTATTCAAGGAAGAGGAGCTGCATATTCTTGCATTTCGCATACAATGAAGACGCTATAAAGCGAACACGGTATGTTACGGTATCCAACGTGGAACCTAAGGGCATG
The DNA here is from genome assembly GCA_944474145.2 of Dicrocoelium dendriticum. Classification (NCBI taxonomy): domain Eukaryota; kingdom Metazoa; phylum Platyhelminthes; class Trematoda; order Plagiorchiida; family Dicrocoeliidae; genus Dicrocoelium; species Dicrocoelium dendriticum. Next base: position 64,574,923 of record OX104066.1, read on the forward strand.
TACGCATACTGAGATACGTCCGAGTCCGGAGTACTTGTTGAGATCCAAGGCAGAATACTTGCTGGAAGGCTTTCAGCATGACGTACATGCGATCGGAGAGAATTTTGATGAGCCGCTCTTTGACACAGATGTCCTCCTGACAGGCCTTCAAATATCGGGAATAATTCCACCGTGTAGACACCGATTAAAAAGATCCGTCAAGGGCATGGTGTAAGTATTGGCACACTCAAGCCCACTTGTGAAAGAACATTGGGTTCACTAGCCTTCCTTGAGTTCAGATTTCTGAGTTCACGGTTGACTTTAACGTGCTGGAATATAATTATTGGATCAGGGCCAGAGAACAAAAGCAGAGAGAATGAAATGATGAAGAATGATTCCTGTGAAGAAGAACAGAATTCAGATTTGAGTTTCTCTACATCCATGATCCTATTTGCTTGTTGCAGCTTATAAGTAATAGCTGCTTTAAAAGTCTCTATAGGTCTTGGCAGCTGAGTTTGCATAAAACGGCCTCGATATACAACTCATTCAGTCGTAAAGTCGCAGCTTTTATTGTTAAAGAGAGTTGTGTGACACGGGTTGTCGTTTCAGATTTGTAGGCTCGTTCTTTTTTCCTTCTAAATTGTTCGAGTAATGGGAAGGAGAATCTAACAAGCCATAAGTAGTCGGTTTTGACCGGGCAGCAAAGATCGAAGTAAAAGTTAAGATAGTCAGTGAAATGACTGCACTGAATAGCCAGATTTTGTTGTTGAAAAGTTTAAAATCAGTAGAACTCATCGTTTCCTGGGGTTTTGTAATATTAAATGCTGAACAATCTGATCGCTTCACAGTTTTGCAGGGCTTATTAGTCGATGAACTGGGGTGAGTCTCACTATGAACGACGGGAAAGACTTTTGCGCCAAAACCATCTGAGTTACCGAGAAATGCTTGTTATTATGCGGAAAACAGAAAGAGTCGATTTGTGAAGACGAACTTTAGCTGAACTTCAACTATGCTCTGAAAGGTCACTATGCTAGTCAAATCAAGTGCCTGGATGAATGAAGTCTCAATTTTATTCAACTCTCCGGCCATGACAGACTGAGCGGTCCAGGTTAAGTAGTAACGCCGAGGACAGATCATCCGAGAATATTTCCAACACAGATGCTTGTGTGTCGGGCGATGGGTATACATTCTCGATATAAGAGAAAAAAGCACTCAAAAACGTTGGCTTGCAAAACAACGGGTATACAAGAAACTTCAGCAGAAGAAGCCTAAAGAAAAGAGTGCATCAACAACAGCGGGGAAACGTAGATAAACGGGTAACGCTTCCTTACATCAAGAACGTGTCTGAGCTAACGTCGTGATGGCTAGGACCACCTGGAATCTTGGTGGCCCACAAACTAACTGATACTTTTTCAAAGGTTGCTTTCAAGACCAAAGGACAAAGTCGAACAAAGCAGTCAGAATGATGTCATCTACAAAATTAACTGAAATGTGTGTGACAAACACTACATCGGCAAACTGGAAGGAAACTTTCAACACTGATCAACGAACACATGATGGCCATACGGAGACACGACCCGCATTTACGGGTTTCTATGCACGAAGACCAAGAAGGAAAGCACTTTGACTCAGAGAGGGTAAAACTCCTAGCTCATGGAAATTCGAGGCAAGCTAGAGAGTTCTTGGAAGCATTGTATTCTACAGACGCTTCAATAAACCGACACGTTGAAATGGAGGTTATCAATGCAGCCCTACGGAAGAAAGATGACCGGATTAGTGGACTAAATCTAACGGAACAGAACGTCGGATAAATACGTCAGACGACAACGACAACCAAAGGGGCACGCGCTTACGCTACGAGGCAAGAATCAGAGATCGATTTCGGTGGTCATGTTCCCGTCGAACGATTCAAACTCAGACTGACGGTTAAAAGAAGATCGATCACTCGTACTCGGTGACGCTTCGTAACGCGCCGCTCTGCTACATAAACACGCACTGACAATGTCACCTTGGGTGGTGACGAAACGTTTGCAGTCAAACTGCGGAGCTCAGCGAACACTCAGACCACCGACTTTGGCTTGCATTCAAGCAAACGCCAGATGACTGCGACCGTTGAGTAGGTAAAAAATCTATAAATGACTAGTTACACCAGTGATGGTGAACGTAAGTGATGACACCACCATGATTTTGAGGCATTCAAGGTCGGTCAAATCTGATGAGGTGATAACCAGCAAGTTGAATAACATACTCTTCCAGATCAGCATGTAACCAGCTTCCTTGAAACATCGAATTGGAGATACTTGAATATTAAGTTTGCTGTATGAAGGCGGTAACATCAGCAATTGTTTCAAGGAGGGACCGAATATGGCTGTACACGATCAGTGGAATTTGTGTCTTGTAAATGAATGGCATCTAAGACTTACTTACCAGTTAGCACGGTTGCTTCACAATTTACAAGAAGGTATTCGCATAACTCGTTCAAATGTATTTAAGACTTTGTGAGCATATTGAATGATACACGGCTGTGGAGCATTATCACGGAGATATTTCAAAATTTCGACGGAGTGGGAACAACATCGACTTCAAAATGTAGTCCAGCCAAACAAAATGGCAAAAGAATTTTGTGAGTTCGATAAATCCGCAGTAGCTAGATTAAAAAAGATTGCTTACTGAGAAAAACAGCGGCCAATTTGAAGGCTCCGCCGTTCCTGAATTTAGCTCCAAAGAACGTTTGAAAAAGCGCTGATAGTAAATATTAGATAAAGGCTGTCCTACTTTCAGCAGTTCGTGTTCTCAACTCATCGAGCGCGTTGCGTCCATTACCCCATTTTCCTTGAGAAGACCACCTAAAGGAATCGCAAAACCAAGGCCGTGCCTCTAAAAGCGATGGCGTAATAAAAACCACATTTATTCATGATGTACTTTAGCTTCCGTATTCCCCTGATCATGAAGAGCAAACACATGTCCGAAAGCAGTGGTGCCACATCCGCGAAGCACTTTCTATAGATGACCTTATCGCTAAGTGCTGTAGTGCAATATTAATGAGGAGGTGCTAACCTCTGAAGGGTATGGCACAAGCAATATTGGATAACTGGTTGAAGTTTCGCGCCAAGTCAACAACCAAGATCCGGCTAAATGCAGCAGGCGCACTGTTACGAGTGTTCAGAGATTCGATGGAACTTGCAACCTCAGTAAACACTCTGTCTCCACAGTCAGGCCAAGAGACCAGCACAACAGTACCTACGGCACACAACAGACACAGCGAACCACTAGAACACATCCTGATCTGAAACACTACTAGGCCATGCTGTCCGACTGAAATTCACAAACCAACGACCAAGCAAAAGACGATTAGAGACCGGCTTAGGACCAGACACAAATATGACATCCAACAACCTACTTCTGACGTGAAAAATATTATCCTGTTTGGATCCTAACGCCGAAGTCCGTCTTATTAAGTTGGTGAAACTCAGGGAGTGCCACGCTTCACAGCCGCGACAACTCATCGTGATTACAGAGGCCTGCTTAAAACTCGAAATAACTGATACTAAAATTAACTTACTCTGTATGTCGCTGTTTCTTAACGATAGAACTGAAATCGGTGGTGGCGTAATTTTGTCTTACAAGGTTGACCTACGATGTGAACCCATTGTTCACTCGGAAATCCCTACCGCTGATTCGCTTTGGTACCGGGTATAGCTGCGGAACACGGGCCTACGCCATGTGGTGGTACTTTACCACCCGCCAGGCACTACATCAAAAATGGACTTTAAACTACGCTTTGTAGGTTGTTTCGAGGAAATCATGCATCCACATTCTTATCACTGGTAACTTTAATGTACGCGAAATGAAAACGTCAGCAACCGATGGTGCACATTTTTATGCCTGATTGCAAGTGTTATTTTCCAGCTACCCTCTGTTCAACAACGTAACCTCTCCTGCTAGGTTTCGGAACTACTGACAGGCCGTTGATACTTGATCTTGCGCTCATCGACGAAAAACGTATGGTCGGCGGAATAGTTACAAACACATCACTGGGTCGCAGTGACAATGCTACTCTACTGTTTAACTGTATTTGCTATGCGGAATATCCTGAAGAGGAGAAGGAGAAAGTATGTACTCTCACGCAAACTAGCGTGTTAGTCATGTTTAGTAAACATGCAACTTGGACCTTCTTAACTGAATACACCCCAGAAATCGATTGGAAAACATTCACAGCCGTTTAGCACAACAGTAGCGCACGCATCGGAACAGAAGTCCTTCCAACCTAAAATCAAATACAGGTCATTTCTGAGGAGCAGCACACGCAAATGTGTCCCTGAGGGATTTGGCATGGTGTGCTCACAAGGACAAACCGAACGCCGAAACCTGGGCCACATAAGTGACACATCGTAACTTCTGTGTGAAATTGATCCGCGGAGACATATTGACGCACATATCATGGCTTAATGAAACGATACTGCACGAGACGCAAACTTGTTCGCAGACACGTTAGTGGCTAAACACGCTTATCCATGGAAGTATTTGTTTTCTTACAGCTTTACTACTCCCGGACTTTCCAGTAGATACCAGGCCCAAATATTCTTCTCATTTAGATTATTCCTCTGTCAGGTTTGTCTAAGGCCACTTTCACCGAAGCAGCTGTGCTGAGGACATTTTTATCCCACAGCTCTCCTAATATCGATAATATTTCATCGAACACAGCAGGCAGTACTCAGTGATCTAGCAGAACCACGGGTCGTTTTCTATTACCGCTGTCAAAAGGGGACCAAATTCCACCAGCGAAGGTTCACCACACATTTGTAATGGAGGTAGTCGCTCTGCCACTACGAATTACTGTCCAATAATTTTACTTGCAGTGCTATCCAGATTTGTGAAAACAATCATTGCTGATGCGCTGATGCAGTGTATGAACAACCACAGCATAATACCTCCGAGCAACATAGCTTTTGCTTAAATCGCTGAGGTGCTACTAACCTGTTAATTGCACGCAATAGGTGGACTGAAACAGTTGATGGTCAAACAGGAGTCGGTACCACCTACTTGGACTTATCAAGAGCGTTTGGTCACTTAGACCATCGAATTCTCCTTCATAAGCTTCGGAACTAAGGCATTGGTGATCCAATCCTGCGTTGGATTAGCAATTTCCTGCGCGAACGACGGTTGAAGGCGAGAGTCCAGAATATGTGTCCGAGGCAGTTGATGTGGAGTGCTGTGTACCACAAGGCTGAGTCCTAGGGCCTAGCCTATTTTGGTTTTCATAAACCAGCTAGCTAAATCAATTTCTTAAGGTTTCATATTCTTCGCTGATGATATCAAGATATGACAAATGATCAGAGGGCAGAAAGAACACGAAAGGCTCCAGTGCGATTGTAATCCGATTCCGAAAGGCTCACTTCCGATTGCCGCACTATGCAATGTAGTCAAATGTCGTGTTGGAAGAAAGTAGAAGCTACGATTAAAATTCACGCACAATAATATGCCTCGACGGGGAGTCGAACCCCGGTCCACGAATTTCCGGTCCGCTGCTCTACCACCTGAGCTACCGAGGGCTGACGATTAGGTGCGCAAATTTTAACACATGTCTTCTGCTTGGTGCGCGACGTGCTGCCAATAAGCTCACAGTACCTGTCCTGATGTTGCAGATTGGCTCACTCACCCGTCACTTCCCAATAGACCGAAGTTCCTGTCCTTCAGACGTCCAATGGGCGATGGTAGATTAATGGTGGATGTTTGTGAGTAGTGTAAAGTTGGAAGAAATTAGAAGCCACGATTAAAATTCACGCACAATAATATGCCTCGACGGGAAGTCGAACCCCGGTCCACGAATTTCCGGTCTGCTGCTCTTCCAACTTTACACTACTCACAAACATCCACCATTAATCTACCATCGCCCATCGGACGTCTGAAGGACAGGAACTTCGGTCTATTGGGAAGTGACGGGTGAGTGAGCCTATCTGCAACATCAGGACAGGTACTGTGAGCTTATTGGCAACACGTCGCGCACCAAGCAGAAGACATGTGTTAAAATTTGCGCACCTAATCGTCAGCCCTCGGTGGCTCAGGTGGTAGAGCAGCGGACCGGAAATTCGTGGACCGGGGTTCGACTCCCCGTCGAGGCATATTATTGTGCGTGAATTTTAATCGTGGCTTCTACTTTCTTCAAACTTTACACTACTCACAAACATCCACCATAAATGTCGTGTTGTTCAACTACGCCATAGGCATGACTCCATGTATTGGCTGGTTGCTCACAGATTGCAGACCAACTCCCAGGAACGTGATATTGGTTTGCTCGTGCAGAGTGACCACAGCTGTTGGAAACACTTGGAGGCAACTGCAACCAAATGTAACCATCAGGTCGGTCCGCTGCGGAGGACATTCAGATGTGTTGACACATTCCTCAATCCCTGTGTGCACCCACAAGTTGAATACGTCATCCAAGCTTTACAACTTTGGTTGAAACGCGACGTAGTGGTGCTAGAAGCGCCACAACGCAAGGCAACACAGAACGTCAAGGGCCCAACGACGACTCTTGCCAGTAAAAGACAGAACTTGATGGGTCTTCAGCGGCAGCTACCGAAGGCTGCGATGTGATCTCATATTGTTGTACCAAATATGCAGTGAAGCCAACAAATCGGCCCCAATTTTCTGAAACCTTGCCTCAACACCAAGCTTAAAGGTAACTGCGTGAAACAAAGTGAACAATAACGTCGTCCACACTTCTACGGCATTGCAGTTCCCTTTTGTTTGTCAACTCTAGAGCTCAATCCCACACTTAGTTCACTCCTCCCCTGCTTCAAATATCTTACGAAGAAAAGCAATTGGTTGTTGTTCTTAGATCCCAGCACTTCGTTACCTAAGCTGTGCAACTCTAGATTATGTTAATCATGCCAATCTATCGGAAGTGTGTATCACATGGATCCAAAGAGAAGTTACGCTGTTTATTTTTATTTTTCCCACAACTTACGTCAACTATCACTGCCATCCATATTCTTATGTGTGCTTGCATTTTATCTGGTTTTATACTATCATATCAGGCAACGCATTTCACTCGGGCGATGTTTAAACAGAGGACTCACATTTTTTCACCGTGTAGACCGTACCCTAACCGTTCTACGCGACTTGTCAATTAATTTCTTTGTGACCAGTTTTAAATAATTGTTCACTGTTCAACTGGTTGTACGGAGACGAGCGGAGGACGAACGAACTGCCTCCGTAACCTTTCCTGACTGAACCTTTAATTGGACCAACTGCGGTTCACGGCAGCTTATGACGCAGGATGCGCAAAATATCGGCAGGCTTAGCTTGGACCCCAATTAGCGGACACAGGGAGTCCCATAGTTTTTGGTCCCGTGGCGCAGTTGTACGCTATCGGGCGCGTCCCCAGGTTGCGGATTGGGGAGTGCCTTCCTTGTGGAGGTAACTGCGAATCAACCTCGTTTGCCTTGCAGGCGAGATGAATAAGCAGTCGCGGACAATCGGCGGCAGCGTCTCAGAGCTTAGGAAGTTCTGGGGTGGTCACCTGGTTCTCTATCAAATACCACAAGTGCTCGTACTTCGTTGCGTCAAAGCCAATGTGACCGGCTTTATGGTCAATAACCACTCACTTCTGTTACCAGAGGTGAGTATATAACCGACAGCGTATGAACAACCATGCTGGCCACCGGCTTCGCTGTGAAGTGCTACTAAACCCAAAGAAGGCGAAGGAACTACCCGGAGGTCAATGGGCTTCGTTAATCGCCCCCTGCACTGTGAGTTAGGTCCTAAAACCAAAGCCTCAGGGTGGGTCCCTTAAGTCAACCCTCTTTCTCGGCCCTGGCAACCGGCACGATCTCTGACCACACAACACATTAACATCCGAAAATTTCCAAATCCTTTCACTGATAACCCGGTTTCCCTTTTTTGTTTTTGTTAACTACGCGTTGTGGCATTGCCAATTACACATTTATCAAGTGTTAAATAATAATAATAATAACAATAATAATAATATAATCTTTTTGGTAGCCAAGCGCCTTTGATGCTGTTCGCCTCAAATTCAAGCACACTAGAGCGTAGAACGGTAAGAGAAACATGATGCCGTCTATTGTTCACCAGTTTGGAGAAGTGCGTCGCTGCTATATTTACCCATACAGCAACTAGCATGTTAGGTCTCCTGGTAGTATTGGTGACCCTAACTACTATTAGTTTGGCAGCGGTCGAAGCTAGGATGAACCTTGCCTCTGCCAAGTGGGTGGAAATAACAGACGCGATGTTGTTGGTCTCGCAGTAGTGTTGAATTTACCACCAGTCTTTGGTGAATTATTCCATCGGGTGGATCTGTAGTTGTCCCCCTCATCTTGGCAGAACTCAACGTGGTTGGGGTTCCTAACCCATGCTAATTGTTCCGCTCGGCTGTTCTGTTTCGATTGGAAGCTTGATGTTGTACTTTGAGTTTAGGGGCTCTGATTCTTCTTTGTCTGGTGGAACAGATATTGCTGTAGTCGCTTGCTTCACAGTGTATACCAGTCAGATGCACTATTGCGCCAGCATAACTATACATCTAGTGAATGGAATACAGAAGCAAAGTAAAGATGCAAACGGAATCGGTCATGTTATTTCATTTCTATACATCGCGTGTGCTAAGGGAAGGGCAATACTAATGGGACGTTTTACAGCAGAGTATTCTATTTCAGCTCGTACGTCCTTAAAACAGCTTACACAATAAGCATTAAGTGGTAATGCTTTACACTTAGCTGATAAACCGTGCGTGACATGGCGATTGCCAAGTCAGTTACGTTACTGAAAGTGTTTGTTGTAGGGTCTGTACGAGCGGCGCAATCCAAAACGTTCTCATTCACTGTGGTAATGAAGCTCACACGTGTTTGATGAAAGTACTGTGGGCTAGGCGACGTTATTATAACTTTGCTCAATCAATCACATCCGTAGCGTCTTCAAATTTCTCCTTAAGGAAATCAGGCTCATCTATAGGTCTTTAACGCTATCAAATTGCACCCAAAGGACGCAAACGTCGCTTAATGCTACTATGCACTGAGCGAAAAATCGCAATTCATCCAGTAGTATCCCACGCCGTGTACACATCTGTTATACTTTGGCTAAGTTGAGGTTCTTCAATCAACAAACAATTCGCAGTAATTGGAGACAATTGCACCCACTGGATGCAATTTGATAGCGCCGAAGACCGTCTTAAGAGATCTACGGAGGAACACGTTTTTCTTAAGGAGGAATTTACAAGAACTGTGGACACAACAGACTGAGAAAAAATATAGTCTGAATGAGTGTAAACACAGAAATATGTGACGAGTATTCGAATGGTTACTCCTGATTAAGTGAAAGCTCGGAGACAGTGCGGACGTGCGGGCAATGTAACAACGTAAGAATTGTGCGAATAAATGGTGTAGGTCAGTGGTTTCGCAGCGAGGCAATATCTCTCCTCTAAGTACGATCCAACACAAAGAAAGTTGATTCATCTTCCGTAGACTCGAATAAATCCCTTGGACCAAACACTATCCATTCAAACGGTCTTTTTATGGTATACGGATCATTGGTACTCCCCGCCGCTGATCCAAAGTTCAGTGCAGATACAGATATCACTTCCAGTCGGAAGCCATAGGTTCCATTTGGATTGGAACAACTGTAAGTCGCCTAAGTGAGGCCATCTCTGGAATTAATATCTAGTTGTACCCGTTCCCAGTGTTTCAAAGTGACGACTGACTGGGCTTACGAAGTCTAAACAAACGGCTCACCACCGCCTATAGATTGAACAGCTACACTATCCGGCTGAAGGTCATCCTCACACACGCGTGACGTGCGTGCTACTGGTTCATTTGGATTATTTCCTTCTATCCTCTCTCCATCTTCTCGCAGCGTTGTCACTGTACGCTCATTCGAACCGGATTTACCAGCTCTACACAGTGATCCATCATACGTGGAAATATCTTCTACGATTAGAGGCTAAACCATCGCCAACCGTTTTCATTGGCATCTGTAATTAAGCGCAAGCGTTTAATTCAATCGTATTGAGCCGATTGCCATTCTGTGTGACACCATTCGATACAGAATTCTCGAGGCAGGCCGAAAAGCCTAAGCTTACTCCGATCCAGTGTTTCTCAACACAGCTGTGTAAGAATCTGTGATCTGTCAATCTGTGTTCAGCGCTCTGTTCAGGTTGCAGTCACTCGCCATTCCTTGTGACCTTGTCAGCCAGTGCGGCTGCATTACCCATCACACGGACCGCGCGACCACGCCGACCGCTCATTTGACCTTGCAACCACCACGCTCGGCTGACCGATGTGCGCCGCTCTCAAAGCTGTAAAAGTACAGAACGCTAGCCAACCCACTGGGTCAGGTAACGACACCAAATTGAATGGCAGAAAGGCAAAACCGAAGAGACTCCCATAG
>OX104066.1:64585394-64632639 GCA_944474145.2 Dicrocoelium dendriticum
GCTTAGATTCCGACATGGAACTGAAATGCCAATAGTCTAAACCTAGTACATCACACCACAATGTGTTGTTTGTCACTCAGATGAATGTCTAACAATTGTTTGAAGGCTGTAATGTTCGGAGCGTTTACCACATGCGTTGGCAAGTCATTCCATTGTGAACAGATTCTAAGAGAGTAAAAATATTTTCTACAGTCTAATCGGGAGTGTTGGATTATCAGCTTAAGGTTATGACCTCTCGATCGCTGATGGGAGCAGCGATTTGCACGGGTGATCGCTTTCCGTTAATATCCGGTATGCGAGAATGAGATCTCCGTGTACTCGTCGGTATTCGGAGGAAAACATTCCGATTAAACTGAGACGCACTTCATAATTGAGACCAGATAATCCGCGTGTTGCTTTCGTAGCTCTTCGTTGGGGCTGCTCTAAAAGATGAATGTCCCGTTTTAACCATGGGCACCAAGCTTGGACGGCATATTCGACGTGGGGACGGATATAGGGGTTGACAAGCATGGGTACCAACCGTCGTTCAAAAACACCAAAAGCTCGCCTCAAAAGTCCCAGATTCACGTTCGCCACGTTTGCTGCTTTGGAACATTGGAGCGAATTCCCCAGACTTTCTTGCACAATGATACCTAAGTCTTTTTCTGTGGTCACGCGCCGTAAAACGTACTGCCCCAAGAGGTACGTGTTGGTAAGATTGCTGCGCAATGACAGTAGGTGACACTTGGCAGGATTCAGGGGGAGGTGGTTTATATCTGCCCATTTGTTGATTCGATCTAAATCATTCTGGAGGAGGGCACAGTCAGATGTTGAGCGAATAACTCTCCAGATTTTTGTGTCATCTGCAAAAATTTGCATCGAGGATTGAATATTATCCGGGAGGTCGTTAATGTAGACCAGAAAATGGAGGGGACCAAGGACGGATCCTTGAGGAACACCGCTGAAGATGCAGAGGGTTTCCGAGAGGGCATCTGCGACTCTGACCTTGATCGCTCTGTCTTGCAAATATGCTGCCAGCCAGGTGAGTAGGGAACCACGGATACCGTAGGCAGGAAGCTTATGAAGCAGAGCTAAGTGATTGACTCTGTCGAATGCCTTCGAAAAGTCTAGGTAAATCACATCGAGGGGGATCCTTCATCAAGCACTTTGGTCCATGAACCCCCGGCAAGAAGCAGATTTGTGGGGCAAGATCGTTTGCGACTAAAGCCGTGTTAGAGGTGAGAAATTAGCTTCAAACTCTCAAAATATCGTGTAATTTCATCTGCAACTAACGATTCCATTACTTCTGATAAAACAGGGCGGAAAGTAATGGGTCGGTAGTTGGCAGGATCCGATCGCTTATCTCCTTTGTATATCGGAGTGACTATCCCGCTTTTCCATTCAGACGGAAGTGTTTGGGAATTGAGTAGACTTTAGAAAAAGCTTGCGAGGTGTGCTGCTATGGTGGGAGCAAGAGTTTTAAAAACTTTGGGTCTGGCCTTGTCAACTCCCGGAGCGCCATTTTCTCTTAGAGACCGTAATTTGCCAGCAACAGCTGCTGAGGTAAAAGTGACAGTTGATATGCAGACCACGTTGGGTGAATGCTGGTTTGGCAAAGGTTCTATGGAGTTTGCAGTCACTGTTCCAAACTGCAGAAGTAATGCATTTGCAGCATCCACAGCAGTAGTCGTTAGGCCACCAGCCGTTTTGAGTGGTGGTTTTCCTGTTTTAACTTTCCTTCTGCTGTTCACGTACCTGTATAGCAGTTTTGTATTGTTCGTGAATTTAAGGATCATGTTTTTTGCCATTCGTACTTATCGGATCTAATCAGTGATGTGCAATAGTTCCTCACTATTTTGTAACTCTCCCAGGTGGCGTTGCAATTGTTCAGCGCGTATTGTCTCCATATCTCGTCTCTGGTGCTAATCCATTTACGCGTTCTGCTTCGGATCCAGGTGTTGGTCCGGCGCGGCACTCGTAATGGTATGACATTAGAGGCTGCCTGCGTGACACAGCTAATTTTGTCTTTTAGTTCGTTCCACGCGTCGTCTGCCGTGCTCTGCAGATTGAGGTCCCAGTTGACGGTTGTAGCTAGGCCGTGAAGCACGGAATAGTTAGTTATAGTTCGTCGGTTTTCATGTCTGCTTTCAGTATTATTGGAGTAACACACATAGGCAAAATTTAACACTGAGTGGTCACTGTTGCCTAATGGTGGATCGTATGAAATTGTCTCAACCATCAACTCTTCGTTGGTTAGGATTAAATCCAGAAGCGATGGCTTATTTGAACCGCGGTGTCTAGTTGGTCGGTGCACGTGGTTGTACAGAGCTGCTGTATCCATAAACTCGAGAATCTTTGATTTGAAGTAAGGACCACTAGAAGTCGCTGAGACAATTGAGGGTACATTAAAATCGCCCATGATTAGACAATGTGAGTACTTTTGTGAAACTGCATAATGAAGCGCGTTTAACAGAATGTCCTCTCGGTCTGCGGTGGAGTTCGGTGGCCTGTAGACAACTGCCAACAGACAAGCGTCCCACGTCTTCTTCGAAGGTTCACCACCTCGGCCATTTAGCTGCACTCGACAAAACAAAGCGTCGGAGACAGCAAGGTGACGTTCGTTAATAGCCTCACATCTCAGACAATTCCGGTAGTACAAAGCAACGCCGCCACCGCGAGATGGACGATCATTGCAAATAACTGACATATCACTGATTTCGATTTCCGTGTCGAGCATGTCATTGGAGAGCCAGGTTTCAGTTACAGCTATGATATCCCAATTGATTGTGTTATGTCGATGGCGCAATTCAGGTAGCTTAGAGTTGAGCCCCTGAGCGTTTATGTAGCAGCACTGTATCTGTTGACACATTAGGAGCTCGGTTCGTTGTGGTTGACCGGCATGGATTGTGCCGGTCTGCGTACGTTTTTTGTCAGAGGCGTTTGCACATTCGTCTGACCTGAGTTAGGAACAACCGAGTCCGGTTCGTCTCTATCTGTGGCCCGTACTTTGTTTAGGAACGGTCTGAAACGTACTTCAGGTGGCCCACGTTTTCTGTTGTCGTGCCACGCTTGGACGGCCGTTGATACCATCTCAGGTGTAGCCACGGTGAATTTCAAAATGTTTGGCCCGTTACCCTGGTAGTTTAAGGAGGCCGCTAGACGGGTGACATCCAAAGTCACGATATTTGCATGTTGTAGAGCTCCGTTATGTACCTCCACTCTTCGATATCGTGCTTCTGATGTTCATTTATATCGCCACGGATAAGTTCTGGAACACCGTGGACCAGCACTACTTTCTTCGTCGCATCATTTCGTGACGCGACTGGGTCGGATTTCCATTTTTGCCTTTCTATCCATGGTTTATCCGGGACAATGCGGGCGCTGAGAGAGGAATTCGTTAGCTTGTGGCCTGTCAGGAGCACATCCTCCAGGTCGCGTGTGTTACCAAATGTTACTCGTAATAACCGAGGTTCTCCTAAATGCCGCGAGGATGAATTTCTGGAAATGCGCGTAAGACTAGTTGGAGGAACGTTAATTTCGCGAGCACAGCATATCTCTGCCCAGCGATTTTGTTCTTCCACTTGCCTACCTTTTAGCGACTCGCTCGTGGGCTCTGGTACATTTGAACACATAGCTGTCAGAGCTTTTTTGTTGTACACTAACTGCTTATCCTGAGAGTTGTTACTGGTGGACATTTGTCTAGTTTGAGTACTCATCTTGTCCCTTGTACAGGGAGAGCCTGCGCTGCTACGTGACTGCATACGCGGAACGCCATTTGTTGTGCTGTTTGTGGGGGTCAAATGTTGCTGTCCAACCCGTGACAGGGTTGAGCGTGCAGTTTGTGCATAGCTGTTTAAGCCTTGAGACACTTCACAAAACTTGGGAGGTCGTTCGACAGGCCTGTCTTCGCTGGCGTCCATCAACAATGGTGGGTTATTTTCACCGTACTGTGTGGCTTCTTTACTAAATGGCTCTCGCCTTTTGACAGGTCTAGGATTCGGGCTACTTAATACACTAATCTGCGACTCAAGTTCAGTGGTTTTCTTACCAAGCTAGTGGTCAATTCCTTTTGTTCTGTGACCGTTAGGGCTAAACTATCACATTTCGCCATAAGCACTTGAATGACCTTAGCCAACGGTTTGGTTGAACATGCGTCACGCACACACAAGCCGTCGATCGACATACAATGTTTTGTAGCCCCATCGAAGGAATTGGAACAAAGTGAGCATGTGATGATCGAAGTATCTGGACCACTATTGACCTTGGATTTGTTGTTCATTTGCGTAGCTGTGACACTGCGTCGGCCCATCATGTGCGCACGGTGAACAGTGGGCAGTGAAATATCACAAAAGCTTTGCGTGGCAAAACGCGCTAAGGGAGTTACAGCGGTAATTGCGTGATCACGAAATAGCCTCTATTTGTGGTATCTAGAGGTGCACTGCAATTAGTAATGTGTTGTCCAGTAGCCTTAAAAAAGCTCCGTCGAAATGGTATCCCAATGTAGTGGGAAAAATAAAAAACAACGCAGTTTCACAAGCAGGTCTTACCGAATGAACTGTCAAAGACGGTGTTCAGGATTTACCAGTGTGTCGTTAGTAGTACTGCAGAAAGACTGAATCCGTTGGCTAGGTCTCGACGATTCGAGTCGATTGAGTGTACTTCCAATGATGTGCCACAAAATGGAAGGCGAATAGAGAGAAGTAATACAATCATCCAGGAGCGCGCGTCACGCGTGAGACGGCATTCTCAAAGATCAGCCACCTTCTTATGAATATATTAAACTCTGGAGTCTCTGAAGCGTGGAGAAATCGGATTTCAACTAATTAATTTACGTGTCTTTGTACGCTGTTGTAAAGGTAGCATGGTTTCTCGGTAACCAAAATTATGCAAGATTCTGAAGTGCCTTTTGGTCTAACTGACTTGGTGAAGGAATTCAGAAACGAACAGCACACACAGTCGTTCTAACCATGACGCGTATCAAGCAAAGTAACCGTCTATCTCGGCAAGCCACATATGTATTGAAAGCACTGAAATAAAACGAATGGAGCGTTAGCTTACCTGCTGACAAGGAACGGATGACAGTAGTAACGGTCAAATCAGATTGCGTCGAGAAAGTAAAGCAGTTCCTGAACGATATTACAACCTACCAATACGTTGAAAACCATCCAATATAGTAACTAACTAACCAAATAAACACAATATTGACAAAGCTTAAGCAGTCGAACGAAATCAAGGAAGAGAAACGTAACAGAATGATAGCTCGAAGTCAAACAATACACAGTTCTATTGATTACCAAATGTACTGGAGGATGGGTCACGGTTACGACAAAACGTGTCACTTCCAGGCACACCAATCTTAATTGACATTCTAAATGTGCATGAGTTTTAAACACCTAATCAGTGAGTTGCAACACTCATAAACAATGTCGAATGATTCCTGATGAATCTCAGATTTGTGAGTAGACCATAATGAATTGGGTGGGATCTTTGGCGGGGCCTTCAGATATTGCCGTGCTTTACGATGCTTCTCTGTAGAAGTTTTAACACAATGCTTTTTGGGCCTAATGCAAACCATCGTATTTCACTTTTTATCCTGCTACAATTATTATCATCTTGATCCTTAAAAGCCATATTTTGAAATCCCTATATGCTTTTGGGTTTACAAACTGCGCATTTTCCAGCTGCCATGTTTTAAGGAATAAATTGAAGCTATTTATGAGAAGTGCAATAAGTTTGTAAGGAAACACCGAGCTGGGTGGGAGGATGTTCTTCAGAAGGAAAATACGGATACATGAACCTACTCAACTTACTTACTTCAAACATCTTATCGATTTTAAGAGAAATGGATGAATTTAAAAGTACCGCCAACTCCCGATAATATTCGCAGTTAGCCGTCATTTTAATACACGAAAGCTGGCTTCACAAGGAAGTGGATTACATACCTGTATTGGTAAAAGGGTTCAAACGTTATCGGTTCGACCGTCATTTCGTTTAATGTAACCATGGTGGCGAAGTCATCAGTTACACCAACATTTTCTGGTGCAAATCTGGGAAAGTTCTGTAGTGCTTCTACTCTCAACAAATTTGTTCCTTAGTACTGAGGTGCAAGACGTGTCAGTATATACCGCGCAAAGGTAATAGCTAACATCTTTGTTCCCTTAATTGTCGGTAGTCTGAAGCAAAGGCGTTTAACGATGAGTTTAAAGCGGCTGCAATAGAAAGCATGGACTGTCCACTATGTACTTTTGGTGGTAATTTTAACCGATTTGACACCGATTTCCTCACGTTTCGGGCTATAATGCATCGTAAATTACCATACCAGATCCAAGGCGACTCCGCACATGATATTTATCAACAACGTGAAGCTATTCTATGTGGGTAATAATGCGCTGCTTGGAACTCTGATCACTGAACAGTTATTCTGTGTCCTGTGATCTACTCTAGAGACAAACCACAAAATAGCTACTCGTGGCAAAATTCGCAAGTTCAGGTGGAGGCAATGTTACTCACAAAATATTAACCGACTACAAGAAATGGTATCATTCACCGATTTCAGTTTATTTTATGACACCGATGTATTCATGTAATGTTATCTATTGACACGCTACCTGAACTTTGTTTTGATATTTGTTGTCCATGCGAAATCCTGTTCATCCGTTCGGACGGGTTTGCTACCCCGATCTAAAGCGGCTACGTACAAAAGGGAAAAACTTTTGAAAGAAATAACACTACCTCAGTAAAGTCACCGATTTTCCTTGAAATTGAGGAGTTACGTTGACTCCGTAGTGGGTACGCTCAGGCTTA
Source organism: Dicrocoelium dendriticum (assembly GCA_944474145.2). NCBI lineage: Eukaryota > Metazoa > Platyhelminthes > Trematoda > Plagiorchiida > Dicrocoeliidae > Dicrocoelium > Dicrocoelium dendriticum. The sequence goes on from OX104066.1 coordinate 64,592,178, forward strand.
ACGTGAAATAGTATTCGCCGTGAACTCTGGAGGATATCAAAGCAACTAAGTGGCCTTACGCGACTTACATCAACCGCTGGCGTAAATGTGGCGAAACTGAACCATGACTTCTGCAATTGCTATTATAATCCGCTGAATCATCTTTGCCCAGCTAAAGTGTCTCCACACTCACTGTCCCCTGCCAAGTTTGGGAACCTACCTGACAACTTCACACAGGGAAAGCAAATGCTCCAGTTAGTCTGTCTCTCGTTGTCCTCAAGGTATGTGCTGACTTTCTAGACCAACCTCTGGTTGCTTCATATGCATCGTGCATACAATCAAAAAATTACGGACTACTGGAGAAGCGTTAATATCAAAGTAAGACCAAAAGATGGTTGAACTAAGCATCGACCGACTGCTTGTACTTCGGTAGCGTTAAATGTGTTCAAAAAGTCATTTTTGGGAATATAACACAAAAGTGGTCAAAAGATTTGCTTCATTTTGCCTACCGCAGTTCGAGGTCAGCATAAGGCACAGTAGTCTGTCCTGTGCATTCGGTCTTGTCATCACTGAGCAATAGAATCAAGTTCACCCAAGTAGGTTTTCTAGATTACAACAACGTATTCAGCTGCGCAAACCGCGAATTTTTGTTGTTATATCTACTCGGCACTAGAATACATCCTTCCGTCGTTCTCGCGTTCAGGGATTATTTTGTCAATTAAACTCAGCTTACGCAAATCGGAGGTATAAGCTCATCGCGGCTAGTCACGAACCCCGGTGGTTTTCGGTGAGCCATTCTGTCATCACTTATATTTTCCATTTATGTCTGCTCGATACCAGTCCAAGAAAAGACAATCCTGCTGAAGTAAGCAGATGACATTGTCCTGGGCGTTGATCAATTGACCTCTGCCTATTCAGTCAGATTACAAGATATCACGTTTTGGTCCAGGGCTTGCGATCCCCCGCTCAACGTCTCAAAATGCAAGGATGTTGTTTTTCAGTGCACAGAGATCAATGTCAACAGCTTCTCCAGCAGTGACTAGAACATCATTTCTTTGGCGAGAGGTTGCACTTAGCCACATCAGTGAAGTATCTGGGTGTCATGCATAGCTACGATTGATGTTGGTTACCCCAGGTAAAAGAAACTGTCATAAAAGTCCGGAGGTTATCGTTTTACGCCTCATGCCTGCGAGCTTCCTTTGTCCTCATGATTTGATACTGCCTGAGTTTTTCTACACTAGACATACTGCTCGCCAATGTTTATTCTTGGTATACTGAGCAAAGAATTCAGATTAATGGCCAGGTCGTTAAAGCAGTTCGGGCGAAATAGCGGTGTATCAAAGCGGACTTTATTGCTATACGTATGATCACACATGTTGGTTCTTGCAAAAGACTAGCATTAACTGTAATTGCCGACACAACTCACTCATTTAAATGTGTATTGTGGAAATGCATGACAACTACGCCAAAGGGATAGAAGTACAAAGCCATATGCGCACACACACGAGCGTACCGTTCGTTAAGCATCTCCTATCTAGCGAGACATTTGCTAGACCAAAAATATGTTGTCCAAGAATTTCCAACCAGATTAGGCTTTGATGGCATCGTGCATTTCATTTATTAATTTGCAATATTTGATTTGCAAATATGTCATGCTACATCGCTGAAAGCGTGTGTATTACGGCTGAATACGGACAACAAAAAATGATATACCATGGGAAAACGCATGTGCTTGAAAAGTCCCATAGAATGGTTGATTAAAATTGAACGAACTGACGCATAAGCAAATCGCCATGTTAAGTGGATACCAATTTAAATGCACTGCTTTATAACTATAGTTAGAAATCGGAGTGCAATGTGCACATAAAAAGTAGTATATTGCGTTGTTAGAGTTTAGTAACTCCGTGAGAAAGGAAAAAGGATACGACGTAATCACACGACTGTTGCTCTTTAACAGATGTGATGTGTTAATCTAGTTCACATTCATCCATACTACTCACAATTATACTACTGCATGTGATCTCGCCGACAGGTTGCGGAGAGGGCAGTTTAACACATGGTTTGATTTGCGTTATTTTGTCCTTCAAGTGAAACGGACTACATCAAGTAATACAAGTTGGAAAGTGTGTCATCAAGGCGCTTTATGAAAACGATAATTTATGGGCAAAGATGATATGAGTCGGAAGGACATTCAAGGCACGGGACGCACGGAAAGAAAAAAGGTTTCCTCGACAATAAGTTCGACAGTATTGCATGGCAAGTTTGAGTCTCTATGGTGGGTATTTTGGCTCAGCGGCAACAGATTGCGACATGGGTGCATTGGGTTCGTCAGTATTAAGTAAGCCATGATTGGGTATTATCGCTGATGTCGAATTACACCAATGTACAATCTCAGGGAGTACTGTCTGCGCTGGTAAGAGAGATGAAACAATTCTATAACGAGTTTGCTTGCTCTACGTTGTGGGGCTTCAAGTGCATCGATGTCGCGCTTGCTGCGGATACGCCAGGTCTGGATCGCATGTTCCACGTGGGGCCTCACATAAACGTTCAGCATTTACGGAAAGCTTGATGGCTCGAAATCTCTGCAAGCCCACCGTAAACTTCTAAGATTTTGTCTGGCAATTTTCGATGCTTTTACAGACTGTCTCAAGAAGCCAACATCGTCCTGCACGATCACCCTGAAGTCGCTCTCCTGGGAATCACGTTGCAACTGCTGGTCCAAAAGTCGATATTCACGGGCAAGCTAATGGCTTATGCCCATGATGTGGCAGTTCGCCACGTTGAACTGGAGCAGGTTTTCAGGTGACCACATCTAACTCCTGTAGAGATAGATGTGCACCTCCATGTGATAATCCACTGTCCGGATGTTATGTCAGTTATGATATCATTTGCAAATAATAAGAGCTGCGACTTCATTGTACTGGCAAGATCATTAATGAATGATAGGAATAAACGTGGCCCCTTTACGGATCCTTCGAGGACGCCACACTGGACGACAATTGGGTCGGAAATGGAGCTGGTGACTCTCACATTCAGCTGATGTTAACGGAGGACGTTGCCAATCTAACCGAGCACAGTGTCACCGATTGCATAGCTTCGAGGCTCATGAAAGAGAATGTGGTGGTTGAAACGTTCCAACACTTTCGAGAAGTTCAGATAAACCACGTCGACTCCCACGCTTTCATCGGCTGACTCAGTTCAGCTTACTCGGGCCAGAAGCACGTTTGTAGTGCAAGGCCGGTTTCAGCGGAATTTGTGCTGCTGTGTCACCATGATGTTGTTGATCAGAAAGCATCTAATGAGCGCCTCCGAGATTATACCTTTCGTTAATTTGGATAACACTGGGAGGAGAGCGATTGGACGGTAGTCCGAGGGCTCCACACAATTAGCACTTTCGTAAATAAGTGTGATTATTTCATGTTGTCACATTGTGGGTACGTGGGTTTGTTCTAGACAATGTTAAATGTATTGAGCTAATGGTTCGACAATGTTCATGATCGCTGTCTTCAATGCCTTCGGTATGACGTCGTCCACGTAAGGTTAGCTGTGAACGCGCAATGACAATAGTCTTTTCATCACATTGGCTGCCGTGAACGAGGCATGGTTTAACCCTGCTGGCAATGGGAGCTGTATCAATAGTGGATGAAATGAGGATTCACTCTGAGATGTGTGGATGATTTGTTGGCGAAGCATGTTGGTTGCATCGTGTGTGGTTGGCACCAGACCATCTGTTGCACGAATAACTGGAATTCCCCACTGAACCTTCGAAAGATTTTTGACGTGACTTACGGTAACTTGGGATGGGTACTGAATTTCGCCGCTACGTTCTGTTGGAGCTGGTGTTTGTCTTCTCATATCAACTTGAACCAAGGGTATCGCTGAGTTCTATAAGCATCCCAGGTCAAGTTACTTGGACAGTAATTGTTAGCGCGCCAGGCTGAATCCGTTAAGGCCATGCATGTTCTAGTACGGATGCGCAGGAATGAGCTCACTTGTTCCGAGCGAAAGAGCTTGCTTTCTGACGCGTTTGCCCGTAGCTCTGTGAACTGGACGACAAACATCCTCTAAGCAACAGCGAGCGGCTGTTTGGCCAGGAAGGACCAGTTGGTATCTTAAACGAGTTTAAACAGACTATTGTAATGTGCAACCACATAGGTTTCCTCGTTGCTGTCAGTGAGGTACTCGAAGTAAGAGATGCAACGAAAGGGCAATATCGCTTGATCGCTACGGCCAAGTAGTCCATCTATGGTCACGGTATCGACCATTAGTTCCTCGTTGGTGAGCAAAAGGTCCAAGACAGATGGTGCGTCACCTGTTTGGAATCGCGTGGGATAGGTGACATGGTCGTTCAGAGGTACACTGGCAATCACCTCTTGTGATTCAACCTGGAATTTCTTGCGGCGCGATGCTGGGACTTCGATTACGTGCAAGTTGAACTTCCCCCACCAGAAAGACGTGACTGTGTGAACATGTCAGTACTCACTTCATTGTAGAAGCTCGGCACTGATCCATTTCCAAGAGGGACATTGGAGGACGGTAACTATTGTTAGTAAACACACGTCAACACGTCTCATGTGTATACGGCACCAAAGAGAATCGACGACTTGCTTTTCTGTGTCGTCACTGATATCATTATATAATTCGGATCGATAATACAGGCACACTCCGCCGCCGCTGCTAGGTCAATCGTTTCGCATAGAAGTCATGCCGGGTAGAACGATCTCAGCACCGGTGATGTTCGTGTTCAGTCATGTTTTGGTGAGCATAAGTAGGTCCCAAGGCGTGGAGACCTGACGAATGCGAAGTTCGGTTTGCTTGTTGCGAAGACCTTTTGCATTGGCATACAAGCAGGTGAGGGCATCGGTGTTTAGAAGTGTGTTTGTGAATGCTGAGTTCTGGTGAGGGTTGATGTCGAACCGTTAGAAGGTCGGCTGCCGGTGGTATTTTTTGTGGGACCGAGGAGGCACGTCCTAGGGTCGGTTCAGTTTGTTGTATATTGTTCACAGTGCCAGTAAGATGGTGAGCATCCTGTCCTCCTTCATCTGCCGATGTGTTTTGGGGTTTTCTCCGTTCTGAGCTACACGGTGACGGAATTGTATTTGTGAATTGAATGCACTGCGTTACCTTTTCAGTTCACCCGTCCTGATTGCATAAACACTTGCTTGAATTGACTTAACCAGTATTTGCTATTCTATCAATCTATAGCTGGCATAGGAAGCTATCGCAGAATATCTGAACAACAGTTGAGGGAGGATCGGGCATACTAGGATAGGAAGTGCAAGCGGAATTCCCTACCTTTTTCCTTCAGTGTAATACTAGTTCCACGGATAAATATATAAATCCGTGCAGGATGCGCTAAGAGGGTCTGCCATATCCGCGTTGATTGCAGAGATGGCCATGCAACAACTGAAAGAGCTTCTAGCCCCAATTAGGATTGCAGAAATGTGGATGCGTATCGTCAATGATACGTTCATGATACACGCACGTAGACAAACATCAATCACGCACCATCTGCTTAGCGACGTCATGGACGTTATCTAAGGTTTATCATGCAGACGGAGAAGGAAAAAAGGTTCCTTTCCTAAGTAAAGTATTAACCAGATCAATGGACAGTGAATAGCAAACATCAGTTTACGGTAAATAACGCTTACACGGGCCAGCTTCTGGGCTTCAAAAGTAACCACCCCAAATATCATAAAATAGTTTACGTACAGACTGTTTCGCAAAACAGCAACGCATTGCGGTACTAGATTGGGAACTGAGCAGGTGCGAAGCAGCAATTCAACTGATTTGTTCATAATGGATACTCATACACCTTCCGCCAAAGATGCATGAATCACATGCGCACAGAAACCCAGCCTACACCAGTGAAAACGTAACGGATTATTTCGTTGTCCTTGAAAACCAAATGTGAAAGGAATGTCATATAGCTTAAAAGATCACATCATGGTATCCGACAAGCTAATGGCCACTCCAAGGATAGCCTTATCATAACCAAAAGCATTAGACGAATTGCAATAACGGTATACGGTCGTGTACAAAGAAGATTACAGAAATAGCGAAAAGTTCTATGTACGACAAACAGAAAAAAAGCTGTCAACAAGGATACTAGGATCTGCGTGCAAGAAAAATTATGCGTAATCGCTGGTTTCAACACACGTAGATGACGAATGCCATCACTTCTACTGCAACATATTATAGCTTCTGACCCAAGGAAAATAGGCAATAAGGGACGGAGTTTCGGGTAACCTGGAAATCGGCCACAAGCAAAATTGACATACATATCGACATTGATATCTTGTATTAACCCCGTAGACGGAAGGAGCATAGGACAAAAGTCGCAGTTCTGAAGGATCTGATCACCCACCCAGACAACAAACAATTTAGAAATGATTTTGTCGCTTGACAGTTCTTGGCAGCAGTGACGCCACCGCTCCCGGTCATCAGCCTCGTTTCCACAGCAAAAGTGCTTGAAGCTCGTGAACTCTGTAAACATTGAACGTCCGTTGCTCGTATATTTACAAACTTCCTCACAACTGCTATTCTCTTTTGGCTGCTCTTACTAAGGGTTATCCGAAAATATGCGCAACTCATGTAATTAGTTTTGGAGCCGAATCTACGACAGCAACACTTTCTATGTATCGTCAGCGGAGCTAAGTGTCACCAGGAGAATTCGCAGTTCAATGAAACGCACTGGATTTGGGTTACCTATGACTCGTCTCGGCTTCCCAGGCTTAAAGGAAATGCTGCTCGCACCGCAAGCAGAGATCCACTGGTTACTATTGTTAATTATTGTATCCTTTATGGAACTGGGCTGTGATTTCGGAATATATGTACAACGAAAAGTTTAAATATCCTGCTTACTTTCTGTGACTTTCGGTCTGAGATTATTAATTCCCACCATTTGAACAAGGAAAAATGATTTTTCACGGGATAAAAGCAAGTGCTTGACTCCTCCCGTAGGATGGTTGAGGTGAATATGATGAAATCAGAATATATCTGGGTCATTTACCAAATGTCTGTCGAGATGAATAGTTTGATAATTAACATCAGTGTAAAATTAAAAAAAAAGTTATCAAGCGTAAACGTTTAGAAAGGCACTGGGGTGCAGTGCTCGTTGATGTAAGGAGTGAGAAAAGTAAAATATGGTCGCTCACTTAGGTCCATTTGATACATAAATCCTGTTGGAAAGCATGCTGAAATAATCCACAATAGAGGATTTTAGTTAACATAATGCTGGGAGCTGAGAGCAACATTTAATCCTTCTTTGAAAACGCCCAAGGTAGGAGAGGATACAACTGAGTCTGGGAGTGCGTTCCAGGGTTGGCAAGCCCGAAGGGAATAGTAATTCCGTCGACACTCTAAACGGCTATATTGTTTCTTTAAGTTTAAGCAGTTACCTCTGAGCTGCGTGTTGTGGCTGTTTTAGCAAATGGCGGCATCCGTGCTTGGAATCACTCAGGATCTTATACGCTAATATGAGATCCTCGCGCAGACAAATCTAGCTTCCGCTGAAAATTCCCATCAACTTTAGTCTTCAGTGGTAAGAGTGATAGCGCAGGCCTTTTACATTCTTTGTTGCTCTTCGTCGTGGCGCCTCCATCGCTTCTAGGTCGCGCTTTAACCAAGGTTGTCAAGCTTGGATGGCGTATTCAACATGCGGGCGCACGTAGGAATTGTGTATCATTGGGAGGATTGATGGGTCAAATATCCTAAATGCTCTTCGCAGCATGCCGAAAGGCTGATTGCCTTTTTCGCAGATACCTCAGCCTGTGTTGAACAGTTGAGGTCGTTCTGCACGATCATACCAAGGTCACGTTCCTGGGAGCTATTTTGTAATACGTTTGTCCAAAGTAAATATGGGTAGTGATGTCTATGGCGTAAATGTACAACGCAACATTTGTCAATGAACAATGAACAAGGAATTTATACGGGTTAAGAAGCGTTGCTTTACAAGTCCCGTTGGATAGTTGGTGGGGATATCAACATAACAATAATGATAATAAGGATAGTAAAATAGTTAATACTTTAAATATAAAAATAAGGACTTATCGTTTGCTTCGCTGTAGTCCTGAGATCCGCTTAGTTTCACAGCACCCACAGTTAACAACAAATAATTCCATGGTATATTCTAAGTGTAGCATGGAGACGTAGTGTTAAGTAACAATGTTTAAGTGGATGAGTGCATCGTCCAACCATCTTTTAAATACTGTTACTGTCGGTGCAGAGACGACCGATTCTGGGAGAGCATTCCACGGGTGACAGACACGAATGGAAAAAAATTTCTGCGGCACTCCAGACGAATGTATTGTTCTGTGAGTTTTAATGAGTGGCCCCTCAGGTTTGTATTGCTGCTGAGTTGCAGTAAAGGGCGGCACACATGATGTGGGTCTCGCAGAATCAAGTATGCCATAATCAGGTCGCCTCGTAGCCTGCGATAGCTTCCACTACGCTGAATAGTGGGGCGTTTTGAACTGACCAATCCGACACTGTGTTAAGATCGCACTGGAGCCGTCCGTGGTCTTCCGGTCCTCTGATCCTTCGACATATCTTGATATCTTCAGCGAAAAATAGGAAATCGGAAGCAATTGATCTCGCCAAGTCGTTAATGAAGACCAAGAATAGACGAGGTCCAAGAACCGAGCCTTGTGGTACTCCACATGCCACATCGACTTCATCAGACAATGATTCTCGGAGTCTCATCACTAGCCGTCGTTCGTGTAGAAAATTGCCAATCCATTTCAGGATTGGGTCGCCAATGCTGTAATTCCGAAGCTTCTGTAGAAGAATTCGATGATCTAAGCGATCAGACGCTTTTGAAAATTCCAGGTAGATGACATCGACTCCCACTCCATCATCAGCAGCGTCAATTCAGCCATTACGTGCAATTAGTAGGTTAGTATTACACGAACGCTTTCGAAGAAAGCCATGTTGCTCTGGAGCCATTAAATTGTGGCTTTTATGATATTGCATCAGCCCATCTGCGATGATTGATTCCATCACTTTGGATAGTACGGGAAGTAGTGTTATTGGACGGTAGTTGGCAGGATCAGTGCGGTTACCTCCTTTATGGATAGGAGTGATGGCACCTCGCTTCCGCACTGGTGGAATACGATTCTCTTCTAGACATTGCTGATAGAAAATAGCCAGTGGTGCTGCTAGATAACTAGCTGCCGCCTGCAGAGCCTTTGTTCGTATGTTGTCAGCTCAGGGAGAACTGTGGATGCGCAAGGAGAACAACTTCCTAAACACAGCTTCCGCAGTGAAGGTGATGTTGTCTAAACCAGATGGTGGAGTATTAGAAATGAGGAGAATGTTTGGGCTCGTTACCTGCTGGAAAGTTTGGGAGTAATGAAGCCGTAGGAGATCAGCTGCTTCCATTGCTGATCGCATGCACACATAATCCTTGACGAGTGCTGGAACCCCTCGCTTCACTTTTCGATGACCGTTAATGTGCCTGTACAGGAGTTTTTACGGTTAGGGTAGAATCGCTTTATTAGCTTCTGCTGATGAGTGGCCTTGTCTTCGCAGATCAGTTTCACATAGAAGTTACAATGTGTCATTTATGCAGTTCAGGATTCGGCATTCAGGCATTCCTGGTGATCTCGCCACGCCAAATCCCTCCGGGACATACATTAACGTGTTCTGCTCCTCAGAAATACTTATGACGCTTATTCTTGGGTTAGATGGACTACTGTTCCAATGCGTGCGCAGCCAATCTGCTAAACGTCCTTGTAAATGTTTCCCAGGCAACATCTGGGGGGCATTCGGTTACGAAAGTCCAAGATGTGATGGGAGTATGCACTCGAACGAACGTGCGGTGCCAGCCCAGCAAGGAAGCCGTTAGGCTGCCGCAAGGAAAGGCTGCAGCAAATTGGACGTTCACACGTTTCCGCATGCACGCTGATTGGCCAACAGTTGAACGCATTGGAGTGAGTTTGTTTGACTGAATCAAAGGTAAAATGTCATGCATTCATAAACATCGTTAATTATGGATCCAACTAGCTGTATATACCGATATGTTTCACTCACCCTCTGCCTGCGTTTTCGCCTGGTCCTGTTGTTTGCAGAACATACGTTTTGTCCCTGAAGGACCGACTTTTACATGGTGTCAGAGAAGGAGAAGAACATTAGTACCACCCAGACGATGACTGGAGCTGCACCGGCTATTCAAATGCCTGCCCTGCTGAACATGGATGCATGCGGTTTGGCAAGCAACTGGCGTTTGTGGCACAGCAAATGGATGGATTTCTGCACTTTATCGCGTCTGGACAAACAACCGATGGCGTACCGCTTGGCCATGTTTCGACACACAGCAGGAGATGTTGCGCGCCGCGTGCTAGAGACATTGTGTTACGACAAGGGCGAAGATGCCAACAATCTGGAGACAGTTCTTGAGAAGTTCAGTGAATACTGCGAAGGCCAAACAATCGAGATATTTCAACGCTACCTCTTCTTTTCGCGGAACAGGCGGCCAGGTGAATCCGTTGACACGTACGTCACTGAGCTAAGGATTTTGGCCCGATCCTGCAGTTTCTGTAAATGCATGGCAGACAGTCTCATACGGGACCGCATTGTTCTTGGGATCAATGACGAAGGTTTGACGAAGCGATTTTTACGAAAGCGCAACCTATCTCTGCAGCAATGTATCGACATCTGTAACAGTGAGTCCTCCACTGCCTACCAGTTCCAGCCGATGACAATCACAGGTGATTAAGAGTTGTGCGCCGTTTCCAGGAGCAAAACTACGAGGGCCACGACCGCGCGACAGGAGCCCTGCAACTTCTGTGCAACACGATATCCGGGGAACCGCGAACAGTGTCCGGCGTGAGGCCGCATTTGTGTCAAATGTGGGAAGCGCAATCACTTCGCCCGCTGCTGTCAGTCGACAGATGTCAGTGCACTTGTTCCAGACAAATCAACAGAAGACACCGAACAATCGATTGGTAACGTATCTCGGAAAGCGTCGCAGAAGTGTGTCTATGCAAGCCTTCTGATCGAGGGACGGTCTGTGCGATTCCAGTTAGACTCAGGCGCGACGATCATTATGTTACCCAGAAAGCACTGCCGCGGTGTGCAAATTCAATCGGATCAAGATTATTTGCGCATGTGGAATGGTTCCAGACTCAAGCCAAAGGGCTCAGCGACAATTGAAGTGGTCAATCCGAGAGACGGTGTTTCGCATCGTCTGCAGTTCGTGATCGTGGATGAGGATCTCACACCGATCCTCGGCATTGATTCGATTTTATCTCTTGGCTTTGTCATCTTTAACCATGATCGTTTTGTGTACGCTTGTCAGAGTGAAGCCGATGTTAGTGACCTGTATCCGTCTGTGTTTAGCCCGGGTTTAGGGGAATTTGAGGGCACCGCTCACCTGTCGTTAGATCCTTTGGTACGCCCGATTGCGTTACCTGCTAGGAGAGTCCCATTTGCGCTACGTGACCGATTTTCCGCGGCATTAAACGAGCTGGTTATGCAAGGGGTGATTGCAAAGGTTGATGAGCCAACAGACTGGGTTAGCCAGGTCGCGATCATTACGAAGAAAAATGGCGAACTACGCGTATGTATAGACCCGAAGCCACTGAATCAGGCCCTGCGTAGAGAACATTATGCGCTACCGACGTTAGATGTTTTACCACGTTTGACAGAAGCTAAGTTTTTCACGAAAGTAGACCTTTCTTCCGCATTCTGGCACGTTGTTCTAGACGACGAATCCAGTTTCCTCACCACATTTGCTACACCGTTCGGACGTTATCATTGGCTGCGATTACCGTTTGGCCTGAAGGTGTCTAGCGAAATTTTCCAAAAGCGTTTGGTGCAAGCAATAGATGATTTAGATGGCGTAACCTGTGTGGCAGATGACGTTCTGATTTACGGTTCTACCGAAGAAGAACATTACACTAAGCTACACCGGTTCCTGAGGCGTTGCGTGCAAAAGAACATCAAGCTAAAACGCGAGAAAGTAGAGCTGCGGAAAGTGGAGGTGATTTTCCATGAGCATGTGTTAACATCTGACGGAATCAGGGTCGACACAGGGAAGATTAAGGCGATACAAGAGATGCCGTCCCCTAACGATGTGAAGGCAGTCCATCGCCTAAACGGTATGGTGAATTATTTAAGCCGTTTCCTACCAGGAGTTGCTGATGTCATGACTCCGATTAGGCAGTTAACTCACAAAGGAGTAAATTGGAGCTGGGAGAAGGAACAGGATTTGGCTTTCGCAGCCATTAAGAACCTTATCAGTAATGCGCCCGTACTCGGATATTACGATCCAGCACAACCATTGGAGGTACAGTGTGATAGTAGCCAGAGTGGAATAGGTGCTGTTCTGTTGCAGAACGGAAGACCTTTGGATTTCCGCAGTCGAGCACTCACAGAGGCCGAGAAGCGGTGCGCACAGATCGAGAAGGAGATGTTTGCAGTGGTCTATGCCATGGAGCGTTTCAATGATTATACTTTTGGAAGAAAGACAACCGTGTACACTGGTCATAAGCCGCTGGTGTCGATAGCCACTAAACCACTGAATAACGTTCCTCGCCGTCTGCAGCGTATGCTTATCCGGCTCCAAAAGTATGACATTGACATTGTGTACACACCTGGCACACAGATGTTCATCGCGGACACCCTGTCGAGAGCACATCCGCCAGTGGCCGAACATCATCTAGAAGAGATCGAGACAGTTAACATGGTGCAGCATCTGGCAGTGACAGAAAACCGTTTGAAAGACATAAGGCGTTTCACGGAGGAAGACCAAACTGTTGCAGCTTTGCGAGACGTTATCCTCAATGGGTGGCCAGAAACAAAGAAGCAGCTGCCGAAGGAATTAACACCCTACTTCAATTTCCGGGACGAACTCACTGTCTGTGACGGTCTGTTGTTCAAGGAAAGTCGAATCCTTATCCCATCTTCTCTCCGAAAGGAGATGCTGGAGCATATCCATCGCGCTCACCTGGGTGCAAATTACACCATTAATCGAGCAAGAGAACTGATGTTCTGGCCAGGAATGACAAGTCAGATCAAGGATCATGTGTCTAACTGTGAGGCGTGCCGTTCACACGACATTCGGCAAACGAAGGAACCGATGATGCTGCATGATGTTCCGGACCGACCGTGGCAAAAGGTAGCAGTGGATCTATTCTGGGACAACGGGAAGGATTACTTACTCACGGTGGACTACTATAGTGATTACTTTGAAATCGATTTACTTACCACCACGACCCCGGAGGCAGTAATCAACAAATTCAGATGTCAATTCGCACGGCACGGGATACCGGAGGAGCTAGTCTCGGACAACGGTCCCCAGTTCAGCAGCATGACATTCCAGGCTTTCGCAACCAAATGGGAATTCGCACACCGGCAAACCAGTCCCTATCACAGTCAATCAAATGGAATGGCAGAGTCGGCAGTGAAGCAAGCCAAGCGATTATTAGCGAAGGCTAGAGATACTAGTGAGGACGCATACCCCATGTTACTGGAGAGTCGCAACACTCCTTCAACGGATTTCGGCCTGAGCCCAGTGCAGCGCCTATACAGTCGAAGGACCATAACTGTGATGCCTGCATCCGCAACACTTCTGCGCCCTGTCACGCCACAACTTGCGAAAGTACAGAACAGTTTGAAAAGGCGAATGGCTACTCAGAAACGGTACTATGACAACAGCGCACGGGAATTACCTGAGCTGACAGTGGGGGAAGAAGTACGGGTTGAACCAATTCCCGATGGACAGGAGCGGTGGAGAAAAGGAGTCGTGGCTGCGAAAGTCGGTGAAAGGTCATACGAATTAAATGTTGGAGGGAAGAAGCTTAGAAGAAACCGAATACAGCTGAAGAGATGTCCGAGGCGACAGCATGAATCAGGGAGAGAGCGTTACACTGCGTGCGGCAATGAGGCGACATCGGCAGATCCAACAAAGAGGACGCGGAGTGGTAAAGTGTATGGACTATTTAGCAAAGTACAGCAGCAAGAACATGAAAAAGGGAGGATTTGATGGGAGTATGCACTCGAACGAACGTGCGGTGCCAGCCCAGCAAGGAAGCCGTTAGGCTGCCGCAAGGAAAGGCTGCAGCAAATTGGACGTTCACACGTTTCTCGCATACATGCTGATTGGCCAACAGTTGAACGCATTGGAGTGAGTTTGTTTGACTGAATCAAAGGTAAAATGTCATGCATTCATAAACATCGTTAATTATGGATCCAACTAGCTGTATATACCGATATGTTTCACTCGCCTTCTGTTGTTTCTTCCCTTTGTGTGAATAGCTTTATTGCCTTAGATGAACTTCAGCATTGATCAATTTTTTTAGTGATAACACACATAACCTCCATCGGCTCGCTTTCTTTATTCTGCGTACTAATTTCTTGCATAACATACTATGTTAGTAGGTGGGCCATCGAATTTCGACCCACGCTCAATTGACAAGCTAGACCTGTAGCATTCACTTCCACTCAAGGAAGAAGCTCACTCGTTAGGTTTAGCCCTGGTAGATCACGTGGGCACGGTTTGAAATAATCGGGAAATCGGCAAGATGGAAAGGTTCTAAACTAACTGCAGGCTGACAAACGACAACTTGGTACAAGAACTCGTTCGAAACAACTCAGACATTAGTGCAATCTTTCACCTCACCAACTTTTTGTACGCCTCCATGTTCGAGGTAAAACGATCTCAGTTATCTGACACGAAGTTGCAAAGGTGCAACTCAATGCATAGATGCCCCTGCCCATGCATTCATCCTACGAAATCATACTTTTACAGAGCCAACGGGTGGTACTGCGTGAGCATACAACGTATCGCCAATTATTTTCAAAAGAGATTCGTCCAACTACAATGCGTTGTAACCTATTTAAAATTTTCGTTCTCAGGGAACTGTTCACATAAAATGTCTATGACGAATAAAATGTCTCGGTAAGTAGTCATTGACTTCAACGGTCTGTGATATACCCATACACATGACCGCGGGAATCACGGGTTACTTTAGAACCCAGAAGTATGTATTCAAATCCGGTCTGAATGTACAAATGTGACCAGAAGGCAATGCAAGTTTATCTGATATCTGTACAAAGAAAAGATGCATGATTCCTCGAGTTTAGTTCCGGACTGTTTCCACATTATTTGCACGAATGGCAATATGGTGGACGCAAAGCGCTAAACAACACAGAATCGGACAATTCTCAGTCTTTGTAACCCCAAATTTGTTTCATGGTTAGTACACGACAAAGTAGCTGACAGGTGACATACCGAATAAGTGCTTGAGCTTCTAACCAGCTTATTGGTACTGCACATTTTAGTTCGCGTATTTTGGCTGGGATTTGTGGACCTCGCACGGAAGACATTAGCCTGCTAGTTATGCGGCTAGGTAAGCGTCCGCAGTAAATCAATTGACAGACGAAGCGCGGTTGCCGCGGGATGAAAGTTAAAGGTTCAGTTATTTTATATTTCACGCTCCGGTTCATACTGGACAGTAGGCATAATGTGATTTGCAAACACTATCCAAGTTATATCCCACTTTTAGTCGGCCATTATTGCCAGCATGGAACAGGGCAGCGCATTTAATCAGCTAGATTGAGGTAATCACCTGAACGATCCCCTGGGGCAACCAATTTTTGTCAGCGGACGTTCGATTAGCGTCGAGCATTACTTTGCGCGGGGAACGTAGCATTCCTTCTATAATCCTGACCCCTCAATTATTTGATACGATAACAGTTAGCAAAAGTTGGCGCTCGGTGGAAGACCTGCTAAGGGATATTAACAACGGGGGCACTCGGTGCACATTTCGGTACCATCTAGATTTATCACAATGTTGCTTGTACTCTCCTCAACTCGATGGAATGCAGACATTCTCTTTAAAAGAACCCAACCATCTCAAACATATGGTGTGCCTATTTGCGATGGAGGGTGATCCAGCCATATCAAACTATAAGAAACATAGGATTACAGACAGTAGTGGTTATACTGTCTTTTAAACACATTAATAATACAGTCGTAGCAGTAGAAGGATAGTTACTACATCCACCTTCGACTGGAGGACGTGAAGCCTACTCCCCTTGTGATTAGCAGCTTTCGCTTGCTTCCACCAATGTGGTATTGCCAGGATTCTTTCTTAGTGGAGCACTTGGAGCATGGGAATCCCTACCTGAAAATTTCGGACGTGTGTGCTTTCAGTTGCGTTTCAAAATGTTTTGATGGTGTTTTCTACAGCAACGTTCTCTAGATTCCTGAGTGATGTTTCGTTAAGTTTCTCGCCCCACTTTACATCAAGTTTATGTCTTTTCTCTAAAATACTGAAGCGAGCACCTCTTGGTTCACGCTCGACAAACTATGGAAAGGGAGAAATTTACTCATCTGCAGGTGATAATCATTGTCCGCATACTATTCAGCAAGCGTTTACTTAAATACTATGCAGCGAGGAGAAGCAGTCGAAGAGAAGTTGAGAGATAAATGATATACATTGATGCACCTGATGAGCCAAACTGCCCAAATACTGTCGTCTCCAGACACACGGTCACACACCATGGCCCAGATGGCATCACAACTGCTATCCAGCCCTTCTTCCCTCCCCTTGACAGGTCAGTGTCGCACTTTTCAGTAGTTTTCGGAGTCAGGAACCAAACTCCACGACCTCAATAGATCCAGGGTATAGGTGTCCGTGGGATGGAACTTGGAAATGCAAACAATGAAGGCGCCGCTAAACGAACAGGTGGTACAGATTGCAGTTCAACATCAAGTCAGGTTAAACCAAGCTCGAGACGACCCCCGTGCTCTCTCGGAAACCACTCGGACTGAACGAGAGTGGTCAAATCGAACGCCGTTTCATGTGCCCAAATCAGCTATTCCAAGTCCCCAGGCAAGCCATTATCATGAAAGAATGTTGCTGAGAAGACCAGTCGACGAAGCCAGTTCAAAGCAAATGCTGTCCAAACAAAGTAGGTCGACAGACAAACCTGTGCAAGTTTGATGTGATGTTGCTCCAGCTTACTGGGAGTGTCTTAAGTCTGCTAACCTCGATTTAAAACAGAGGACTAGTAAAGAAGGACCAAAACTTAGGTATTGCAAATTGTTGCGTGATTACCACGCTAGCTTAAATGCTAATCAAACGGTCGCTCACCTTTCAGGCAGACGCGGTGGTTTCTATTGCGGACTGCGTGTGGCTTTCACCAATGTCAGCAGTTCTACGCACAAACGTGATGAACCGTGTTGATTTGTGGCTTTCAGACGGCCAAACATAATGGGACTCACAGAGCGATCGTTGCATTCCATGGTAATAACCCAACAACTCGCCTTTAGCGATTACCCATGCTTTCACAGTGTTCGACTACCGAAGTATCATTGTGACATAGCGCTTTACGACTGGTCTTCCTTATGAGCGTGACTCACAAGCACCTACAGAGGCTACAACGGTTTATGTGGACAGTTGTGAAGCTCGAACAGCATCAAACGTAGATAGCATTTTGTAGGTGCAATTGGGCACAGATTTATGAGCTGTTGTGTGAAAGAGATGCCACCTACACGAAACGAATGTCGTCTTCAATTTCAACTAATTGGTGGTTTTACTTTGCTTGATTTCGCTGGAATGCAGTCCAGCTTGTCCCCGAACATTAAGAGGTCGAATCAAAAGTAATGGAAATAACACCGGAAAATTGAGCAGCAAAAGACGTATGCCAATCAGCTTGTATAATACTGCGCTTAACTCCATCATGCATGATAAAAAGATGCGAACAACATGTGTATGACATTCAAATTCTGGAGATCCTGGCAGCATGCGACCACCCTTTTCTATTATTCGTCGCAGAAGCTTACATCTGTTGATGCCTGTTGATAAGTTACGAAAGATATTACTATTGGCCTTGCTATTGCAATTGGCTTTGCAGCTAAGTTGTTTGAAACACGGACCGATCAAGCTACATTTGTTCGACGGTAAATTGCCTTCACAGATGTGCAAACCGTAAGGTTTACCTTCCTCTGTAACTCGGTCGACGACTACGAAGAATCGAAAAAGCAACATTCGCAAGAGTGCAACCACCATAGAGTGCCGGCGGTTCGAAGAGTAGTTTGAAAACATGGAGCAAACCTTCCCAAAGTGAATCTCTTGTTAAGTGAGACAGTACCTGAAACCTGCACATGATAGACCAATGCTAGTGGGGTCTTGCCTACAACTTCTAATCTCCAGCAGTGTGTGTGCGCCAAACTTGGCGGTGTAATAACCTTTGTTATTGGCAAATAACAATGTGCCTGTATTGAGTTCGACGAGTACTGCTCATAACAAACAAGACAGTTTGAATTGCGGTGTTGAAGAGGTGCCTCATCTACTCACAAACGCTGATGGTACGAGGCTTGCTGAGCCAAACGAGATTCCTCGGCTGATCCACAAGTCCTTATGAGCCATCACCTCATCTATGGCACTGGGCCGCTTCAACGGGGTTCAGTCCGGAAGCATGGAAATGCGCAGTGGTTTAGCCACTTCGGAAAGGCGATTAGCTAACAAATTAGCCAAATACCCGCCGCTTCATCTGAAAGCTATATATAGTCAAGGTAAACAATAAGTTGGTGAGGAAGGTCGGAAAATCTGTATCAGTCGAAAGACCTGACACCCACACAATATGGTTTCCTAAAAGGACGTTCAAGCATTAACAACCTGTTAGTGATGATGCATTAATGATTCGTGAAATATGCAGATAGGTAAGTAAGAATTCAAATCAGGGCAGCAATTTCTTTACGATAATAGTCTTCAGGCTAATACACGTACGTAGATAGCCGAGCTAGGGTTAATTAAGTCTAAACAGGCTATATTACCTATTGATCAGGTTCTCCAATTGATTCAGCTGGTAACGCACAATACTGCAGATGCCAACTCAGGGGATGTCTATCGACGTGCTCTAAACCGAGTCTAGTAAAGCTTTCGACTAGGTCAACAATATTATCCTCATCCACAGGCTGGGAGTGTGGGAAGTTGACAGCGCACTGTACTACTAGATTTGGAAATAGCACTTTAGACAAACTTGGAGGGAACAAGCTGGTGACCATTTGACTGAGTGGTATCCCTAGACCAGTGGCGTACTCCAAGACACACTGCTAGTGACAACCATATCCCTGATTAACACCAACGCTCTATCTCAGCTTCCCCGATAACCGTCTTCCCTGTACGAACATAACTTGGAGATGTGGAGCTTTGTCAGCAGTCTCAGTGACTGACGATTACTTCAGTATGACTTCAACTGCATCACTATGCCATCTGTTGTGGGTTACTTTCCGGTTAACGCAGGCAGGTCGGTGTCCATAGGTCTGGGGAGGGTGGTGTTTTTACCCTCTCGACGGCAAATCACTTTATTATACACCTTCTGAAAAGGACTTAGGTGTAACCTTAAGCTGCAATTTAAAGTCTGTTGATAACAGTAACAGTCTGGACCGAAAAGGACTACGCAGGCTGTGGGTGCTCAAACGCAGATTTTGTATCTGTTCTGGACAGCTTGACACACATTACTTCTCCCCATTATTAGAGTAATGCTCAACCGTATGCTGTCCAACCACCTGGATTAAATTGCAGATAGTATGGGCGTAATACGTCTCCAACAGACTTACCTATAGTTTAAGGAGTTTACCGTACGGGCATTGTAGCGATAGACTAGGACCCTACACTCTGTACTATCATCTGGGGCGAGTCGAACACATCATGGTCTACACTAGTCCAAATTGGGCTTGGTCGTATCTAGCGCAAACCCATCATCATCATCGTCCTGGATATTCTAGCTACATTCTACTCAATAGACTGACCAACTTGATGGCGATACACGCTAAATAATGGCGTTCCTGAAAAGTGCGTTGTTATAATTGGGGGGCGGGGTGAGATCCTGCGGCCAGCTTTCTGCACTCTTCCTGTCACCAATGGTGTGGGACCAGCATGCACTATGTCTCTGTTTCTATCCAACACTGCGATCGAAGTCGACCTGTTGGGAGCTTTAGAACGGCTGCAGAGTATTGGCATCGAGCCCCTTTCAGATGATCGGGTGGATGTTGTCGCCTTTCTCGGTGACCACCATCATTTAATGCAATTTGACCTTGGCCGACCGTGGCTGAAGCGTCGAGGGATGGTATGTGCTTTGCCCCTTCAACTGTAATGTGCTGTTACAGGATTAGCGATCATCTGTTCCTCAATTCAACAGCGCAGGCATACTGCTGGAAAACACGGACAGTTTTTTCTACCTAGGTAGCTGCATTGTTGCCGGCAGCGCTATTGAAGAGGAGGGATCTCTTCATATCGCAAATGCTCAGTCGATTTTGCCAACCTAAGTCATACGTGACGTCCTCATGACATTTCGCTCTCGTTAAAGCGTGAGGTCCACAATGCATAGTTTTGAATGACTCAATATTTGTTCCTATGGACTGATACCAATATACTATTCCACGCCTCGGTGAGTTCGTCATATTGACTACTCTCTACCCACAGACGCAGCGGATTTTTGCTTTACCCTGCTAGATGCAACATTTGCTTCGGGATTACTATGAAATAAGTGATATTACTGCGCAAATTGCGCACCAATAATTTCCCTTTTGTGTATTTTTCCATCTGTGCAAATTCCGTGGATATTCTCTGGCTAACTTCGGAGGTCTCATTGATTGGCCCAACTACAGTCTTTGTACGTCATCTTGGATTTTTTCTTTCGGAATCCAACCTGTGTCAGCCAGACCACCAGCTGGACAGACAGCGTTTGGATTAAACCTGCTAGTGTAGACGTTGCAACGAATGGCATCCGCAGAACTGACAGCCACAATGGCACGTACTGCTTGCCCACCGAAAGATCAGCTTAAAGCTTCCGAAATGAACGTCAGTTGCAGAGCGGATAGCTGTGTTAAACTTGTGCGCTTTGGAATAGAACGCACAAATTGCCGAAAACATTTTCATCTTTGGTTCGTTCGCCTAAGTCTTAGCCAGATAAAAAACAATAGAGTGACTGATTTTCTCCGATTCTGCACTGAGCGTACATCTATTACACTCGTCAGATGTATAACCGTGTTGGCATAGAAGTGCAATAGGCTGACAAAGATTGTAGTAACGGTGTAAGCTGTTACGGGTACCAGCCAAACCAATATCCTCGAAATCGTTGCTAAAAATCAAGATCCAATTCCGAACAATGTAGCCGGGCCGAAAATAAGCGTAACGATCTAGAGTTAGCCACCTCAACACTAGCGGCTGCTCATAAGGATGCGTTCGCTACACATACTTCACCAGAATTATCCGCCCCATCGAACACTGTAAAAAGCCCGAAAACATAGTCGTCCGTTGTTGCTACCCATACGACTGCGGCACTTCACATGGTATCCTTGCCCGCTGCGAAATGAGTTAATACTAACAATGCAACCACGAACCTCATGACTTCATCAGTTGTCCAACCGAAGAAAGCAGCACTGGTCCCTCCTAAACTGAGAAAATGTAACAATACTATCATGCACTGCTTGGTAGATGCTCTAATGTGACTGAATTGAAGTCGAATCCCATAAAAGATAGGCTACTGGACAAAAAATCAGTGGGACTCCTTGTGTCAACTAACAGGGGTTCAAGCTAAACAAGTCAGTATGATGCGACTCGTCAGCCACTCAAACTCCGTGCACTACGGCGAACCGCGATTACTCCAGGAAACACTTAAGTCAGGCAATGATGCAGACGCAGTTCTGTTGTCAGACACATGACGCAGTGCTACCACATGTACTGTTCAAATTGTTACAGATGTACCCTGGAGCGAATACCAGAAACGCAAACAAAATCCGGAAGGCTTCCGTAATCAACAGGACGCAAAAGCTATCCTTGTTCACTGAGTTCCCGAGGTTCAGAAGTTAAATGAGTTAGAGGCCAAAGAGCACGACTGGTATAAATGGCTTTAATCCGTGAAGTGCACCCAATCGAAAAATTTAACACCCACTCCAGATCAAGGTGACGGCTATCACATAATTAAAATGGGTGTAGTCCCCGAGTGAAGAAATTATTCATTCACTCCGCACCGATGAGCGAACACGTGATCAGAACGTGGCAGAAAGAGCGCAAAAGGCTCCTATCCGAAATAGGTCAAAAGACGATAGGTACCGGGTCATATATATATATATATATATATATATATATATATATATATATGAGATAAAACTGTGCATACACTTTACAAGTACAATTCCGTCACCGTGTAGTTCCGAACGGAGACAACAACAAAACACCCCGGCAGATGAAGGAGGACAGGATGCTCACCATCTTACTGGCATTGTGAACAACATAAAACAAACTGAACCGACCCTAGGACGTGCCTCCTCGGTCCCATAAAAAATACGACCAGCTGCCGACCTACCAAAGCTTCGGCATAAACCCTCACCAGAAATCAGCATTCACAAACACACCTCTAAACACCTATGCCTTCACCTGCTTGTATGTCAATGCAAATGGTCTTCGCAACAAGCAAACCGAACTTCACATTCGTCAGGTCTCCACGCCTTGGGACCTACTTATGCTCACCAAAACATGACTGAACACGAACATCACCGACGCTGAGATCGTTCTACCCGGCATGACTTCCATACGAAACGATTGACCTAGCAGCGGCGGCGGAGTGCGCCTGTATTATCGATCCGAATTGCATAAGGATATCATTGACGACGCAGAAAAGTAAGTGGTCGATACTCTTTGGTGCCGTGTACACCTGAGGCCTGGTGACGTGTGTTTACTAACAATAGTTACCGTCCTCCAATGTCCCTCTTGGAAATGGAACAGTGCCGAGCTTCTACAATGAAGTGAGTACTGGCACGTCCACACAGTCACGTCTTTCTGGTGGGGGAATTCAACTTGCATGTAATCGAAGTCCCAGCATCGCGCCGCAAGCAATCCCAGGCTAAATCAAAAGTGGTGATTGCCAGTGTACCTATGAACAACCATGTCACCTATCCCACGCGATTCCGAAAGGGTGACGCACCATCTGTCTTGGACCTTTTGCTCACCAACGAGGAACTAATGGTCGACACCGTGGACATAGATGGAGCACTTAGCCGTAGCGATCACGCGATGTGGCCCTTTCGTTACATCTCTTACTCCGAGTACCTCACTGGGAGTGCCTCACAAGATACATTTTCCGATAGACTGTCCAACCTCGTTTCAGATACCAACAGGCCCTTCCTGGCCAAGCAGCCGCTCGCTGTTGCTTGGAGGATGTTTGTCGTCCAGTTCACAGAGCTACGGGCAAACGTATCAGAATACAGGCTCTTTCGCTCGGAACAAGTTAGCTCGTTTCTGCGGATCCGTACTAGAACATGCATGACCTTAACGGATTCAGCCTGGCGCGCTAACAAAATCTGTCCAAGTAAGCTGACCTGGGGTGCTGAGAGAACTCAGCGATACCCCTGGTTCAAGTTGATCTGGGAAGACAAACTTCAGCACCAACAGAACGTAGCGGCGAAATTCAGTATTAATTCGACGTTCCTGTAAACCACGTCAACAATCTTCCGAAGGTTCAGTGGGGAATTCCAGTTATTCGTGCAACAGATGGTCTGGTGCCAACCACACACGATGCAACCAACATGCTTCGCCAGCAAATCATCCACACATCTCAGAGTGAATCCTCATTTCATCCACTATTGATACAGCTCCCACCGCCAGCAGGGTTAAACCAAGCCTAGTTCACGGCAGCCAATGTGATGAAAAGACTATTGTCATTGCGCGTTCACAGCTAACCTGACGTGGACGATATCATACCGAAGTCATTGAAGATAGTGATCATGAACATTGTCGAACCATTAGCTCAATTCTTTCAACATTGTCTAGAACAAACCCACGTTCCCACAATGTGACAACATGAAATAATCACCCCTATTTACGAAAGTGGTAATTGTGTGGAGCCCTCGGACTACCGTCCAATCGCTCTCCTCCCAGTGTTATCCAAATTAACGGAAGGTATAACCGCGGAGGCGCTCATTAGATGCTTTCTGATCAACAACATCATGGTGGCACAGCAGCACAAATTCCACTGAAACCGGCCTTGCACTATAAACGTGCTTCTGGCCCGAGCAAGCTGAACTGAGTCAGCCACTGAGAGCGTGGGAGTAGACGTGGTTTATCCGAACTTCTCGAAAGCGTTGGATCGTTTCGACCACCACATCCTCTTTCACGAGCTTCGAAGCTATGCAATCGGTGACACTGTGCTCGGTTAGATTGGCAACGTCCTCCGTTAACATCAGCTGAATGTGAGAGTCACCAGCTCCATTTCCGACCCAATTGTCGTCCAGTGTGGCGTGCCCGAAGGATCCGTACAGGGGCCAGTTTATTCCTACCATTCATTAATGATCTTGCCAGTGCAATGAAGTCGCAGTTCTTATTATTTGCGAATGATATCATAACTGACATGACATCCGGACAGCGGATGATCACATGTGATTGCAGATCTATCTCTACAGGACTTAGATGTGGTCACCTGATAACTTGCTCCAATTCACGTGGCGAAGTGTCACATCGTGGGCTTACGCCATTAGTTTGCCCATGAATATCGACTTTGAGACCAGCAGTTACAACGTGCTTCTCAGAAGAGCGACTTCAGGGTGATCGTGCAGGACGATATTGGCTGCTTGAGACAGTGTGCAAAAGCATCGAAAAGAGCTAGACAACATCTCTGATTCTTACGGAGGGCTTGCAGAGATTTCGAGCTATCAAGCTTTCCGCAAAGGCTGATAGGTTGTGTGAGGCCCCACGTGGAACACGCGATCCAGACCTGGCGTATCCGCAGCAAGCGTGACATCTACGCACTTGAAGCCGCACAACGTAGAGCAAGCAAACTCCCTATAGAATTGTTTCATCTCTCTTACCAGCGCAGACAGCAAACCCTGAGATTGTACATTGGTGCATATCGACGTCAGCGAGGATACCCAATCATGGTTTACTTAATACTGACGAACCCAATGCACCCATGTCGCAACCTGTTGCAACTGAGCCAAAATACCGAACTTTGAGGCCATCGGCTCAAACTTGCTACGCAATTCAATCGATCAGGTTGTCGACGAATCCTTTTCTCCTTCTATGTGTCCCGACTCATATCATCCTTGCCCATACATTATCGCTTTTCACAAAGCGCCTTGATGACACACTTTTCAATTTACCTTGCTTGATGTAGTCCGTTTCACTTGAAGGACGAAATAACGCAAACCAAACTATGTGTTTGATGGCCCTCTCCGCAATCTGGCGGTGAGAACACCTGCAGTAGTACCCTTGTGAATAGTATGGATGAAGGTAAACTGGATGAGTACATCACATCTGTCAAATGAGGAACACTCGTGTGAGTTCGTCGTATCCATTTTCCTATCTCACGGATTTACTAAACTATAACAGCGCAATACGCCATTTCTATGTGCACATTTCATTCCGATTTCTAACTATAGTTATAAAGCAGTGCATTTAAATCGGTAGCCTTTTAAAAAAGGGCGATTTGCTTATGCGCTAATTGGTTCAAGCTTAATTTTCACTGCAACCATTCTACGGGACTTGTCAAGCCCATGGTATTTTACCCGTGATATATCATTGTTCATTCAGCTGCACACTCCACCACTAGTGGCTTGTGGTTCAGGACCTTTAGTGTTGTGAACGACTAATTTTAGATATTTCTGTAACAGTCTTCCAGGGTACATGGTTGAGGTTTACTCGGTGCAGCAGCTCGTGTCTATATTGGGTTCACATTTCTGCACCATGTTTCGGAGAACGATTACCCAATTAAAGTGATACCTGTGATTTGCAGATCCAATGTTACTATGCGTCGGTAACTTTTGTAGTGTCGTATGACAGCTTGAGAGCAACTAGAATATTACCGTTTTTTTAATATACTACTGGAACTGAACAGAAATTGCTTTGACTTCCTCCTCTAATTATGTGCTCCTTTTTCCATTGTCATACATAACATTTTGACCCGCCAGCACTAAGGTATATGCTTTGACCATCATGATTCTAATTCCAGCTATGCTTGCCTGAAGAGCCCGGAGAAGACTGAGACCAGTGGTGGAGTGGAGTATGGAAAGCGAGACACACAGCAACTCTCCACATGTGCGTGCTATAATGGTAGCACTATACATCGTTTTTTAGCACTTTTTTATTCACTAAGGGTGCCTACCCTGACGCAATCGGCCTGTATGATGCCTGTTCAAGAACAGCCGCTCTCCGGGGCTTTCAATATATTGGACACTACTAAAACTACTGCACACAGTTACAGATTTGCATTTTTTACTTGAACTGATTACTCTCCACATGAGTAACATTTCGTTAACAAATGCGAGCTAGTTTGCGTTTAGAATTGTGCTCCAGCTGACGAAAACGAATGCTCTCAACAAAACGATTCAAACCAAATTACACCATCACTTTATCATTGTTCTAGAAACTGTGTCCAGAAGCTTGATCGAACAGCGGACACGATAAGATATTTTTAAACTTGGTTTCAAATCGCTAAAGTCAGTTAATCATATTTAGCTGCTTAGTTACCTAAATTTCTCTTAAATGATTAATAGCAGTTCTGATAACGCTTTTATCAGAACTGGTAACGTCACCTCAGTATAGCATAAATTGTTGTATAAGTCCGTTGTATGAATGTACTAGTAAGAATGATAAGTAAGATTACACAGAATTAGTTGTATCGCCTCCAGTTCATGGGTCTCGAAACAGCGCGGCGCATCAAGCTGTCTGTGCAGCTGAATTATAGTCCGAATAGAACTAATCGTATCTGGAGAAGTAAACAGCTAACGTCGTCACTCCGGGCTATTTATCCCCCTTGACCTGATTCCTGCACAACTGTATGCTGTATTCTCCTATCATACCATTTGTACAACGATGTGCGACGACAGGATTGACTTTTTCCGGACGCTTTAACACGGTTCTTGGTCGAACTTTACATGCTGCGAATCCGGCAGCACGTACACACCGTTTGTTGCAACTATGCCTTCACTATCAGCGTGCCACATGGACCTGAAACAATCGTAGACAATGTGAGCATTTCAGTATCTCTGAAAGCCGTTGATAATCAATTCAGCAACGTTTCTGACTACAACAATTCCAGTGGCCTACTACTAATTCACCTAATCTAGTTCGAACTACACCCGAAAAATGGTGGCTGAGAGCATATCTATTGACATAACTTATGAAAGATTGAGGTGCAAATGTTACCAGAGAGAAGTTAGGTATATATATATATATATATATATATATATGTATATATATATATATATATATATATAGTTTCAGGTGATAGAAGCGCAGCCGATTCTCTGTGAACTTTTGGAACACGTAACAATAAATGTAACACTTTCCAAGTAGAGTTAAGCTTACGCAATCGAAGTTTCGTAAATCAGCGGAGCATGCTGAGTGATTGACGATTGAGCAATCATTATTTTTGTAATGTTTCCTCTACCCGCAACTTTAAGCTAGCTTTTGTCAGGTTGATAGCTTTGTTGGTCAAAATGAGGTACACAAGCTGCAAATGGGGCAGGGCAAGCGGAACTGGCAATTTTCTGGTGTCAGCTTTATCTGCCTCATAACAGTAGGTGGCTCTGTAGCTTAGAAATATGAGGTGTGTTCCAAAGATACCAAGCTTTTACTACCATCCATTTATTGCTAATTGTAACACATTTTAAGCACTGTTTCTTAAAGTATTTCCCTCTAATAGGAGTAAACCGTTCCCAACGGTGATACCATTTTGGGAACGCTTCCTGGAACGCACTTTCTGGGAAGGCGCGCAGTTCTCTCGTTGCATTAGCCTGAATCCCCACCATGATTTGGCGACGATGCCGTTTCAACGTGGTTTTAAATTTGGGAAATATGAAAAAGTTTGCTGGAGCAAGTTCCGGAGAAAACGAAGGATGGGGTACAACAGGGGCGGTTTGTGAGCCGGCGTATTGACTTGATGCAACATCTAAGTCTGGTTTTCCAACGGTTCAGGACTCTTCCCGTACACAGCATCCTTCAAACGCACTAGTATTTGATGGCAGCATAATACGCTGATGCCCACTTCGTCAGCAACCTCTCGGACAGTTAAACGACGATTTCCACAGGTCACAGCACCAATTCCCTCGACACGATCATCGTCTGATGATGTGGAAGGTCATCCAGCCTTGGGATGATAACCGACCGGTATTCTGTTGTGTTCAAACCAATTACACCACTTAGAGCACTGTGGGCTACTCCTACTCTCCTTCCCGTATGCTTGGGTGAGCAATGGAAAGGTCAATGTAAAAGGTTTTCCGTTTGTAGCAGAATTTTACGCGCGTTATTCAACCTTGTTCATTGTCTCTTTGGCATTAATCCGATGAACCACTTGTGCAGGTGCTCACTTCAGTGGCTGAAGCTCGCCAACTAAAAGTCAGAGCGAAATGCGGCGAATGGCGTTTTGTTGTACAAATAAGCCTACATGTTTAGTGGAAAATTATTTTACCGTCTATAGCGACTCAGTTATGCAACATCTTGCGAACTAATTGCTGAAATCGTGTTGTGCAGTTTTTACCCTATAAAATCGTTACAAAGTGGATGACATTTTTTGATTTTTGCAATCTTTGCTATGACCTTGCTTTGAAAGAGCGTTTTTCAACTAACATATAAGCGACAGGCATAACCCGAGTACAGCCTGGTGGTAGCGTGTCGAATTGTCAGCCGCACGGCTGGGGTTTGAATCCTGGGTACCTTCCGGCGGTAAATATACTAAAATTGGAACTACACAATGATGATTTCGATGGCCAGTGTGCAAGGATGACATTTAAATGTTAAAACTTTAAAATGGTTATATGCTTGAAGATCTACAGGAAAGCCTCTCTACATTCCAACATTATTCTTAAACGTTATTCTACGTTAGGATGGAAGTCCAAGGCGCATGTTTACACAACATTGTTTACGAGATTTATTCGCGTGCCAGTTTTCCTTCAGTTTGTGCTCGTAAGATATTAGCAAGCTGCCACATTGCTTCTGTGGAATTTATTAACCATGGAGGCTGACATGGAATAATCACTTAATGTCTCGCATGTACTGGTTCATGTGGTTTAACGGTATGTTTAGTGGTCATAAAATTGCTCATACACTTTGCCCTTAAGCAGAAATCAGTGGTAGAACAATTTTAAGTTTGAATGCCTACCTTCCTTTGACCTACCGCGCGCAGTCCAAAGTTCGTGGGGTGGAAGAATTCCCCGCTACCCTACACATGCCCCCATTAGCCGCAGTGCACTAACTCTGCCGGTTGGCACACCACCACAAAAGTTCGGTTTCTTTTTGAACATCCCACATATAGTAAGGGGTCAGAACGGATACTGAATCATGGTTGAACATCCATGAGGAAAAGGAAGTTCACGCCCCCTATACATTTGATCTGCAGTAAACCGTTGAACATTGTTTTGTAACGGTTTACAAAGCACAGGGTTACATGTTATTTAGGTTAGTAATAGAAGCAATTGAAGTTGAAAGTGAAAGCAATGGACCAGATAAAATGCGTATCGGTGTGGCGATAGAGTAATCAGGTATAGAAAGTGAGTTTTGGGAGTGAGCTCGTGTCACGCTAAACGAACTAACAAATTGTTATATTTAGTACTTATTGCAATTAACAATCAAATTGCGCACCGTCTGCACAGATTTACTTGCGACACGGTAGGTCATAATTTAGAAAGAGGCTAGTTAGTTAGAATAAATCCCGACTATCCGTTATTAGAACAAAGTTTAGGGCTTTCACTTCGATACTCAACTGTTTTTTTTAAAAAAAAGGGTAGTGTGGGGATACAGACAACTAAGTGTAGGAAGTACGTTCCAGGGTGGGCAGACTTGGAGGGAGAAATAGGTTCGTCGACAATCTAGACGACTGTATTGTTGACACCGTTTCAGACTGTTGCCTCTGAGGCTGGTGTTGGGGCTGTGTTGGGTAAACAAATAGAAATTCTCCAACTAGCTCCTGGTATCGTCCACTGAAAACTCCGTGTGTCTTCAGTCGTTGCTGGTACAGAATATGGCGAAACCCCTTTCGTTGCTCGTCTTTGGGGATTTTAGGGGGCTGCAAGTTTACTCTTTAGTCAAGTCTTCAGTCTGAATTTGTGTGTGAATTGGTGCTAATTTTAAAAGACCACAGTACTCAAGTTAGCAGCTATGAGACCACAGTTTGTGCTCTCTTGCCAGCTGGTTTAATTTCTTGGTGATGATAACGGTACTTTGAAATAGATAGGCTGGTCATTGACGTTGGGTTAAAAATAGCTGCTTTTGTGGTTTTAGTTTGGGCAATAATCTACTAATGTTTTCCTGTCTACCTATTTGACTGCAGTGCGATACCCAGAACGGGTTAATCGGCATAGATGGAACAGTATAAAAGTTGCGAGAATTCTGTTCGGGCGCAGCTTTTCAAGAAACATGGTTTTCTATTATGTTTGCATGAGGTGATCTTTGATGACAACACTTCTGTTGTTGTTTTGGGCCGTCTTGAACTTGGGATGCACTCCCACAGAGCCACATTTCTCAACTGTTTTGCTTCTGCCCACCTCAAGATTTGCCAGTTCAACGGTACTACACTTATCTAAATAAAGTATCGTTGCAATCCCCCAGTTCCAAAGCGAACTGGCGAGAGAAAACTGTCTGAGGTTCTCACTTATATTGGTGCATTACAATTTTTGGAAACGCGAAGGAGGTTAGCTGAACCAGTTGCTAGATAAAACGTCTGCTATAGCCCAGTTTTGTTGTCACCGGTAGCATTGCACCATATCTAACTCTTACCTGTTAATGTTCAAACGCAGCGGTTATACGTTTGGAACATTTTCTATTGGGATTCTGTTCACTTTTAGCTAGCTTCGTTGTACCGCTTCGTTTTCCCTCGAATATTTATTTCTCTTTTCTTTGAGTTAATAACGACCCAAGCAATAAAATAAATAGGCAATGAAACTGACGGAACCGTACTAAGAAACACGCAGATTATCGCGTGACAGTAAGAACCCACTGGCATTAATGACCTATCTCGTGGCGCATTTTTCCAGCCTATTAAACCACTTCAGATAGATAGAAATGCCTGGTTATCTTAGGTGGACTCACTGCGCTCCAAACAGCTTATCATCCTTCTAAAGCTCTGTAGAGCCGGAGTCACTCCTGCCATTTCTCACGTGATATGGCATACCTGTAGGAATTTCCTCGCATCCAAAGATGGACACCTCACCACACTATCGAACCAAGAAACAATCCACCTGATTGTGAGAGGTTCTGTTTCGGCTGAAGTGGTAGACTAAAACCGTAAGCGGCAATTTCATGTGTCCATCACACAAAAATCTTACGGTGTTTGTCCCAATTTGTAGGACACTTTCAATTTATCCACACTGTGGCAACAACACATCTTGAGTGTCCGTTCCTATGAGACCGGAAGTCGGTAACGGACAAGTTTGGACTGCTTCTCTGGAGTAGAAGTGACGTGCTTGTTCACTATTGCTGAACGTAGAATCTGCTGAATTTTCAATCAAAATGTTTTAATTCCTTTGCTGCCCCAAGGCTAAAGTACACGTAGACATATACAGGAAACACTAGGACAAGCACGAGAACTGTACTTATAAACAGCAAATGATGCTTGTACGGTCTAATACTAAGCTACTTTCTTAGGTTAGCAATGTAACTGAAATACCCATGGATTTAAATGGAAGGAAATGCCATCTTAGGGCTACGGCGAAATTGGGTGCTCATTTCTGCTGGATTATGGTCTAGTTTGGGTGTTTATACTACCAATGTGGTCATCGGGCACTCACCCAGGCGCTGTCCACAGTTCTCTTCATTTGGATTGGACTGCATGGCGAAGAATGGCATCTCACCTGCGACTGATTCATGTGCTTCCATGATCCGTGCAGGTTCGCGATGATTGGGACAGAGACAGTTGCCAGTTGCTTGGTTGGACTCATCGGCAGTGAAGCAATATCCACCGGTCTTGGTACATCGGGAGCATGCCGAGTGGTTACTGGGCAATAATTTTACTGCATTAAGGCAGACAGCGGTTATTGTTATAGCAGCTGTTCTACTCATATTTAGTTGTAGACTGCTTCGATCTAAGCTTGTTAGTTAATCATGGGAGATAGTTCAACACTTAGCCGAAAAGCTAGTTTCTAAGCTTTTGTCAAACCTACTAACATAGCAAAATTTTGAAAGAGTGTAAAGGAGAAACAAATCACACCTAGCTTTATGTATTGCTACTGACTACTCCCACATTTGTGAGATATGATGTGGTGATCTAGATAACTCATTTAATTGGTCATCATTGTTTAACTGCTTCTCTTGGTTGTCAACACACAGACTTTTCTTGAACTAACACAATAATTAATTACAGTAAAAGCAAGATTTGCTTGGACATGCAACTTTTTGATGGAGGCTGGGCAGCGGTGCATTACGTTGAGCTGGTACGTTGGTTCAACTTAGCCTGTTTTGATGTTGGGGCGAGCTATTACTACGTTTTCAAAATGTTTTTCCATTGTTCCGAAGGCGCTATGGCATCAACTCAGACACTACAGCCCTGCGCAGAAAAGCCGTTGAAAGCTTATTTGAGCATTTCCAGGAAAGTGTTTAAATGTTTTAGTGTAGCGGGTATGTTCATAGTTCACAGTATGAAACAGCATGATACAGTATGATATAGTGTGCTAAAGCATGAGATGGGTACGGAATCTCAGAACAACGTTATTGTTAAGGGTTATGTTAACCTAAAAGTGAGCCCCCACTGATTCAGATAGGGATCGGAGCCAGCAGGAACAGTACTTTTGCGCAGCTACAAGAACGCTGCTTTGGAGAAGATTGTGTTTCTTCGGATGCTCATGGAATCCTGTTCAAGCAGTGACATTATTCAAACGCAGCATTCTTTCCTACGGAAAGAATTGATACTTATGACGACATACGTGTCATTAACAAGAGCAGCAATTTAAAGTGATGAAACACGTGTTTAGGGAATTTAATCCTGTCACTTAACCAATCTACTTTGTCTGGTGACTTGAGAATGCGACTAATACTCACATAATATATACATACATCCTTCAACTGTCTAAAGCAGATCTACCAGCTATGATCAAGTATGTTTCCTTGAGACAGCGTCGAATACAGGCCTATGCACAAATGTACTCGATTAGCGGTTGATTTTGTCTAATCCAGTGGCAGTCGAGGTTTTAGTAGAAAGTCGTAGCAGTTTACCTAACATTAAACAGCTGCATTCATGGGGATAAGAGTAAGTTTACGGTGTGCTCAAGATTATTCGCTATTATGACAAGTTGCGCCATCATGTCTCCATGTGAGCGAACCATATATATACGAACAGAGCGCCATAATGTGTGGAACCTTCTAGCCATATATTCAGAGATTACAGGCTGATACTTGGTTTATCTGGAAGTGACACTTACCAAATAGACTGTTAGGTGCAGCAATTTGTTAAGCCTTTATCGCTGTGATCTTTTTTAATGTAATCAGGATTAGTAGATTAACTCACCTGTTCACCATTCCATTATGAATTCCATCGTTACATTTTCAACTGGAATCATCCAAAGCAAAATAAGGTGGAAATCAGTGGAGGACACTAACAAGCCCCTAATAAGTCGGTTTTGCATCCCAGTTGCATAGACTAGTTATGCTTCGTGGTTGTCAGCTTACCCTGGAACAAGTTAGCGGAGTTATTCGAGGTGCGCCCTGTTTTTCTGTGGATGTAGAAAAATCTAACCAAGAATTCTGTAACTGAGATATTGAAATGGCTCCAAAGCCTTCATTTACCCATCCACTGGGCACCGTATAACTGCGAACAATCTACGGAAGTACCTACGTTAAGATAGAGCTAGTGATCAGGACAAACTACCTCCCATTGTATTTCAAGAATGTGCTGACATTCTGACGACAACTCTTGCATCTGTCTGCACAATGGGTATGCGGCAACACAAACTCGTTGACTGCTGGAAAATTGTCAGTGTTACAGTAGAGCTATAAAAAGATCCAGCAGATATTGACCTACGGCTTGCACTTCTGTAGCCTTGAATTTTCTGAAGAACAAAGTGGCGACCCTGCCAAGTCACAAGAATCAGGAATCCATCATTAGTCTAATGAAGATCATGCCAAGAATGAACAACAAGTCTGATGACGAAGGCCATTCTGATGTCGTTGACCCCACTACCAGACTTTCCGCTTCACTGGATGTTTTGTCCCGTGCTTTGGAAAAGTTGTCAACAGGCTCGAGTTCGCCAGTCTGGATGCATGCAATCCCACCTCCGGAGCGTTACACTCCCGGGATGCCGTACTCCAGATGGGAGAAACAAGTCCAGCTTTACCTCCGGCAGTTCCCAGTCCACCAACATTCAGGCGTGCTCGCCGGTTTACTGTCAGGGGACGCTTTTGATGTCGTTGCTGATAGTAACATTCTGGAAAGAGAAGTCACGTCTGAGACGTTCACTGCCTTGCGCCACCTACTGGACCCTCCTGCATTGCCTGCACCCATACGCAGGGAATTCCACTCACGGTACCAGTGGCCCGGAGAGAGCATTAGGACTTACGTGCGCGAACTCCGAAAGATGGCCGACACCGCATACGAGAGCGAGTCAGCAAGCGACCGTGATAAACGAATACTAGAGCAACTCCTAGAAGGAATCCAAACACCATCCATTAAACGTGAATTTCTTCTTCCCCCCCCGCAGGAGTTGGATGCAGCCGTACGAATTGGCGAACAACTTGAGCAGGTCGACAAAGCGATGACCACGCCGACTTCCGGGTGTTTCGCTTTGAGGGGAAATGGGCGCCCCAGACGTGCGCAAACGGAACGGTTAACGTGGCATCCTCACTATCAGCAAAGATATTCAGGCTCATGGCGACCAACGCAACAGGGTTCCCGGTGGCCCCGCCGACCAATTCCGAATCGTGGTCTACCTCGCTACAATAACGGACGCCCAGGTGAGTGGCACCGATCGCATTCACACTTTATACCAGCCATTGTTTGTGCGTCGACCACAGATTCAGCATTAGCAATAGAATTACAGATCGCAGGGGTTCCATTGATAGGTCTCATCGACACAGGTGCATGTAAGAGCCTAATCAGATCTAGTTTGACTAACCAGCTAGCAGAACGTGTATACGCACCTTGTCGCTGCCGACTAACTGCCGCCCATGGAGAATTGTTGTGCGTTCGAGGATCCCTAACCGCACAAGTTGACGTCGCGAAACAGAGCTTCACCCAGGAGTTTATTGTTGCGGACAAAATTCCGTTTGCTGTTATTGTTGGGATGGATCTGTTACGCCGGTTGAAGTGTCGATTGGATCTGGACAGGCGCCAACTAATCACCGATAACTGTAAAGTTTTGTTAAAACCCTGTGGAAGTGGTGCTTTGGAAGCAACTACAACCTATGAGGACACCTTAGAGAGTGAGAAGTACATTAACGCCTTTATTCGCTCACTCGACAGAGTCACGGATGAGCAGACACTGAAGCGGCTCAAAGACGTGTTGCGCAACCACTCAGACGCATTTGCATGGCGCAGTACCGACTTGGGTCGAACCAATCTCGTGAAACACCGTATCGACACCGGTGATGCAATCCCGATTAAAATCCCCCCAAGACGCATACCATTACATTGGCAGACTGAATTGCAAAAGCTCATAGATGACATGATAGAAAAGGAGGTAATACAGCCCTCGACTTCACCATGGGCAGCCCCGGTTGTTCTAGTGAAAAAGAAGGATGGTGGTTTTCGCCTATGTGTCGACTATAGACGATTAAATGAGATTACTCGAAAAGACGCTTTTCCCCTCCCCAGGATCGATGATCTATTTGACGCACTGGGAGGATCAGTTTATTTCAGTACGCTAGATTTGGCTTCCGGCTACTGGCAAGTAGAAGTGGAGGAGAGCGACAGAGCGAAAACGGCGTTTGTAGTACCATCAGGTTTTTATGAGTTCCAGACCATGCCTTTTGGCCTCTCCAACGCCCCTGCGACTTTTCAACGACTGATGCAAAAAGTGTTACACGAATTGATGCCCCACAAGTGTCTTGTTTACCTGGACGATGTCATTGTACACGGAAAAACAAAAGACGAGCACCTAAACAACTTGGCGGAGGTGCTAACACGCCTAGTAAATGTGGGCCTCAAACTCCAGCCCACAAAGTGCCATTTACTACAGACCGAGGTAACGTATCTTGGGCACGTCATTTCGGGGATGGGGATTCGTACTGACCCTCGTAAGACGGAGCAAGTGAGATTATGGCCAACCCCTGCCAACGTTGATGAACTACGCAGTTTTTTTAGGGTTAGCCTCATACTATCGGAGATTCGTGAAAGGGTTCTCAGAGATCGCTGCGCCTTTGAATACCTTGTTACAGAAAGGTAAGACCTTCGAATGGACCGTTGAGTGTCGAAATTCATTCGATCGGTTACGAGAATCCCTTTGTGCAGCTCCGGTGTTGGTTTTCCCCGATCTGTCACCAAATGCCGGGGAGTTTATTCTAGACACGGACGCGAGCGACCAGGCGATTGGAGCTGTTTTGTCACAGAAAGGGCAGGACGGAATAGAACGAGTGGTGTCGTACAGCAGTAGAAGTCTCAGTGCAAGAGAACGGAATTACTGCACAACCAGAAAGGAAATGCTAGCCCTAGTATTCTTTATAAAACAAAACCGACACTACCTATTAGGAAGGAAGTTTCTGGTACGAACAGATCATCAGTCACTTCGTTGGTTACAGAATTTCAGAGACCCCGAGGGACAGATCGCCAGATGGCAGGAACAACTTCAGGAGTATGATTTTGAGTGCAGACACCGACCTGGTGCACTGCATGCCAACGCGGACGCTCTTTCCAGACTTCCTACTCGTGCTCATGGAGACTGCCCGTCTTGTAGTAATCATATTGTAATGATATTGTCCCCAAGGCGTTCGAATGACAGCGTCGGTTCACCTATCGTACTTCCAGATATACTCCAGATGCAGTGGCCTACCGGGACAATCTCTACTCTCAGCGCTTGACAACCGAAACAAATCAACTCTTATGTGTTTTCTTGATTATAATAATGTATTCGGTTGTGTAAACCGTGAATTTCTGCTAAATGATATACTCAGTCAAGGAAAAAATCCAACCAACATTCATTTGTTGAGTAATGGTTTCGCCAGACACACAGATTACGTGATTGTGTGACAGATGCTCTCCGATGTTCTTCATGCAGGAATTCCGTCACCTCTTTTCTATTTATGCCAGCTCAATAATAACCCCGCAGAAGCGACCCTACTAAAGTATGCCGACGACATCATCCTCCGTACCAAATCTCGAACCCTTGATTGCCTAATCAGGTTGCAATATCACCTAAACGACCTAAATATTTGGTCCAACACTCGTCATCTGTATCTTAATACAACCAAGTGTCATGATATACTTTTTCCTTACACAAAGGGGCAATATACGCACAGCTCCTTACACGGCGCTCCAGGCGCCTTATTGATGGCGATGGATTATGTTCTGCTACACCATTGAAGTACATAGGTATGATGCCGATCTATGAATTATCTTGGACTTCTTATGTAAATGAAACATTTACAAAAATCAGAAGGTGGTCATCCTACGCCTCTCCGCTAAGAGACTTATCTGTCCTTTGTGATTTGACCCTTTGCTTAAGCGATGTAAGCTTTCTTCCCCACTAGAGGTACTGCTACCCTGGGATTTTTCTTGGTCTTCCGCGTAGGCACTTTAAGTTAAATGTCCGGTCATTAATGCACTTAGCCCCATGTAGCGGCATCCCGATGCTTAATTTTATCAGCCCACTTCTGTCTACACACATCATTTCTTGTCAGAAACTGGTATGAAGGATACTGGCTGATACAAGTTACCCGATTTATGGAGCTTTAGCTGAATATCCTCCAAATTCGCCCACCACGGAGAAGTACAAGTTGATATGTGCTCGTACACAAGCCTACCGCTTGTAGGTAATCTCTTATATTTCGCATTTCTGCGAGACCCCAAGTCTGTCGTTCTAGATCTATCCAGCCGATTCGTAGAATGATGGCATCCCTGTCTATTATTTATCTAACCGTTTTTATGGCATTGTTTTGTGATTAAGTTATATTTGGCACATTGTTGAAGTAATGTGTGTTTTGGCTGTATAATCACCTCCCCAAGGCCCGCAAAGTAATTTCTGGACTTAACTTGCACTTCCCAGATTTTTAGAGCTCCATTCAAGAAGATGATTTGTTTTCCCTCCACAGACAATTTCCTGCTATCAGTTTATAGCTAATTGTGCATTATTATCACAGACCTAGTCTAATCCATCAACAATAGTACCAGGCCAAATGATAAAAATATCTCTGCTGGTTTGTCACCATTGTAATTCAGATTTCACAGGGCTCATAAATGTCTTTTAAAAAAAGACTCCGATACAGTAATCCTCGATTTTCCATATACACAACAAAGTCGGAATGGAAAATATTTCCGTGCGCTCGGTTAGAAAAAAAATGCGAAAGAACTTACGACACTCGTGATATCCAAGGTAGTGTTGAAAGACTGGGATATAGCCAGGGTCACATGTACAGGCGTTGGACACTATACCATTATAGCCGCTGATTTGGGATTTTGCACATCTGGCATTCTTTGCTCGACACAGTAGATCAATCCCATTGCAGAATTCTCCAATTTCAACTTTGAGTTACACGAAAGCGTAGTCAACGACGTCATGTTTATGGTGGAGAGAGAAAATTTTGTTAGTGATATTTGCACAACGTAAGGATATTAGTAAAACAAACCAAGCGTATGTTCACGCTACTTGGTTTCTAAACCATAAATTCCCAGCGTACGGGCGTAAGTATATTTTAGTTTATAAAAATAATTTACTGATCCGATGAATAACACAGCAGAGAAGTTACGTGGCACATTTGGGACTGTGTTCCTTTGCCATTGTTAACCTCATAAACGACGCATGGAATTATATGTTGCATGTATGTGAATCAAACAAACAGCAGCATAACATTTCTATGCGTTTTAATGTTGCACTTTTCGTTTAAAGGATGGCCATGTGTTCGTAGGTTTGATAGAGTGGGTAACGCATACATGAACTAAATATTAATACTACACGTTCAAATCTATGGTCCACGTAGCGCTTACATGACTTTCATCTTCTTTCACTCATTAAACTCATTGGCTTATCGCCATAGATTAACCAGTCCTTTCACATTGACTGACGTGAAACTACGATCTGAAGAATTCTATGGAACTTCTTGATGTGCACCGTTTTCTAAACATTGAAAGAAGTAGCTACAGGCCTTCTTAACAAGGTTAAGGTTTCCGTAAAGACAGTATCAAGGCGCAGCTTCAGAAATTATACCGTGTGATATGACCTTGAATGCACTAATTTCCGGTTCTTACTAAGAGACTTATTCTGCTTATAAGCCAGTATCCGATCTGTCATAACACTGTCACTACATATCGTTGCCATGTATTGACGTCCTTTAGATTATAACTTCACGTAGCAGCTCAAAAATAAAGCGATTTTGGCTGTGGGATTTTATAACGAAGTTCTCAGCCATTTCGTTAGGGCAGAGAGAAGACAGAGGTTGCGATATGTCAACATTTCGATTGTTCTCTTCAGTCGCAAACACAATACGATCAGAAACATACAAGGGATTATATACATGGGGAAATGAATGAAGAAAAGCACCACAAATGAAAATGTCACAGTCAAGATCATGGCAACCGAATTGATTGCCTCAAGAGTTTCTGTGCACATAGCATAGGTTGATAAGCCCTAATTAACAACGCCTCACTAATTGCTAGCTTTATCGGATTTTTGTTACGTACTAACACTTTGAACGCTATCTCGAGGTTTACGTGATGACGGGTTGTCATGAGGTGCTTGATGATAGACGGTGAGGAGCTCCGATTAATTCTCAGATTCGTCCCGTGTTGTTGCGTAATCGCCTGTACCAACCACTTTGGCAAGTGTTCAGCTACCCTCTGAGCTAACTGACGGTTTGTTCTGCCTAGGTAAATGTCACCGCAACTGCAGGTGAACTGATAAACAACGTGAGAGGCCGAACAACCCGACGAGATGCTCTGACTGTTATGGAGAACAAGTGCTCGCGTGGTATGCCTGAGTCGCAACTGGGCTGTCGTGTAGGTTCGCTTTAGGGCGGACCGGAGCTTGCGTCCGATGTCATTTGCCACATGGTCCCTCTTTAACGGCAAGAACAAATAAACATTCTTTTGCTCAGCCGTCAACACCGGTGTTTTCATGCTGGAAGGTCTGCTGTGTACCTGAATAAAGTTCTAAGGGTATCCATTATAAATTAAGGTCTTGCGTAGAAATTCTTCTTCGGATTGTAACGTTTCGGGGCTGCAAATACGTCTAGCCAGGTAGAGAAGAGTTCTCACTAACCCGCGTT
Organism: Dicrocoelium dendriticum; assembly: GCA_944474145.2. Taxonomy (NCBI): domain Eukaryota; kingdom Metazoa; phylum Platyhelminthes; class Trematoda; order Plagiorchiida; family Dicrocoeliidae; genus Dicrocoelium; species Dicrocoelium dendriticum. The sequence goes on from OX104066.1 coordinate 64,632,503, forward strand.
TGTATGCGATCGGGACGAAGCTTGAAAAATGAAGGTATTGCCCAGTCCAAATCGATTTGCGGTGACAGTGCGCTGCAACGTACCTTCAGCTTGTCGCCTAATGAGTATATCCAAAAACGTCAGGCAATGGTGTTGTG
>OX104066.1:64632940-64679177 GCA_944474145.2 Dicrocoelium dendriticum
TACGAACCCTCGGCAGTCAGACTAGCCACCACTCAGCCTCAGCGCACCATAGGCTCTCCCCTCCATACATATATATATATATAAAACAATATATATAATAAAAAAAAATAAGATAAACCTCGAACCATTTGAACTGTAAAACGCAGCAGTTACACACATGAGTAACTATAAATAAAGAAGGATATAGAAATGATAATAAAGAATAAAAAACCATAGAAATGAAGAAAACCTTATTCGCCCTTACAACATACAGGGTCATCAGGTCATAGTTGGCATCCTACCCATGTTGTGTATAGACAAGCATTCATTCACGAAACAGCTGGGTTAGCGTGTCAGAGATAAAGCGGCGTCGACCAGAAAGCCGTTCGCATTCGGCTTTTCACACTGCCACGCGGTCATTATCACCCTCAATAACCCCCGCAGATAACTCAGCTCCATCCCACACTACTTTTAAAACAGGCAATCCGATTTAAAGAGACAGCATCGCACACGCCCCTGGTGTCTGATTGTGCAATTCATGTCCTGAAAAGTCTCGAGCTAAGCACAAGATGAAGTCCATGTTTGACTCCAACAATACTCGTGAGAGGTCGATACGGACCAAACTGCATCAAGTGTGGTCGACAGGGACGATTATTTAATGCTGCCCAACTCGAAGCTTCTGTCCTATCTCACCGACGATCCTTGCGCAACCCTACACCTGGTAGACTACAATAATCCCAACACTATGGTTAAGCGGCCCGTTATGACCAGTTGTGCATCCTTTCATAGCACGGTGCCCAAGTCGCTATCAACACGCTTATTACAGCTGCTACCTTTGTTCTATGGAGTCCTAGCATGATTAAATCACTAACTATAGTTCTCGCCAAAGCACATCAATCGTTGATGTGTACAGCCATCTAAGAGGCAACCATCCGGACGCTACGGGTGCCAACCGACTCCAGCATGCTTCGCTAGACAACGATGATCAAAAATTGAAGGCGGCCTCAAATCTTCAACAAAAACACCGAAGCTACCAATTCTCACGACCATGAAAGGGCTTCGGCGCAAGAAGAACATGCGGTCTAGAAAAAATACTGTGTCCTAGTATCACTGTGGACTTTATCAGATGAGTAATCATCCCAACTGTCGCCAAAAGACGCCGCATGTTTCAAGATAGCCCGGTGGGTGCTCGCTCTGCTTTTTGTGTTCAATGCGTGAGCTGTACGTCCATAATTCTATTCGCCCATCATTGCGGATTGGCAGCTAACCAAGATAGAGATTTATACAACCACCTATAAATTCTTCTCGCAAAAACAAGCCTTCGAATGGTCATAAACCTAGGCATGGTGGTCCTGCAACAACACCGTGCAACTTTGAAGTGCGAAGATGGCATACCAAAAAAAAGTGTACCCTTGCCCACTGTGACATAACTATTCAGGGTTTTTTTATATTGTTCCTTTGCAAACGTGGTCACAAAAGCAAGACAATCTTAATTCCGTATAAACATGATCAACTAATCTTTTCGACCAGGCATCAAACTTTAAGTCCTGACATGTGTGAGATTTCTCCCCCTCTGGGGAAGCCCTACTACAATAGTTGATAACCACCGACTACAAAGCTATCAAAAAGGGGTAAATCGAACAACTCCTGATCACTTCCAAAACAAAAAAATAAAATAAAAGTGGGACAAAATATACAACACACAGAAAGAAACAAAAACAAAGCGAGAACTTGGTTGGTCGGGAATTTATCCCGACAAGCCACCATAGACCACACTGACGTTGGCCATTTAAGTGTGTTATAGAATACCAGTAAGCACGAAAGAAAGCATTTTCACCCTACTTTACGAGTGAACGACCATATATTCGCTGCCAGTAATTCGACACAGGAATCGATCGATCAACTGAATCGAACGCACTCTTGTTGAAAATTGAGGAACAAAGCTATTATCGTGCAGGCCTGTAATTCTGTATAATGCGAGGACGACGGCATGCCGTAAACATCAGCCATTCGCATAGAGAATATATGGTCTTATAAAAGCCACCGTCCTCCACCCCACACGACGTGCTCCTACACCCCGTAGGACCCCATTGCTGTGGAAAACCGGCTTGCACTTCTCCTCATCTAGATTCCTCGTCTCCAATCAAGCCCATCTCTCTGTCGACGTGCCTACAAAATGAGGCGACTAAATGATAATCTCCCCTGGTCAATAAATTAGTCACCATACCGTCGTGCCTAACACACCCCTTTGTTAATGAACAGCTCTGTGCGAATGGCACTTCTTGTATTTTGCCACTATAATCGATTCACTCCAATAAGCCCGGGCCACACTCTTCCTTCCAGATTTTTTCTTCGTCAAAAATTAGGGGAGGTTCAGTGCTTCGCAAGAGGAGAAACCTCACCTCCATCCTTAAATAGTGCATCGGGGAGCGGTGGTAGTGCTGTTATCCGTGCTCCTAGCACGAAACAATTAATTGAGAATGCAGTGATCGCTTTCTCGAGGAACCTCGGCCTAGCGACGGATGGCTCTAAAAACCGTAATCGTGTGGGGGGGGGCTGCGGGCTCTGGAGTACGGGGTCATGGCTCCCTCCTCGCATCATCCTGAGTAGGAAGATTTCTCTTTACATGGGGAGAATAACAGCTGAACTGAACTTGAAAGTTTTCCGCCGCACGAGTGCTTCTACGGCGCTCTATGTTTTGTATCAGTGTAACTGAGCTGTTATTTCCTCTGGTTGTTCTCACCGGAACGCTGTGTATTTTCTGGAAAACCCAAGTGGGTGCCGGTATATCAGCTGGAAGAGCCTTGCTGAAACAGCACTACTGCTCATTGAGTCCTCCTCCATTTCTTTTCTTGAGCCACTATTGTCCCACCCAGGCTTCCCTTGTCAAAACACTTAGGCTACTGCTTTAGTTCACACTGCCTAAAAAGCCTGGCCGGGAAGGTTCTTCTAGCTTCCAACAGGTTCACCGACCTCTCGGATATCCAGTGACCGACTAGATACGGTATACCGAACTGATGTAACCCCACAAGCAAATGCCCCTACCTCGTGTGGCGCATTGTCAGCCGAGTACCTATTCCCATAAAGCTCAGTGTCATTAAACAAGACAGCAAGGTTCGTTATGCAGGTACATCTCAACGACTTCTCAATAGGCCATAGTCTGACCTAGGGCAGAGACAATTTCTCAGGCATTTTCCCAATGTGGAGGAGACGCTTGGTGCGCCTCGCAGAACCGTAAAGTTCACATGGAACCAAAAACCATCAGCGTCACCAAAGCATGTCGGATCAGAGTCCGTCACGCATGTATTACCCGAAGGAGCGAACACATTTCCAGGATTGATCCCACTCCCACCTGTACCTTAATAGCGGAGGCCTGCCCCCCGCAGACCGCATAGTGGTCGAAATTTGGGTCCCATCGCAGACCAGCATATCTACATGTGGACGGGCTCAAGTGGCCACATCTCCACACGCTGGTGGTGTCTAAAAGCAAGCTACGTGAGGAAACAACACGATGTCTCCGCAACACGACACAGTTCCGACCTGCAGAACAGCATTGCCCGTGTCTTTTCAGTCCGATCGGACAAGTTAAGTCCCATTAAATAAAAACCTACCGCAGTCAGCGCTTTCTAAAGAGATTTAAGACGCCCAACCATGTGCGTCTCATAATATCCCCAACAAATGAGCTAACCTAAATCCTTAACTAGTGCCCTTTTGGTAGTAGCGAGATCAGTTTGTGATAGAAATGTAGGAGGGTCCTTGACAGCAATAGAGAACGTCAGTTGCATTCATTTGCAAGTCCAAAACAGACTTAAAGAACCACAAAATAAACCAAAACTGCGTTTTTGTCAGGGGCGCAAATAAACCACTTCGTGAATCCCCATCGCTGATGTCGATTCAAACTGGCTTCAGTGCAACGACTTGTTTCACCGGAAGTTCCAAATCAACCAAACAAGGACCAAGCCTTTTGAGCTTACGTAATTATACCTACACTAAAACATGACCCGTGAGTGCAGCATCTGTGTCACCGGATTGCTATGCAAACCAAAAAAACTGAGATGATAAAACCGGGTGAAATGTTAATTCATAAAACCCCATTAGGGTCATAGTGTAGCGAGAACGACAAAGACAGGGGGTAGACGTTTAATTGCCAGCACCGAAAATGTGCACAATGAGGTCTCGCGCGCGCCATCGAATATCGACTAGATTTCCGTCCCACAACGCAACACAGGTACGGATGTTGAGAGACGAGCCAGTCCTTTCGCCTCGGGAGCTCTGACTTGGAAGATCCGCCTTCCTGTTTTCGCCTCGATCTCCGCTTCCTCTGCACCCGATTTGGATCGGCCCAGGAGTCGTTCGAGAGCTCTCGACTTGCTTGTTCTGGGCTGTGTCAATCGGCTCGGCCTCGGTCCTGTGGGCTGCGCTAGCGGCGTATTTGTCTGATTTATTGCGCTGTCCACATATTCCCGCTCCGTAGTTCCGGGCCCAGGCTCGTCGCTAGCCGTCTTTCGCGATCCGCTCTCAGCTAGCTCCGAAGAGCTCCCCAGAGCCATTCTTGGAAGCGGCCCCTCTACACCCGCCCCTCCTCCAGGACCTTTCTTCCTCTCGTACCATGGTCGCAGGAGAGCAGCATTCACCCAACGTTTCATTCCTCCGCAGTCGATTAAGAAGTTGCCCGCTTTCTGGTCGATAATGGTGTAGGGGCCTTTCCAGCGTTCTCTGAACTTGCTTGCGCCCGGCCCGTCATGATCCGGCCGATCGTTGTTCCGTAACTTGACCCGTTCTCCAATCCTGAATGGCCTCCACTTGTGAGCCTCATGCCTGGCGTCGTAATTTCGCTTATTCCGCGCTTGTCGAGCTTTGGTTTCGCTTCTAGCTTTCCATCGCAGTCGCTCTTGATGCTCAGCTGGATGTTTCCACTCACCCTGGTTCGGTAGGCAAGTATCGAGCGCAATCCGTGGTTCTCTGCCGAACAGTAATTCGAATGGCGAGACCTTGGTGGTTGATTGCATGCTGGTCCGATACGCGATCAGAACCTGAGGCAAAGCATCTTCCCATGCCAACTTCGTGCAGTTTATCCACGTCTTCAATGTCCGGTTGAACCGCTCGGTCATCCCGTTGGTTTGTGGGTGGTACGGTGAAGTTCGCCGTCTCTGGATGCCCCACTTGTCCAACACTGACTTAAACGCTCTTGACTCGAAGCAGGGCCCTTGGTCCGTGATGATACACTGTGGGATCCCATACCTTGCAGGCACATTGAATTCGAATACTTGCGACACTGTCTCGCCTGTTTGGTCCTTGATTGGTATGGCTTCCACCCATCGAGTGAAGTGGTCAATCATCACTAGAATGTATCTGTTTCCTGTTCGACTCACTGGTAAGGGCCCAAAGACGTCCAGTCCCCAACACTGAAGTGGCTCACCAACCTCCATCGATCGCATCGGCGGTCTCGGGGACTCCATCTCCCGACTCGTTTGGCAGTTTGGGCACTCCCGAAGGTATGCCGCGACGTCCTTCCTCATGGTTGGCCAAAACACTCGCCTCCGCAGCAATTCAAAGACCCGCTCGAATCCCATATGGGCGCCATCATGAGTTATGCGCATCACACGTTCTCGCTGATTTGGTGGAACAAAAGGCACTTTCCGTCCGTCTATCGCCACCACCACGTTATCGTTTTCGACCTTCAACCTGTCCCAGATCTTGAGGAGTTCCTCCACCTCCTCCGATGTAGCCTCCGGTTTGGTGCCAGCCCGTAAGTGAGAGCACAACACATTCACGAATTCATCTGTCCTTTGATCTCCCAGCAGGTTCCTCTCCCCCATCGCGATCGCACGCACCGGTATGGCATTGTCTGGCATGATGTCGTCCAAACACGGGCGTGACAACATATCTGGCAATACATTTTGCGTTCCATCCACGTGCTCAATGGTGAAGTTGAATTCCTGCAATCGGTAGGCCCATCGCGCAAGCCGTCCCCGCGGGTCTTTCGCCGTCATCAACCACGAGAGCGGTTTGTGGTCAGTGACGACCCGGAATTCATTCGCCAGTAAGTAATTTCTCCACTTCTCTAACGCCCACACGATGGCCAAGCATTCTTTCTCCGTTGTTGAATACTTCTGTTCCGCCCCCGTCAGCACTCTGCTCGCGTACTCCACCACCCCAGCCGGTTGAGACAAAACCGCACCGATGGCCACGTTGCTTGCGTCGACAGCCACAGTGAACCTCTCACCAGGATTGGGTAGCCGTAGACATGTCGGGGCTTCTGCTATGCACTGCCTTTAGATGGTCAAAGGCCTGATCCGCTTCAGCTGTCCACACGAAGGGCACGTCCTTGCGAAGCAGCTTTAACAACGGGCTGACCTTCTCTGCGAACTGGGGCACAAACTTTGAATCATATGCCACCACTCCCAAGAACGAACGGAGCTGACGCTTGGATTTTGGTTTTGCGAAGCACTTGATCGTCTCGCGTTTCTCCGGAAGTGGATGGACTTGACCATTGCCCACGATGTGACCCAAGCATACAATTGACTTTTGGGCAATCTGCGACTTTTTACGACTGAGTTTCAGACCAGCTTCATCTAGCCTCTGCAGTACTGCTCCAAGTCTGGTCACATGTTCCTGTTCCGTCTCAGAGAAGACGATGATGTCATCACCGTACACAACCACGCCTTGCAGGTTCGCGAGGACCATCAGCAACAAACGCCTGAATGTAGCCGGGGCGTTGCACAATCCAAACGGCATTCTCAAAAAACTCATACTGCTGGCCATTGACACTGAAAGCCGTCTTGTGGCGATCTTCTCTGCGCGATCGGCAGTTGCCAATATCCCGAGCGGAGATCAATCAGAGATATCTGCTTCGCACTGTGAAGGCTTGAGAAAATTTCTTCCATCTGAGGCATCGGGAATGCATCCTTCACCGTCACCCTGTTTAGTTCTCTGAAATCGATGCAAAATCGATAGGTTCCGTCGGCCTTCTTCGTCAATAGCACGGGTGATGAATACGGGCTGTGCGTTCGCCTGATGATTCCTTTCGATTCCATCTCGGTCACCTGCTTCTGTATCTCCACCAGGGTGTTCTGTGGAATTCGTCTGAAGATTGGCTTGCATTGTCCTCCTGGGATCAACGGTATTCGGTGTTCAACCCAATTGCAAAATCCGTAATCATCTTCCGCGTCTGTGAATAAGTGAGGCATACCAGCTCAGTACGTTGCGTATTGCACGGTTCTGACAATCAGGCACGGCTTTGAGGGCACCAACCCGGTCGGATTCTCCCCTTGTTTATCTCGATCGTCTCGTTAGCCACGATCACCACATCGTTTTTCAGGTCAAATTGTGACACCGAGCCGTTTCAGGATGTCGGTTCCGATGATGGTTTCGGTCGTCTCCTCCACGATGAACATGTCATGGCTGATGAGCGTTTCTCCTATCCTGATTCGTAACCGCTGCTGCGTGCCCGTCACTTTCAAAGAATGCCCGCCGACCGTCTGCATCGTGATTGAAGATGGGTTTACTGGAACCCCAATGGACCTCTTCGTAATTGACACTGCCGCTCCTGTGTCTACTATGGCTCGGACAGACACACCCTTCTATAGTTCCCTGGAGGACTGGTACTCGCCACCGACTCGGCATGGATAGAGAGAAACAATGGGGCACATTGACGTTGGTGCCAGAATCTCGCCACATGACCATTCTGGTTGCATCGGAAACAGCGGCGACCGTTCCGGATTACCCGTACATTGCGTTGTGAAGTGGTGCTTGAAGACTCTATCGACAACAGCTGCTCCACCATTTCGGACAGGCGATTTACTTTCTGTTCCAACTCAGCATGCTGGATGCTTCTCACTGTCACTCGTTCCGACAAATTCGGGCGATCGTCACCAGATCCAACGCTTTGCTGTCTCCCACCAGCGACGCCAATTTCACCTGATCATGGAGTGGACCGGGCAGACTTCGGATAAACTGCTGTTTCAGTAGGCGCTCTCTTTGCTTTGCCCTCTAACTCGGGGAGCCCAATCGTTAGATGTCTGTCCAGCTGCTGGAAAAACACCATCAAATCCTCCTGTTCGTCCCACCTGGCTGCGTGAAATCGTTGCAGTGCTCGTTCTCATCTCCAGATCCTTCCCAAATTCTGCACACAAGGCAGCCCTCATCTCAGCGAACGAACAACCGGGTTTGGCCTTTCGAGTGAGCAAATACACCGCCTTGGCTCGTCCACTCAACCGTGTGCCGAAAGCAATTAGCAAATTTGCATCCCCCCTCACACCCATGCAAGCCGCAATTCCGTCGAACTCATCGAGCCACGCCTCCACGTCACCGGCCGCAAATTGCTCCAACCGGTCCACTCCATCGCGATTGGTCACGGCACCAGTGTAGCGAGAACGACAAGACAGGGGGGTAGACGTTTATTGCACACCGAAAATGGGCACATGAGGGTCTCGCGCGCGCCATCGAATATCGACTAGATTTCCGTCCCACAACGCAACCCAGGTACGGATGTTAGAGACGAGCCAGTCCTTTCGCCTCGGGAGCTCTGACTTGGAAGATCCGCCTTCCTGTTTTCGCCTCGATCTCCGCTTCTCTGCACCCGATTTGGATCGGCCAGGAGTCGTTCGCGAGCTCTCGACTTGCTTGTTCGGGGCTGTGTCAATCGGCTCGGCGTCGGTCCTGTGGGCTGCGCTAGCGGCGTATATGTCTGATTTATTGCGCTGTCCACATATTCCTGCTCCGTAGTTCCGGGCCAGGCTCGTCGCTAGCCGTCCTTCTCGATCCGCTCTCAGCTAGCTCCGAAGAGCTCCCCCGAGGCATTCTTGGAAGCGGCCCCTCTACAATAGGTCCTAGGTTCGGATACACAACACCCATCAATACCCACTGTGTTTAATGTGCGTGCCAGTGCAGCCCAATGGCATATTTGTCAGAGTGCGAACGGTGAACTTTGCCATGGAAATGGGGCAGCGTGGCATTAAGAGGGACTGTTGCCGATAGGCATCCGGTACTTGTCGCGAGAAGGTGGCTGCTGATGGTTTTACCCTAGTGGCACTTCGGTTGCTATCAATTAAGCTGGGAATTAAAATAGGAAGGTAAGTAATGGGGGTCGGGTTAGGCGTAAGAGAAACAAGTGGAAAAGATAGATGGAAAGCGCCAGCATTAGCATGTTTTCGCTTATCCGCTTTGCTGTGTGCAGCAGATAAGGCGACCTTTGATAATCTGTGTGACGACCGATGTCGTATGTGGGCTGAGATACCGCCAGGGTGCCCAGACCTAGACAGGAGGATGATTAGGGTCCTCATCCAAAGCCTTTGGCTCAAAGCTTTTTCCTCAAGGCAGCGGGGAGTTGGCAATGATGCAGTTTTACAGAGATGGACTCCATACCATTTCAAACCCCAACTTGGAGGACTAGGAGACTGAGTTTGTCTGACATCCCACCATTGGCCAACCTAGTAGGAGTAGTTCTGAAGGAGACCGGAGGCACCACCTAGTATAGCTCGATGGGTCAAGGAGGTACGCAAAGCTTCGCGCCATATTAAGGTCCAGTCTCACTGCTCACAATGGGACCAGATAGACCACATATTCAATCAGCGGTAAGTTCCTGAACAGTTTCGAAAGTACTGCAGACCGATAACTGCTGTGTTACTGAAATCCACATGTGCGTTAGACTCAGTTGATCAGTCTGTACTCTACGGCATACTTATTTGAATGTTTGTTCCTGGCGAATATGGAGAAATTTCACATGCCTTGTACTCGATGCGTGATATAACGGTGCTGAGCAGATCACTAGCACTTCCTGCACCAAATACGCGACGCCGAACGCGCTCATTGATCACGCGGTTCTTCCACCAGACATGAGCTAAGCTGCGAAGACAGCTATGGTCAAAATTGACTAGCCTCTTTATGTCTGTGAACTTAATGGGCCAGGTTTCACAACCGTATAAGAGGGTTCAGCGGAAGACTGCATTATAAACTCTGCATTCCAGGGCGAGTGCTGTCTCGTCTGCGCCACAGGTGGCGGAGATTGACATAAACACCTCGAGCTTTTTGCTATACGGTTCGTAATTGCATCTTCGATCCCACGGGCGCTAATAGGGCTGCCCAGGTACTTGAATTATTGAACGACGTCACCACCAAGGGTCAAGGCAGGGGTGGATTCCTGCCATTCTTGAAGAAGCGCTTTGCATTTCGATAGAGCAAAGCATAGCGCAAAATGATTGACAACCAGTGCCAATCGGTCCAGTGCCGCTTGACGCGTTTGGGAGCTATCAGAGCTCAGGGCAATATGGTCTGCGTACTCCAAGTCAAGAAGTCGCTCATTAGGAAGTAACTCCACACCTTCTAAGTCTTGTCCAGCGGACAGTGTTTCCATGACTTCATCAATAACGAAGTTAAAGCGGAAGGGTGACATTGGGCAACCTTGTCTCACACCGCTGGAGATATTAAAGAGCGGCGACAGTTTGTCATGAAATCTTACTCTGCCCGAACAATGCGCGTACAGAGCTTTGATAATGTTTACGTAATTATCGGGCACACCCTTTCTCAGCAACCAAATCGAAAGTACTTTTGATGTTCAAGAACACGAATACGGTGGCCCGCCAACAGGTGACGGTGCTCCAACAGGTGACAGAAAACGAAGATGTGGTCGATGTAGCCTCTACCTCGATGAAATCCGGTTTGCTCCTCGTGGATCTGGCTTTCACGTGCTCCAGTAAATCTGTGGAGCGCGATAGACGCAAGCAATTTAGAGTCCATTTAGCTAAGGTTGATCCTACTATGATTGCAGCATTTCGAACGGAAACTTCTGTTGAAAATTGGGACTATGACGGAGCGGCTCCAGTCTGTCGGGACAGTTTCCTGCTTCAAAAGTTCCAATAGCAACTCGTGTAAATCCTCACCAAGAGCAGATCTCTGAATGTGAAGAGGGCTGGGGGAATACTTCTCCCCTTTCGACTTTATGCAATTTCGACATTCTGCTCTCACTTTTGACTTCTGCGCATGAGGGCGGGTCTAAGGAAACGGCTCATGGAGAAGGGCACTCAAACCTCTAAAAAGGAAGCGATAACTCAAATTTGTTAAACTGCCCACTAAAGTGTCCGGCCCAACACTACAAGCGTTTTACCGGCTGTGAATTGGCTGTCCACTCTCATCGCGTATTGTCTCCCTAACACCAGGTCTCCTGCTGCCTATTTCCCGTATCAGACGGAATAAGTTACGATGACTGCCAACTGCGGCGGCTGCTTCAATTTCCGAGGAACGATGGGACCACCAGATTTCGTCGTTTCTATTCAGGCTAGCATGCAGTTTCGCCCTGAGATTTTTGCGATTTTCATTGTATTCGGTTTTAGCCAGAATTTGCCAAGGAGCATCAGTAAGTTCCATAGACCGAGAAAAGACTCAATGTCTAGGTTGGCAAATTGATTTGTCACATGAAGACATGCCTACTGATAGTAATATTTGACACATATGCAACTAGTGGTCTTTGACGGTGCTCAGTGAGCGCTTACTCAGTCCGGATGACAGCATACTTTGATATGCATTCAGAACACCTGGTTTTGCTAGTTAGCTGGTGTCAATGCGGTCACAGCGACGTTGGGGACGTCCTCTGAAATGTACCCGAAGATCGGCACACACAAGAGCGTGGTTGGAGTCCACACTGGTTCACCAAATCGAGCGACAATTTTGGACACAGCCTCTCCAGCGGTAATTACTTACGATATGATCCATTTGCGTCTATGGCTGGTCCGAAGCTGGTGGGTACCAAGTCACTCTTCTGCGGGTGCTATGTCGAAAATTTGTGCTCGCGCGAAAGATACAAGCATCATCACACTGGTGTAGCCAATACCTTGTCGGCCGCCCAGATGAAGCTCATCGGAGGACGATTCTCCGACTTGGGCGTTTAGATCACCAGCAAGCACTACAGTATCCGTACTTCTTCTGTAACGAAGGAGATGGTTAAGTTGGTGATTGAAATCGTCATTCATCTGCTAGTGGAAAATCTGTGGAGATTGATTATACGCACTATATTGCCTCGCTTGTTAATAATGTCGGTGAGGCCCAATCAACCATGAATAACCTCTCTGGAGTGGTTCCATCCTTTGGTGTGCTATTCGCACCTTCACACTGTCACGTGCAAGGCGTAGATGCAGGACCACCAGCTAATTGATGGTCCGTTGAGTCTTGACAACGAATAACTAGATGTAGTTGGTCAGTTCAGTTATCTTAGCAGTTGTATCAGGAACGATAAGGGCGGAAATGCTAAAGTTATTTCACATATCTTGCAAGCTAGAACCTCTTTCTTAAACTTACAGATTTGGTCGAATCACAAGGTCTCATCCTAATCATTATCCATGTTAGCTGGATGTGTGAAATACCTGAGCTCTTGTGCCAGTATACAGCAAATCATGCAACATAGAACTTAGTAGGGGAGGCTAAGTGTAAAGCAGAAGGACACCAATCAACTCATAGTACATTGGCCACTGAGTTCGTATCTTCGCCCCATCAACAAGTGTCTTCAAACCAAACGCCCCATCTTCTTTCGGGTTTCCTGAAGGAAGTCGAGTAACTGCAACGGATGACAGTCTGGAATGACAGTTTATATTCCTGTTGGCCAACTTATCGCTTATCGTCCCCTCCTCTTCATCCATCCAAATTCCTGTTTCGCAGGGCATACCGGTCGTGATAGTCGGTGTGCCGGTATGCGTAAAACATGGCCAAGCCATCAGAGCCTGGAGTTTTGAAAAGGGTGTTGAGCGGTTCAATTATTTTTCCTACAGAAAATACAAGCCGCAGAACACGCTCATTGCTCACGCAGCTCCCAGCAGACAGGATCCAAAAATACAAAGGTAAATGTGATCTAACACAAAATCGACATCATCATCCAAAGCAGGAAATCAAACATTGAACTGATGCTTTGCTGACGTACAAAAATAGTGACTTACGGAACGAAGAATAATAAGAGGTAATGAAGGGGAACCTAACCTAAAACTTATTGCACTAGGCAAACATCTAGGACCAAGGTACATACACTTTGTGTCAAGAAGTTGCCGCTACAAGCAGCTGGCTATCGTGCAAAAATAGGACAGCATAAAAGAGACAGTTTCCTTCCGGCTTTCATTACCCTGCGTCATAATCAGCCGGTACACTGCATCTAACACAGCACCAAACACATATTAAACAAGCAGTCCGACCGGGAAATCACAGCAGACACGTCACTGGTGCCAACTGCTTGACACGACCTATAACCTCCGAGGCAAGCACAAGGGGAGTCACATGGACTCTAGCTTTCAAGACGAAATGGATCAACGGTACTCAGTTTGGGGTCTAGTAACTTCATTTCCTGTTGCCCAGTTACCTTTGGCCCACCTCGAGTCTTGCGTCACCCTACATCTGGCTAAAAGCAAGTTCATCCTTGGTAGGCGGTGTCTGGTCGTACGTAGTACGCGTGCAAGGAAGCACAATTTATTCAGCATTATCTGGTGTTCTAAGGTAGTAGTCTGGTTAGCACTGCCCAGTATTCGCCTGCACACAGCATCGGTGCGGACACGCTGATGCCATCCGACACCAACCATGGTCAGCAAGCAACGATGATCAATGGGCCAGTGTCACTTTTATAGAATAGGGTGGCCCACACCGCCAACAAAACATTTCAAACTGAAGGAACTTTCTTCCGACGTCACAGATGTAGAACGAAGCAGGTACTTCTAGCTTCTCACTACGTGAACTAACTTCAGTGGTCATGTACAATGAGGCCGGATCTTACCGTGGTGCGATTGTTTGCGTGCTTCAGAGATCCATTAACCTATGCTGGTTGGTGCCTTTTTGCACCTTCAGAGCCACTCATACCAGATTGGTCAATGGTTAGAGGCCAGAAAAACTCAGTCTCCTGGCCCTCCAGGTTGGACGTTGGAATGAGAGTGGCTCCTTATTCCTTAAAAACGGACTTCTTGTAGTCCACTGTCGAACCCGCTGCCTTGCAGGCAGGTTTTTGAACGAAACGTTTTGGTTGTGAACCCTAAGAGTTCTCCCATCTAGGCATTGGCAACCTGATAGTATCTTGCCTTCTCACTACAATGATGCACATGATTTCTTGATGCTCTGGCCGTCTTAGAGGATAATAAACGGCTCCCGATCTGCTGCATCAAGGAGGGTAGCTACGGGTTGGGATGCTACTGCTCAAGCCATTCCGTCTTCCTATTCACCCTCTTGTGCTTTTTCACCCTTATCGTCCCGTCTCAACTTCACTTTTATCCGCACCGTTTTAAACCCCCTAATACTTGGCCCTCCCCCACCTTTCTTTTATAGACGTTTATCTTCCAATTCCAACTGACTTTCAAACGCGGAGCGTCACTCCTGTCCTGTCGACAAGCCCATGTCCGGCCAAGCGGTCCAACCCAGTTCATCGGCTTCTAACTGGAGCTCTCGATCCTCCCTCAGGTTGCCATGCGTCAACGCACGCATATTGTTACCGATCGGTCAACAGACAGCAACAAACAGTAATCGATATCTGCTACTTATCGGAAACCCGTCTGCAAGACTCGAGCTCTGTGCTCGCTTTGCGATTCCCTTCAGGTGACACCAGCAGAGCTTTCTCATTGCGCCTATCCGGAGACGATGCAGCTCCAAGTATCGGCCAAGCCGGCGCTGGTATTGCTCTGAGTCCCCGGGCTGAAGTTGCTCTGGTTAGTTGGATCCCAATCAGTAGCTGGATGTGTGCGGTGTCTGCCACAAACTGCAGCGATGACTCAGTAAGAGACGATTGGCATCGCCAACTGAACGAGCTCATTCGTCACAGAAAACGTACGGACACTAGTGCTGGCTGGGGATCTGAAAGCCCAAGTTGGAAAATGGTCCTCTGACAAGCCGCATCTGGGTGACCAACATGGTATAGGCTCCCTTAATGATAACGGTGAGCAGTTACTTCGTTTGAATGTTCGCACATTGCTTGCGAGCACTAACTTCCCACACATCAGCTGCGGGACACGGCGTCCGCCAGTCTTGTACGTAAATCGAGCATTTTGCGATCAGTTACTGCTAGTGTGACTGCGACCAAAACTGTCGCTCGTCCGTGTCCCGCAGCTGATTTGTGGGAAGTTAGTGCTCGCAAGCAATGTGCGAACATCCAAACAAACGAAGTAACTGCTCACCGTTATCATTAAGGGAGCCTATACCATGTTGGTCACCCAGATGCGGCTTGTCAGAGGACCATTTTCCAACTTGGGCTTTCAGATCCCCAGCCAGCACTAGTGTCCGTACGTCTTCTGTGACGAATGAGCTCGTTCAGTTGGCGATGCAAATTGTCTCTTCCTGAGTCATCGCTGTAGTTTATGGCAAACAGCAACGCACACATCCGGCTACTGATTGGGATCCAACTAACCAGAGTAACTTCAGCCCGGGGACTCAGAGCAATACCAGCGCCGGCTTGGCCGATACTTGAAGCTGCATCGTCTCCGGATAGGCGCAATGCGAAAGCTCTGCTGGTGTCACCTAAAGGGAATCGCAAAGCGAGCACAGAGTTCGAGTCTTGCAGACGGGTTTCCGATAAGTAGCAGGTATCGATTACTGTTTGTTGCCTTGTCTGTTGAGCAGATCGGTAACAATATGCGTGCGTTGACGCATGGCAACCTGAGGGAGGATCGAGAGCTCCAGTTAGAAGCCGATGAACTGGGTTGGACCGCCTGGCCGGACATAGGCTTGTCGATAGGACAGGAGTGACGCTCCGAGTTTGAAAGTCAGTTGAAATTGGAAGATAAACGTCTATGAAAGAAAGGTGGGGGATGACCAAGTATTAAAGGGTTTAAAACGGTGCGGATAAAAGTGAAGTTGAGAGGGGACGATAAGGGGGAAAAAGCACAAGAGGGTGAATAGGAAGACGGAATGGCTTGAGCAGTAGCATCCAAACCCGTAGCTACCCTCCTTGATGCAGCAGATAGGGAGCCGTTTATTATCCTCTAAGACGGCCAGAGCATCAAGAAATCATGCGGAGAGAACTGCATCGTTGTAGTGAGCAGGCAAGATACTATCAGATTGCTAAGGCCTAGACAGGAGAACTCTTAGGGTTCCCAACCAAAACGTTTCGTCCAAAAACCTGCATGCAAGACAGCGGGTTCGACAGTGGACTACAAGAAGTCCGTTTTTAAGGAATAAGGAGCCACTCTCATTCCAACGCCCAACGTGGAGGGCCAGAAGACTGAGTTTTTCTGGCCTCTAACCATTGACCAATCTGGTATGAGTGGCTCTGAAGGTGCAAAAAGGCACCAACCGGCATAGGTTAATGGATCTCTGAAGCACGCAAACAATCGCACCACGGTATGGTCCAGCCTCATTGTACATAACCACTGAAGTTAGTTCACGTAGTGAGAAGCTAGAAGTACCTGCTTCATTCTACATCTGTGACGTCGGAAGAAAGTTCCTTCAGTTTGAAATGGCTTGTTGGCGGTATGGGCCACCCTATTCTATAAACGTGACACTGGGCCATTGATCATCGCTGCTTGCTGACCATGGTTGGTGTCGGATGGCATCAGCGTGTCCGCACCGATGCTGTGTGCAGGCGAATACTGGGCAGTGCTAACCAAACTACTACCTTAGAACACCAGATAATATTGAATAAATTGTGCTTCCTTGCACGCGTACTACGTACGACCAGACACCGTCTACCAAGGGTGAATTTGCTTTTAGCCAGATGTAGGGTGACGCAAGACTCGAGTTGGGCCAAAGGGAACTGGGCAACCGGAAATGAGGTTACTAGACCCCAAACTGAGTAACGTTGGTCCGCTTCGTCTTGAAAGCTAGAGTCCATGTGATTCCCCTTGTACTTGGCTCTGAGGTTATAGGTCGTGTCAAGCAGTTGGCACCAGTGACATGTTTTCTGTGATTTCCTGGTCGGACTGCTTGTTTAATATGTGTTTGGTGCTGTGGTAGATGCAGAGTACCGGCTGATTATGACGCCGTCCTATTTTTGCACGATAGCCAGCTGCTTGTAGCGACAAGTTATTGACACAAAGTGTATGTACCTTGATGCTGGATGTTTGCTTAGGGCACTAAGTTTTAAGTTAGGTCCCTCTTCATTGCCTCTTATTCTTCTTCGTTCCGTAAGTCAACATGTTTGTACGTCAGCAAAGCATCAGTTCAATGTTTGATTTCCTGCTTTGGATGATGATGTTGCTTTCGTGTTAGATCACATTTACCTTTGCATTTTGGATCATGTCTGCTGGGAACCGCGTGAGCAATGAGCGTGTTCTGCGACTTGTATTTGCTGTAGGCAGAATAACTGAACCGCTCAGCACCCTTTTCAAAACTCCAGGCTCTGATGGCTTGGCCATGTTTTACGCATACCGGCACACCGACTCTCACGACCGGTATACCCTGCGAAACAGGAATTTGGATGGATGAAGAGGAGGGGACGCTAAGCGATAAGTTGGCCAACAGGAATATAAACCGTCCTTCCAGGCTGTCATCCGTTGCAGTTTCTCGACTTCCTTCAGGAAACCCGTAAGAAGATAGGGCATTTGGTTTGAATACACTTGTTGACAGGGCGAAGATCCGAACTCAGTGGCCAGTGTACTATGAGTTGTTGGTGTCCCTCTGCTTTACACTTATCCTCCCCTACTAATTTCTATGTTGCATGATTTGCTGTATACTGGCACAAGAGCTCAGGTATTTCACACATCCAGCTAACATGGATAATGATTAGGATGAGACCTTGTGATTCGACCAAATTTGTAGGTTTAAGAAAGAGGTTCTGGCTTGCAAGATATGTGAAATAACTTTAGCATTTCCGCCCTTATCGCTGCTGATACAACTATTAAGATAACTGAAATGACCAACTACATCTAGTTATTCGTTTTCAAGACTCAACGAGCCATCAATTAGCTGGTGGTCCTGCATCGACGCCTTGCACGTTATAGTGTGAAGATGCGAATAGCACACCAAAGGATGGAACCACTCCAGAGAGGTTATTCAGGAGTGATTGGGCCTCACCGATATTCTTAACAAGCGAAGCAATATAGTGCGTATAATCAAGCTCCACAGATTTTCCACTAGCAGATAAATGATGATTTCAATCACCAACTTAACCATCTCCTTCGTTATAGAAGAAGTACGGATACTGTAGTGCTTGCTGGTGATCTAAACGCCCAAGTCGGAGAATCGTCCTCCGATGAGCTTCAGCTGGGCGGCCGACAAGGTATTGGCTACACCTGTGTGATGATACTTGTATCTTTCGCGCGAGCACAATGTTTCGACATAGCACCCGCAGAAGAGTGACTTGGTACCCATCAGCTTTGGACCAGCCATAGACACAAATGGATTACATCGTAAGTAATTACCGCTGGAGACGCTGTGTCCAAAATTGTTGCTCGATTGGGAGAACCAGTGTGGACTCCAACCACGCTCTTGTGTGTGCCGATATTCGGGTACGTTTCAGAGGACGTCCCCAACGTCGCTGTGACCGCATTGACACCAGCTAACTAGCAAAACCAGGTGTTCTGAATGCATATCAAAGTATGCTGTCATCCGGACTGAGTAAGCGCTCACTGAGTACCGTCAAAGACCACTAGTTGCATATGCGTCAAATATTACCATCAGTAGGCATGTCTTCATGTGACAAATCAATTTGCCAACCTAGACATTGAGTCTTTTCTCGGTCTATGGAACTTACTGATGCTCCTTGGCAAATTCTGGCTAAAAGCGAATACAGTGAAAATAGAAAAAGTATCAAGGCGAAACTGCGTGCTAGCTTGAATAGAGACGACGAAATCTGGTGGTCCCATTGTTCATCGGAAATTGAAGCAGCCGCCGCAGTTGGCAATCGTCGTAACTTATTCCGTCTGATACGGGAAATAGGCAGCAGGAGACCTGGTGTTAGCGAGACAATACGCGATGAGAGTGGACAGCCAATTCACAGCCGGGAAAACGCTTGGAGTGTTGGGCCGGACACTTCGGTGGGCAGTTTAACAAATTTGAGTTATCCCTTCCTTTTTAGAGCTTTAAGTGCCCTTCTCCATGAGCCATCTCCTTAGACCCGCCCTCATGCGCAGAAGTCCAAAGTGGGAGCAGAATGTCGAAATTGTATAAAGTCGCAGGGGGAGAAGTATTCCCCCAACCCTTTTCACATTCGGAGATCTGCTCTTGGTGAGGATTTACACGAGTTGCTATTGGAGCATGAAACTGTCCCGACAGAATGGAGCCGCTCCGTCATAGTCCCAATTTTCAACGGAAGTTTCCGTTCGAAATGCGGCAATCACAGTAGGATCAGTCTTAGCTAAATGGACTCTAAATTGCTTGCGTCTATCGTGCTCCACAGATTTATTGGCGCTGGTGAAAGCCAGATCCGCGAGGAGCAAACCAGATTTCATCGAGGTAGGTGCTACATCGACCACATCTTCGTTTTCTGTCACTTGTTGGAGCACCGTCACCTGTTGGCGGGGGACCGTATTCGTGTTCTTGGACATCAAAAGTGCCTTCGATTCGGTTGCTGAGGAAGAGTGTGCCCGATAATTACGTAAACATTATCAAAGCGCAGTACGCGCATTGTTCGGGCAGAGTAAGATTTCATGGCAAACTGTCGCCGCCCTTCAATATCTCCCGCGGTGTGAGACAAGATTGCCCAATGTCACCCTTCCGCTTTAACTTCGCCATTGACGAAGTTATGGAAACACTGTTCGCTGGACACGACCTAGAAGGTGTGGAGTTACTTCCTAGTGAGCGACTTCTTGACTTGGAGTATGCAGACCATATTGCCCTGAGCTCTGATAGCTCCCAAACGCGTCAAGCGGCATTGGATCGATAAACACTGGTTGTCAATCATTTTGCACTATGCTTTGCTCTATCGAAATGCAAAGCGCTTCTTCAAGAATGGCAGGAATCCATTCCTGCCCTGACCCTTGGTGGTGACGTCGTTCAATAATTCAAGTACCTGGGCAGCCATATCAGCGCCCGTGGGATCGAAGATGCACTTACGAACCGTATAGCAAAAGCTCGACGTGCTTATGCCAATCTCGCCACATGTGGCGCAGACGCGACATCACTCGCCCTGGAGTGCAGTTTATAATGCAGTCTTCCGCTGAACCCTCTTATACGGTTGTGAAACCTGGCCCATTAAGTCCACAGACGTAAAGAGGCTAGTCAATTTTGACCATAGCTGTCTTCGCAGTTTAGCTCATGTCTGATGGGAGAACCGCGTGATCAATGAGCGCGTTCGGCGTCGCGTATTTGGTGCAGGAAGTGCTAGTGATCTGCTCAGCACCATTATATCACGCATCGAGTACAACGCATGTGAAATTTCTACATATTCGCGAGGAACAAACACCCGAATAAGTATGCCTTAGAGTGCAGAGTGATCAACTGAGTCTAACGCACATTTGTATTTCAGTAACACATCAATTATCGGTCTGCAGTACGTTCGAAACTTATCAGGAACATACCGCTGATTGAATATATGGTCTATCTGGTCCCATTGTGAGCAATGAGACTGGACCTTAACATGGTGCGAGGCTTTGCGTACCTCCTTGACCCATCGAGCTATACTGGGTGGTGCTTCCGGACACCTTGAGAGCTATTCCTACCAGGTTGGCCAATGGTGGGAGGTCAGACAAACTCACTCTCCTGGCCTTCCAGGTTGGGGTTTGAAATGGGATGGCGTCCATTTCTGTAAAACTAAATCATTGCCACCTTCCCGCTACCTTACGGACAGGCTATTCAGCCAAAGGCTTTGGATGAGAACCTTAATCGTCCTCCTGTCTAGGTCTGGGCATCCTGGCAGTATCACAGCTCACATAAAACCATGAGATTTTCTTCAAACATAAATTTCATCAGATTATCAATGGTCGTCTTATCTGCTGCACACAGCAAAGCGGCTAAACGAAAACATGCTACTGCTGGAGCCTTCCATCTATCTTTTCCACTTGCTTCTCTCACGCCCATCCCGACCCCCATTACTTACCTTCCTATTTTAATTCCCAGCTTAATTGACAGCAATCGAAGTGCCACTGGAATAGAACCATCTGCAGCCACCTTCTCACGACAAGCACCGGATGCCTATCGGCAACAGTCCCTCGTAAGGCCACGCTGCCCCGTTTCAATGGCAACGTTCAACGTTGGCACTCTAAGACAAATATGTCATTAGGCTGCACTCGAACGCACATTGCACACACTGGGTATTGATGTGTGTTGTGTATCCGAACCTAGGACCTATTGTAGAGGGCCCGCTTCCAAGAATGCCTCAGGGGAGCTCTTCGGAGCTAGCTGAGAGCGGATCGAGAAAGGCGGCTAGCGACGAGCCTGGGCCCGGAACTACGGAGCTGGAATATGTGGACAGCGCAATAAATCAGACAAATACGCCGCTAGCGCAGCCCACAGGACCGACGACTAGCCGATTGACACAGCCCCGAACAAGCAAGTCGAGAGCTCTCGAACGACTCCTGGCCGATCCAAATCGGGTGCAGAGAAGCGGAGATCGAGGCGAAAACAGGAAGGCGGATCTTCCAAGTCAGACCGCCCGAGGCGAAAGGACTGGCTCGCCTCTAACATCCGTACCTGTGTTGCGTTGTGGGACGGAAATCTAGTCGATATTCGATGGCGCGCGCGAGACCCTCATGTGACCATTTTCGGTGTGCAATAAACGTCTACCCCCCTGTCCTGTCGTTCTCGCTACACTGGTGCCGTGACCAATCGCGATGGAGTTGATCCGGTTGGAGCAATTTGCGGCCGGTGACGTGGAGGCGTGGCTGGATGAGGTCGACGGAATTGCGGCTTGCACGGGTGTGATGGGGGATTGCAAATTTGCTAATTGCTTTGGGCACACGGTTGAGTGGACGAGCCAAGGCGGTGTATTTGCTCACTCGAAAGGCCAAACCCGGTTGTTCGTTCGCTGAGATGAGGGCTGCCTTGTGTGCAGAATTTGGGAAGGATCTGGAGAGAGAACGAGCACTGCAACGATTTCACGCAGCCAGGTGGGACGAACAGGAGGATTTGATGGTGTTTTTCCAGCAGCTGGACAGACATCTAACGATTGGGCTCCCCGAGTTAGAGGGCAAAGCAAGAGAGCGCCTACTGAAACAGCAGTTTATCCGAAGTCTGCCCGGTCCACTCCATGATCAGGTGAAATTGGCGTCGCTGGTGGGAGACAGCAAAGCGTTGGATCTGGTGACGGTCGCCCAGAATTTGTCGGAACGAGTGACAGTGAGAAGCATCCAGCATGCTGAGTTGGAACAGAAAGTAAATCGCCTATCCGAAATGGTGGAGCAGCTGTTGTCGATAGAGTCTTCAAGCACCACTTCACAACGCAATGTACGGGTAATCCGGAACGGTCGCCGCTGTTTCCGATGCAACCAAAGTGGTCATGTGGCGAGATTCTGCACCAACGTCAATGTGCCCCATTGTTTCTCTCTATCCATGCCGAGTCGGTGGCGAGTACCAGTCCTCCAGGTAACTATAGAAGGTGTGTCTGTCCGAGCCATAGTAGACACAGGAGCGGCAGTGTCAATTACGAAGAGGTTCAATGGGGTTCCAGTAAACCCATCTTCAATCACGATGCAGACGGTCGGCGGGCATTCTTTGAAAGTGACGGGCACGCAGCGGTTACGAATCAGGATAGGAGAAACGCTCATCAGCCATGACATGTTCATCGTGGAGGAGACGACCGAAACCATCATCGGAACCGACATCCTGAAACGGCTCGGTGTCACAATTGACCTGAAAAACGATGTGGTGATCGTGGCTAACGAGACGATCGAGATAAACAAGGGGAGAACCGACCGGGTTGGTGCCCTCAAAGCCGTGCCTGATTGTCAGAAGCGTGCAATACGCAACGTACTGAGCAGGTCTGCCCACTTATTCACAGACGCGGAAGATGATTACGGATTTTGCAATTGGGTTGAACATCGAATACCGTTGATCCCAGGAGGACAAAGCAAGCCAATCTTCAGACGAATTCCACAGAACACCCTGGTGGAGATACAGAAGCAGGTGACCGAGATGGAATCGAAAGGAATCATCAGGCGAACGCACAGCCCGTATTCATCACCCGTGCTATTGACGAAGAAGGCCGACGGAACCTATCGATTTTGCATCGATTTCAGAGAACTAAACAGGGAGACGGTGAAGGATGCATTCCCGATGCCTCAGATGGAAGAAATTTTCTCAAGCCTTCACAGTGCGAAGCAGATATCTCTGATTGATCTCCGCTCGGGATATTGGCAACTGCCGATCGCAGAAGAAGATCGCCACAAGACGGCTTTCAGTGTCAATGGCCAGCAGTATGAGTTTTTGAGAATGCCGTTTGAGTTGTGCAACGCCTCGGCTCCATTCAGGCGTTTGTTGCTGATGGTCCTCGCGAACCTGCAAGGCGTCGTTGTGTACGTGGATGACATCATCGTCTTCTCTGAGACGGAACAGGAACATGTGACAGACTTGGAGCAGTACTGCAGAGGCTAGATGAAGCTGGTCTGGTACTCAGTCGTAAAATGTCGCAGATAGCCCAAAAGTCAATTGTATGCTTGGGTCACATCGTGGGCAATGGTCAAGTCCAGCCACTTCCGGAGAAACGCGAGACGATCAAGTGCTTCGCAAAACCAAAATCCAAGCGTCAGCTCCGTTCGTTCTTGGGAGTGGTGGCATTTGATTCAAAGTTTGTGCCCCAGTTCGCAGAGAAGGTCAGCCCGTTGTTGAAGCTGCTTCGCAAGGACGTGCCCTTCGTGTGGACAGCTGAAGCGGATCAGGCCTTTGACCATCTAAAGGCAGGCATCGCAGAAGCCCCCGACATGTCTACGGCTACCCAATCCTGGTGAGAGGTTCACTGTGGCTGTCGACGCAAGCAACGTGGCCATCGGTGCGGTTTTGTCTCAACCGGCTGGGGTGGTGGAGTACGCGAGCAGAGTGCTGACGGGGGCGGAACAGAAGTATTCAACAACGGAGAAAGAATGCTTGGCCATCGTGTGGGCGTTAGAGAAGTGGAGAAATTACTTACTGGCGGATGAATTCCGGGTCGTCACTGACCACAAACCGCTATCGTGGTTGATGACGGCGAAAGACCCGCGGGGACGGCTTGCGCGATGGGCCTACCGATTGCAGGAATTCAACTTCACCATTGAGCACGTGGATAGAACGCAAAATGTATTGCCAGATATGTTGTCACGCCCGTGTTTGGACGACAATATGCCAGACAATGCCATACCGGTGCGTGCGATCGCGATAGGGGAGAGGAACCTGCTGGGAGATCAAAGGACAGATGAATTAGTGAATGTGTTGTGCTCTCACTTACGGGCTGGCACCAAACCGGAGGCTACATCGGAGGATGGTGGAGGAACTCCTCAAGATCTGGGACAGGTTGAAGGTCGAAAACGATAACGTGGTGGTGGCGATAGACGGACGGAAAGTGCCTTTTGTTCCACCAAATCAGCGAGAACGTGTGATGCGCATAACTCATGATGGCGCCCATATGGGATTCGAGCGGGTCTTTGAATTGCTGCGGAGGCGAGTGTTTTGGCCAACCATGAGGAAGGACGTCGCGGCATACCTTCAGGAGTGCCCAAACTGCCAAGCGAGTCGGGAGATGGAGTCCCCGAGACCGCCGATGCGATCGATGGAGGTTGGTGAGCCACTTCAGTGTTGGGGACTGGACGTCTTTGGGCCCTTACAAGTGAGTCGAACAGGAAACAGATACATTCTAGTGATGATTGACCACTTCACTCGATGGGTGGAAGCCATACCAATCAAAGACCAAACAGGCGAGACAGTGTCGCAAGTATTCGAATTCAATGTGCCTGCAAGGTATGGGATCCCACAGTGTATCATCACGGACCAAGGGCCCCTGCTTCGAGTCAAGAGCGTTTAAGTCAGTGTTGGACAAGTGGGGCATCCAGAGACGGCGAACTTCACCGTAACACCCACAAACCAACGGGATGACCGAACGGTTCAACCGGACATTGAAGACGTGGATAAACTGCACGAAGTTGGCATGGGAAGATGCCTTGCCTCAGGTTCTTATCGCGTATCGGACCAGCATGCAATCAACCACCAAAGTCGCGCCATTCGAATTACTGTTCGGCAGAGAACCACAGATTGCTCTCGATGCTTGCCTACCGAACCAGCGTGAGCGGGAACATCCAGCTGGGCAGCAAGAGCGACTGCGATGGAAAGCTAGAAGCGAAACCAAAGCTCGACAAGCGCGGAATAAGCGAAATTACGACGCCAGGCATGAGGCTCACAAGTGGAGGCCATTCAGGATTGGAGCAAAAGTCAAGTTACGGAACAACGATCGGCCGGATCATGACGGGCCGGGCGCAAACAAGTTCAGAGAACGCTGGAAAGGCCCCTACACCATTATCGACCAGAAATCGGGCAACTTCTTAATCGACTGCGGAAGGATGAAACGTTGGGTGAATGCTGCTCTCCTGCGACCATGGTACGACAGGAAGAAAGGTCCTCGAGGAGGGGTGGATTTTGAGGGGCCGCTTCCTAGAATGCCTCGGTGGAGCTCTTCAGAGCTAGCTGAGAGCGGATCGAGAAGGACGGCTAGCGACGAGCCTGGGCCCGGAACTACGGAGCAGGAATATGTGGACAGCGCAATAAATCAGACATATACGCCGCTAGCGCAGCCCACAGGACCGACGCCGAGCCGATTGACACAGCCCCGAACAAGCAAGTCGAGAGCTCGCGAACGACTCCTGGCCGATCCAAATCGGGTGCAGAGAAGCGGAGATCGAGGCGAAAACAGGAAGGCGGATCTTCCAAGTCAGAGCTCCCGAGGCGAAAGGACTGGCTCGTCTCTAACATCCGTACCTGTGTTGCGTTGTGGGACGGAAATCTAGTCGATATTCGATGGCGCGCGCGAGACCCTCATGTGCCCATTTTCGGTGTGCAATAAACGTCTACCCCCCTGTCTTGTCGTTCTCGCTACACTATGACCCTAACGGGGATATTGAATTAACTGCATCCGGCTTATCATCTCGTTATTGCTTGCACGCATCCGGAGACGCCGATGCAGCATTCACGTGTCAAGCTGGTGTAGGTATCATTCTAAGCTCAAAGGCTGGGTCCTTGTTGGTTGATTGGATTCCGGTGAACAGCCGTTTATTTGCAGGCCGTTTGACGACATCAGCTAAGGGGGATTCACGAAGTGGTACAAAACGCAGTTTGTTTGTGATTTCCGCTTATGCTCTCACCGACTGCAGTTCTAATGCTGTCAAGGACACATTCTATCACAAACTGAATTCGCTACTACGCAGTGCTACTAGTTCAGATATGGTAGGACTTGCAGGGGATATGAACGTACAAGTAGGGCGTCTAAGCTCTTTAGAAGCTCAGCTGGGTGGTAATTATGGACTTAACTCTGAACGGACTGATAACGATGAGCGACTGCTGCAAATGTGTGTGGAGCACCGGTTGTCTCCTAGTTTCACTGCTTTTAGACACATTTGGCAGCGAAGTGACACTTAGCGTCCTCCTGTAGCTGGCCGGTTATGGGCCCAAATTGACCACATTGCCATAAGTTACAGGTGGCGTGGTTCCATCATGGAATGTCGCTCCTTCTGGAATACCTGCGTCGACTCTGATCATGCCTTGGTACGCTGTCGTTTCCCCATGAACTTTACCGCGAGACGCACCAAGCCTCACCTCAGATTGACAACTGAGCAATTGTCTCAGTCCTCGGTCAGACAAGCCTATCAAGACGCACTGCATACCGAACTTTCGCTGTCTTGTTCTAATGACACTGAGCTTCAGTGGAATAGGATCTCGGCCGCCATGCAAGAGGTAGGGGCATTTGCTTGTGGTACCATCAGTCGTCACCGCATCAGTCACTGGATATCCGACAGGTCGGTGAACCAGTTGGAATCTAGAAGAAACCTCCAGACTGGCTCTGAGCACAATGTGTCCAGCCGGGCTATTAGGCGCGAACTAAAGCGGAGCCTAGGTGTTGACAAGGAAGCCTGGTGGACCGATAGGGCTCAAGAAATGGAGGAGGCAGGAGCAGTAGGCAATTACCGCAAGCTCTTCCAGCTAATCCGCACCACTGGTCCAAGAAAACCGGGCGTCAGTGAGAGAAACAGAGACAGCGCGGGTGCGCTGATACACCATAGGGAGCGCCGTATGGCTTGTTGGGCGGAACACTTTCAAGATCAGTTCAGCTGGCCCCCTGCTTCCGGACCTCTTCCTACTCAGATGATGCAGGAGGAGCCATGGACGGTCGGTTTAGGGCATCCGTTGGAGGCCGAGGTCCGAAAAGCGACCACAGCCCTCAATCGTTTTCCTGTTGCTGGCCCGGATTCCCTCCCACCTGCACTATTTAAGGATGGAGGTGAGGTTCTCTGCAAAGCACTGACCTCCCTATTCGAACGTATCTGGAATGAAGAGTGTGTCCCGGCTAATTGGAGCGAATTGATTATAGTGGCAACATACAAGAAGGGCATTCGCACAGACTGTCCTAACCAAAGGGGTTTTCGCCTGACGGCAGTTGTGCCAAAATTATTGGCCTCGATTATCATTCGTCGCCTCATTGTGGAGCCAGAATCTCGGATTAGGGCAGAGCAAGCCGGTTTCCACCCAGGACGTGGCTATATAGACCATATATTCACTCTGCGGCAGGTGTTACGGCAGCGCCACGCATATAACAGGCCGATAATAGCTGTGTTCCTCAATTTCAAGAGTGCGTTCGATTCCGTCGATCGATCGATTCTGTTCGAAGTACTTGCGCGAAAAGCTGTTCCCACGAACTAGGTGAACATGCTACGTGCTCTATACTCGAACAATACAGGCCGCGTCAGGGTCTACGGTGTCTTGTCGGATAGCTTTCCGACCACAAGTGGCGTTGGTCAGGGTTGTTCGATTTCCCCATTTCTGTTCACTTTCGTCGTGGATTCTATCATGGAGTGTTCCCTAGGGAAATCTCACAATGTGGGCGTTAAAGTGCTGCCTGGTGAAAGATTAGTTGATCTTGATTATGCGGACGATATCGTCTTGCTTTTCGACCACGTTGCAACGGCACTATCAACCCTGAATAGTCTGTGCAGAGTGGTCCCATTATTTGGTACGCACTTCGCACCTTCAAAGTGCACGGTGTTGCTGCAGGACCAACATTCACTTTATGACCCCTCGATGCTTGTTGACGAGAAACTCTAGGTGGTTGATCAATTCACTTATCTTGGTAGCTGCATGCGCAATGATGGGCGCATAGAAACTGACGTCAGCTCACGCATTGCAAAAGCCAGAGCGGCCTTCTTGAACCTGCGGCGTCTTTGGCGACAGTAGGAAGATTCCTCGTCTGAAAGACCGTGTATACTAGGCCACAGTGACCGCCGTCTAGCTTCATGGTCGTGAGACTTGGTCGCTTCGGGTTGAAGATCTGAGGCGCCTTCAATTTGATCATCGTTGTCTGCGAAGCATTGCTGGAGTCGGATGGCACCAGCGTGTCCTCAACGATGATGTGCGTTGGCGAGCACTAAGTATTGATAATCATGCTAGCTCCATAGAACAAAGGTAGCACTGAATAAGCTGTGTTGGCTTGGGCACGTGCTACGGATGCCTGGTCACCGCTTACCTAGGAGGGCCTTATTTAGTCTACCAGGTGTAGGGTGGCGCAAGGCTCGAGATAGACAGAAGTCGAGTTGGCAGCATAAAATCGTCCCTGACGACCAAACTTGATGCCGTTGGTCCGTCTCGCCTTCCGGGTTGGAGTCCACGTGACTCATCTTGTGCTTAGCTCGAGACTTTACAGGACATGACTTGCAATCGACACCAGTGGCGCGTGTGATGCTGTCTCTTAATCGGATTGCCTGTTTAAAGTGTGTCTGGAGCTGAGTTATCTGCGGGGTTATGGGTGATAATGACGCGTGGCAGTGAAAGCCGCAAGGAGGCTTTCTGGTCGACGCCGCTTTATCTTTGCACGATAATCAGCTGTTTGTGACTGTATGCTGTCTATATAAGGTGTAGGCGCCTTGACCCTGAACGTTGGCTTAGGGCAATAAGGTTTTCTCTCATTACTCTTATTTGTATTCTTTATTATTCTTCTTTATCCTTCCTTATTTCATAGTTAATCATGTGTGTGTGGCAGCGAATCAACAGTTCAAATGGCTGAGGTTTAGCTATATATATATATATATATATATATATATATATATATATATATATATATGGCGGGAGGGCCTATGGTGCGCTGAGGCTGGTGGTGGCTAGATCCTGACAGATGGTCTACCCACTGCTGCTACTGCTGCGCCATAGTCTCATGTCCTGGGCGCCTCCACGTGGCGACCGCTGGGTGCGAGTTGGGTTTCGCCCTTCTCCCTGCTAAGATCCAGGACACCAATCCGCATGAGTCAGCTAACTGACCATGTACTAGACCCGCTGCCTTTCGGGTGTTCATTTAATCGAAGGCTTTGGCTGAGGACCCGAGTCGTTCTCCTGTCAGGTGTGGGCGCCCTGGCAGTATCTTAGTCCATCCACTTCGGATGTTAGGAAATGGTCGATGGCCGCATTCCCGTAACACCTAGCAAGGGGAGACAACAGGTCTACGGGTTATAAGCTCAAGGCCCGTTTGGCGTAGAGCACGAGCGCCACGCATTGTCTCTGACGGTGGGAGAACACCTCCGGGTGTTCAATGGTTTGCTACTGCCCGCCTCAAGCCAGGCAGCCCCTGGTCAAATTGGTGCAAACCCGCCAAAAATCCACCTGCGTCTGGCCGTGGTCGCAGGTGCGTATCCAATTACGGTCGCAAAACATATGATAATTGTTCCAGAACCTCAAAGGCTGCGTGTGACGGCCGTCAAGCAGATCCCAATCTGTCTCTGCAATCACATTCCCGAGCTGGATCTGCTCTCCACTGCCTTGTGGGTCAGGCTATTGAGCCAAAGGCTCCGGGCGGAGTCCCTCAAGCAAACCTCCGAATCACCCACTGCCTTGTGGGTCAGGCTATTGAGCCAAAGGCTCCGGGTGGAGTCCCTCCACTGCTTGTGGGTCAGGCTATTGAGCCAAAGGCTCCGGGTGGAGTCCCTCAAGCAAACCTCCGAAGGACAACGACCACCTCGCGTGCGATTGCCTACCAATGCAATCGTATGACTGCGCGCAAAGCACTCAGCATCGGGTGCTGGAACGTGCGCACACTACTGGACCGGAACTCCAGCGAGCGCCCGGAGCGACGCACTGCACTCGTCGCAATGGAGCTGGCGCGCTACCACATCGATATTGCGGCGCTCAGTGAAACTCGGCTCGCTGAGCAAGGTAAGTTACATGAAGCAGGTGCTGGTTACACATTCTACTGGGTGGGGAACGCCGCCTCAGCACCACGTGAACATGGGGTCGGATTTGCAATATCCGATCGCCTCCATGACCAGCTGGTGGGTGAACCAACGGGCATCAGCGCGCGACTGATGACTGTTCGCCTACGACTCGGAAGAGGTAAGTTTGCTACTTTTATAAGCACGTACGGTCCGACCATGAGTTATCCTGATGACACGCGTGATCAGTTCTACACTGAGCTATCCTCCGTGATACGGTCTGGGCCGAGGAGCGACCGACTATTTCTGCTGGGTGATTTCAACGCGCGCGCTGGGCGTGATGCATCAGCGTGGACAGATGTTATCGGTGCGCATGGCATTGGTTCAGCGAATGCGAACGGTGACAGGCTGCTCTCACTGTGTGCCACTCACAGCCTGACGAGCACGAACACTCGGTTTGCACTGAGTGCGAGTGATATAGCAACTTGGACGCACCCACGGAGTGGTCACGCTCACCTGCTCGACTATGTCATCGTACGTCATGGTGACATGCGTGAAGTGCGCATGACACGTGTACTGCGTGGAGCTGAGTGTGGCACTGATCACAAATTGGTGCGGACCAAACTGTACATATATTTTCGTAAATCGATGTATTGCACTCCCGCCGTGAATCGGCGTAAATTTAACATTCTCTCCCTCGGTACTGTGGCGAAACGTACTGGGCTGGAGAAGGCGATGGCTGCACGACTGTGTGATGTGGACTGCATAGCCACAGTGGGCGACCTGTGGCACCACATTCGCGATCAGGTGACAGCTGCTGCCGAGGAGACCATTGGGCGCGCAAACTGTAAGCGGCCTGATTGGTTTGATGACAACAATGTGACGATTGGCGCATTGGTGTCGGAGAAGAATGCAGCATTTGCTGCACATGTTGCAGACCCCAGTGACTTGGGGAAGAAGAGTCAGTTTCGCAAACTTCGACGGCGACTGACCCGAGAGCTCCGTCGCATTAAAAATGCATGGTGGACGGAGAAGGCGAAGCAGATGGAATGCTACGCCGAACGCCGTCAACACAAGGAATTCTTTGACTCCTTGAAGGCGGTGTATGGACCGAGATTGGAGCCGCTGAGGACACTGATCGATGGTAGTTCAGGCGCTACCTGCACCCAGACTGCAGACATAATGCAGGTCTGGCGGAAACACTTTGACTGTCTCTTGAACAACCGTTCAGAGATCGACCGGCCTACATTGAACGGCCTGAAGCAGCACGATGTAAAGGCGGATCTGGCGGATACGCCGACATTGGATGAGATGCAGAGAGCACTTGCTCAGCTGCGAAACGGCAAGTGTGCCGACGCCGACGGGATCCCGCCTGAAGTATTGAAACACGGTGGACCCGCGTTGTTGACTGCGCTGCACCACTTGGTGCAACGCGTATGGATTGAGGAGGAGGTGCCTACTGAGCTGAAGGATGCCCTTGTGCTACCACTGTACAAGGGTAAAGGGAGCAAGCAATGTTGCACGAATTATCGTGGCATCAACTTGCTGAGTTGTGTGGGCAAGGTGATTGCCCGAATCCTGCTCAATCACCTCGTGAGTCAGATTGTGGAACCTAACGTGGCGGAAGAGCAGTGTGGATTCTGTTCGGGTCGCAGCACTATAGATATGGTGTTTGCGGCTCGTCAGTTGCAAGAGAAGTGCAGAGAACGACACCAGCCATTGTACTCGCTTTTTGTTGATTTCACCAAGGCATTTGATACGGTGAACCGCGAGGCATTGTGGCTGGTGTTGGGTAAGTTTGGTTGCTCGCGTAAGTTTGTAAGTTTAATTGGATGTCTGCACAGTGGTATGCGAGCGAGGGTGCAGCTGAGTGGAGAGACGTCGGATGACTTTGCAGTTGTCTCTGGTGTGAAGCAAGGCTGTGTCTTAGCTCCTGCCCTGTTTAATATGTATCTTCATGCAATGTTGTCTTGTGCTTCTGATGCCGCTTGTGCTTACAGTGTTCGTGTGGAGCACCATATTGATGGTGGGTTGCTGAACATCAGTCGTTTCGGTGCGAGAACTCTAGTCTGTGAGACAACTATCCGTATGTTGCTGTTTGCTGACGACTGTGCGTTGTTTTCACACAGCGCGGATGAGTTGCAGCACATGACTAGTGCTCTGGCTTCGACAGCGGCCAAATTCGGGCTCACCATCAACACAAGCAAAACTGTCTGTCTCTTTCAGCCTTCACCGGAAGTGCAGTCTTCAATATTGCCGCGAATCAGCATTGGTGCTGAAGTATTGGAAACCACCTCCCGCTTTTGCTACCTTGGGAGTGTGATATCGACTGAGCAGCAGCTACACGTTGAGTTGAGTATTCGCGTGTCGAAGGCGGCAGCGGCATTCGGGAAGCTTGAGTATCGAGTGTGGAACAACCATCAGCTTAGCATTGGCACGAAGCTGATGGTGTACAAATCCATGGTACTGTCCGTTCTTCTATACGGCAATGAAACGTGACGATGTACCGGCGGGATGTGCGATATCTCGAGCGGTTCCATCAGCAGTATCTGCGACGAATTTTGCGGATCGGTTGGGGCGCCAGAGTTGCAGACACGGAAGTGTTGCGGCGAAGCGGGATGTATGCAGTGGACGGCATACTTTTATTGAGACACCTGAGATGGCTCGGTCATGTGAGCCGTATGGATTCGACGCGGATACCAAAACAACTTTTATACGGTCAGCTGAGTATTGGGAAGCGGCACGTGGGGAAAGTAAAGTTACGTTACCAGGACATGATTAAAGTGAGCCTCACACGTTCTAATCTTGATTGCAGATCATGGGAATCGAAGGCGGTTGATCGTGGTTCATGGCGCGATCTAATCACGAAGGCAGTTGCTGAAGTGCGGGAGAAAGCCCTCATGCATGCAGAGAAGAAGCGGCAAGTGCGGAAGCGGCAAGCACCAATGAATTGTACTCCATCGACATCGAACGCATGGTGCTGTAGAACATGCGGTCGCAAGTGCCTTAGGCAGGCAGGCCTAGTGAGCCATGAGAGAGGTCACTCGGGACCACTGCCGAAGCGACGACGGGTCCCACAGTGAACGTAGGCAGCACCGGCGCAGCGTTTGTAGGCACGCTGAATTCGATTTACTAACCGCATGCCTGCATGCCAAGTCTCTTTATTTCAGGTGGTGGGTTTACAGTTTTTACCTTAATGCTTTTCTTTCTCATATAAATATCTCCCTGTACTCTATTTCATTAACTTGCACACATCGCCTAAGCCAATTGTATTCGATTTCCATAACATTTTTGCGTTCCTGGCATTCCGTGAACTATACTTCCTGACCTCGTGCACTTAGCTAGGATTTGTTTGTAAACAACTTATTACGTATGCTATTTAATTAAGGTTTATGTCGCCGTTTCCTTATGCATTAATCGAGTTTTTCTCTTTTTCTTTCTCTCTCTCTCAAGTGTTTGGCTGTTGTTTGCTATCCTTGGTGTGGCTGCGCTTGATGTGCATGTTGACAAGGTGCCTACCTGTCTATTACCCACTACCTCGTCCATACTGGCTCCAGGAGACAGTTGGTCGTTGCTGGAGGGGACGGGGTGCACGGTTCTTGTGGCCGTGTTAGGCTCGAAGAGTGGTTCCATGCACTCAGTGTGGAGCGGACTACGGTCCAGCCACCGCCTTGTGTGCGCTTGATTCCCAAATACAACGTGCTTGTGTTTGCCTGTGAAGGAGTGTGGGCCGGCTCCGTTGATGAAACGTGGTTCCCATCCACGTGCCTCCCGGTCTTATTCCTTCGGGTTTACACTGGATATGGGGTATGTGGTTGGAGCTGTGGGTGGTGCAGTGCAAGCCATCCATGGTCCCTCTGTAGGCGCAGGCGTCCTGTGGCGGGCCACAGTGACAGGCAAATCCGAAACCGGATGCCGCCAACCATATATATATATATATATATATATATATATATATATATATATATATATATATATATATATATATATATATATGTGTGTGTGTGTGTGTGTGTTGTAACCATCTAGGAAGAGACATAGAGCCATCAGAAACCATGATGTTAAAAGGAAGGTACAGAAATCGTAACAGAAAACATAACACAACGGTGTCCATACTTTCGTCAGTGGGCGTGCTAATACCAGATTGCCCAAGCCGAAGTAGGGCGTTGAATTAGGAAACACCACCCCGAGCCTCTGGCCGAATTGTCTGCCCGCAATACAGCTGGGGGAATTCAGGGAATCAAACCCATTGGGAGCCGTTGAATGATTGCTCAGTTCATACGCCTTTCGTTTGTTCTTTTGTCAAACAGGGGCCAATACTCCCCAGACTTACAGCATAAATTTGCTGGAATACAATGCTTCGCTAGGAAGAAGCAAGGAGCAGTGAATTTATTTAGTGTCGAGTCACATCCGCCAGGTCACAATGTTGTTAAACGGATATATGTAGCTTTCTATAGGGCAAACGCTTGATAGACGAAAATCCACCACGTCCTGGAATACTGCTGCCAAACCATTTGCTGGAGCTGGAAAATCCCTAACCACCCAGCTGCTACCGCGAGGAGGTTGTTCGGCAATCCATCTCGTTGTTCGACAAGCCAGCCATTTATTGCTGCTGCTTTTGGTGTTGTTTATTCTGAACAAAACTTGTCTTAAAGGATACGGTCCCCGAGATCGGAATGACCGAGGTTTACCTCTAAGTGAACCGAGGTTTTAATAGAGGTTGCGAGTCGCAACCCAACCACACAGTGTGTTCCCTAAATGCAGCTTTGCATTATTTCCGCTGTGCCAAGTGTTGCTCGCGTATCTCAGTGATGTCGCCTTCAAGGCGTCAGCCTTGAACTACTAGACTCTGTGTTACACTCCAGCTCAGGCTAATTCTACCTTATGAGTCCAAACCAGGACGAAACCGCGGTCGTGGTCAGGTCAGATCAGGTCAGATGGACGATAGAGGCTTCCGCCTAACGAGCGTCCAGTTGTTGTGCCGGTAAGTGAATCGGCCCCCAGCACTTCGACGTTGGATTGTTTCTTGCTTCTGCAATGGAATGATGCAAGAACAAGAGCAGTCTCTGCAATTTCATATGCCAGCATCAAGATACACCACATATACCAGTACAACTACAATAGCTCTGGAAAAAGGATGGACCAACAATTGTCTAAGCCCCTTTTGAAGGCTGCTACGGTCTCAGACTCCACTAAATCAGAAGGAAGTTTATTCCAGTAGTTAACTACTCGGTACGTAAAAAACTTTGCCCTGATGTCCAAACGAGCTCTGTGATGTTTGAGCTTCAGGCGATGCCCGCGCAGATGGTCTGACCTAGCCAACTCAAACAGATGGGTGGAACTAATACCACTAAGTCCCTTAATGATCTTAAACGTCTCTAGCTAATCCCCTCTCAACCTACGCCGATCCAAGGAAAATAATCCTAAGCTATTTAGACGATCTTCGTAAGACTTCCCTCGTTGACCTTCAATCATCCTGGTCGCAAGTTTCTGAATCTTTTCTATACAAATGATGTCACTCCGGAGGTGTGTGTGTGTGTCAGCTTATACACCGTAACGGCGCTTCGCTGCCGCGCGACCACCACCAGTCGCGCGCGGGCTGAGTATACCGCGAGGACGCCCACCCCTACGCGGATTCGAACCGGTGACCTTATGGTTGGAAAGCAAACGTGCCAACCACTCGGCCACCGGCCGGAGGTACGGAGACCAGGCCTGAACACAATACTCCAGATGTGGCCTGACCACTGCTTTATATAAGGGCAAGAATACTTCTGCTTTAGTGTTACTCAGCGCCCTCCTAAGACGAAATAACTCGTGTCGTGCTTTATTGGCAGCATGGCGACACTGTGCCGAAGGCTTAAAATTGTGTGTGCCAGTGTTAGGCGGAGCAACAGCGTGATATTCCCACTTCGGATACGGTCCACGCGATCGGAATGACCGAGGTTCACCTCAAAGTGAAGCGAGGTCTCAATTGAGGTTGCGTGTCGCAACCCATCCACACAGCGGGTTCCCCAACTTCAAGGTTGGAAAACGCCTGCTTTCCCGCTCTTTCTGCAACCATATGCCGGAGGAGAATTAAAACCAGCAGTAATGTTCATACCGGCGTCCGGCAAATACGGCTGTGGTTAGCGCTGTCGGTGCTATGTCGCTCTTCGTCTCTCATCGTTTATGCTAACCTACGAAAAATGCTAAGTGGTCAACTTATGCGAAGCCCAAAGCCAACTCCCCTTTAGTTTTTTTCAAAGTGATTGTCACCAAGGAAAATGTTATTTTCCTTGGATTGATTTCTGCTTGGGAGTACTAGGGTAACTTATTATTGAAGGCCGACTTGGAAACACAGTAGTAAACGTTGGCACGTGTTTCGTCGCTGTCCGTAAACGACCCTCTTATACGTGATCTCCAAAACGGCAGGGGATTCCCTTCTGCGCTGTTATTCGAAGGTTCACTTATGTACGTCATGTGAAGTCTGTCCGTTTCGACGACAAGTTAGATTTGAAACTGAGTTCAGTGTGAGTTGAGTCATTGCACGCAACAATTGAAATGGGTGTGTTGTCTTGTCCAAGCTGACCTCTCGAACCAGTCAGTAAACCGAAGGTTTCCATTCATCAACAAACCTCCATTTCAAGGCTGATACTTGCATCCATTTAGCTCCACCCTGGAGAAGCTTAAGGATAACCAAGTAACGACTCCGAAAAAGTGCATTACGGGACATGATCAAGCGATCCGGCGGAGTTGCATACCAAAAAACCGAAGCTCTTTCACGTGAAGCTCATCGTACACACACACGATTGGCGCAAATTATTGATCATCTCATATTTGTCTGCGCGGGCCAAATTCAAATTACACCATAGTCTCAGAGACTTATTGATTGGACGATATTAGACGCAGGTCCTTTCTGTTTGCCGTAAGTATTGCAAGCTCTTGGACTACGGAGCTATAAACAAGACGTTCAATACGCGTATCACGGAAAAGTAACAATCGCTACTCAAGAATTCATGGGGTTTTCAAACGCTGTAAGTCGATTATGTAGTAGATGAGATCGTTCTTTTGATTCCGGTTTCATTACTTTGGATCGACTGACGTAAAGAATTAATCTTAGTGTTTTGTAATCATTTATCTTATTGATTAGAGCCTTTAAAACTTGGTGCGCTGCTTCCGTTGTCTCAAGATCCCGGTATCTCAGATTTAGGGATAACTGTTTTTGCTAGAATATATTACCTTGCAAACATGCTTAAAATGTCGCGCTATTTATGTAGTTGATTTTACTAATATATGAAACAGGAATCTCGGTCATCTAAGGCCTATATTGACCCTATCGACTGCGCTGACCAACTTTAGTGGCGTTTGTAAGTTTTATATATATGTGTACTTTCTTATTTCTATTCTCAAAATTTTTACAGTTTTAATCAACCCAATGGATACCTACTTCTTCGAATTTGATTCCGCGTTGTTGTCACTGTCTGATGCGTGCTTCTTCGTTGTGGTTACTAGGTATTAGTATATTCGCCCAAACGGCTAGGAACTATCGTCTTGATCTAGCTACACTATCCACCTGGTCTTAGCGCTAGTTTGGGAATCACTTGAGTTCGGAAGCCAACGGAAAATCAGTGACTGTTTCTGTCTAAATTGACGGAATTTTGAAAATAACTAGCCTTCTTATGTTAGCTTTCTAACTACACTCTGACCTCACTGCTCATGACAGTATAGTCATTGGTACCGATTACAAGACCAATACTTGAGGTTCTCCACACTACGGTAGCTTGACTGGGCCATTTCGGTCTAAATAGCTCATACACCCACAGTCCTTCGACCATCGTTGTCTAGCACGTAGTCCGAGCATGAGTCATAGTTAACTGATTAAGACCCCCTGAGCAGCCGTTCGTGTGCAGCTTGTTTGACGACATCAACTAAGGTTGCTTAACAAAGTGGCACTAGACACAGTTTGCTTTGGGTTTATGATTTTGTTCCTGGCGACTGCCGCCAGACACATGCGGCGACAACTGACCGCACTGCTTCGTAGTGCTACCAGTTCAAATAAGGTGGTTGTTTCAGGGGATATGAATGCGCAGATATGTCAAGTGCACTCTTCGGAAGCTCCGCTAGGTGCTGAGTATGGACTACGAAAGGAAGGACAAAGGCGAGCATCTGCTGCAAATGTGCGCGGATCACTGGCTGTTTCTTAGGAGCGCCGCATTTAGACACCGTTGGCGTCGAAGTCCCACTTGAGGTCTTCCTA
Organism: Dicrocoelium dendriticum; assembly: GCA_944474145.2. Classification (NCBI taxonomy): domain Eukaryota; kingdom Metazoa; phylum Platyhelminthes; class Trematoda; order Plagiorchiida; family Dicrocoeliidae; genus Dicrocoelium; species Dicrocoelium dendriticum. The sequence goes on from OX104066.1 coordinate 64,671,344, forward strand.
AGGCTAGCCAGTGATGTATCAGACGGAACAATGGTATAATATGGGTAAAAACTCCAAGGCATGACAGGTCCAGTGGCATGGTTTGTGTGAAGCATATTAGCTTAAGAAAATGTGGCACTAAACTGAAATAAATAAATAAATCTTTTGTTCTCAACAAGGTGAGGCACGCCTTTACAGGCATGATCATGTTGACATAACGATGCATGATCAAGAATGCGCAAAACTCCGATATGTTTGCCATAGCAGTTTGTGTTTGTGTAGGGGGTATGTATGTATGTCATTTTGTGTGTATGTGGATGTAGCTGTGTATTTTGTGCTTGTAGTTGTGCTGCTCCAATCTTCAATGTTTGATATTGTCATCAATATGCGAGTAGGAGATTGGTGTCCGTGGTTTGGAGAGAATTATCCGGATATCCACGGGGCAGTGACTTTATTTTGTGGCGAGTCACGACCGCCACGTCACAGTGTTGTTACGCAGACATTTGTGGCTTTTTATAGGGAGAACGCTTGCCAGGCGAAACCCACCAAGTCCTGGAACACTGTCGCCGAACTATTTGCTGGAGCGGGTTAAACCCGAACCACCCAGCTGACACCACGAGGAGGTTGTTCGGCTAGACAGCCGTTGGGGATGGTGAGCACAATGTCTGCATCAAGTCATCTCAAATAGAATTCAAACCATGTACTGCATACAACGCAATTCATCGTCGAGTCATTTTTAATGGGTTTCCAGGGCGCAAATGTGAGAAATTTGAGAGAGCATTCCATAGCCGGTGGCATTCCAGACAATGGTATTGGGTGATCAGTTTCAGCTGGTGATTCCACCTTGTTGTAGTTCTAAAACCAGGGCTTTCCAAGATCTGGTAAGCCTTCATGAGGTCCCTCTTAGACGGAAATAGATTCCGCTGTACTTTCCTAGGGCTTACATTCGCAGATGTGGAACATGTCTCTTCGCATTTTTAGCTCCTCCTCGCTTTAGGGTTTCTAGTGTAACCAGACCGTGTTTTGACCATATTGGCCAGGACTGAATCGCGTGCTCTATACGGGGTCTCACAAATGCAGTGGGCATTGGAGGGAAGATGGAGGGATCGAACCGTACGAATGCTGTCCGAAAGCGACCAAGATGTTCGTTCACTCTTTTGGACGCATTTAAGGACTACTGCAAAGATCCGTGGTCGTCTTGCATCACCACCCAGAGGTCGTGCTCCCGTGAGGCGGTCTAAAATAGCTGGCCTTCATGCCTATGTTCCTTAATGGGCTTATGGCGTACATGTACACTTTTGCACTTGGTCGCGTTGAACGGAAGCAGATTTGCCTTTGACAATTCGAAAGCACGGTCTAAGTCTCGTTATAGTAATTCGTAACCTTCCTGGGTTCCAATCGCCCACCATATCTTGATGTCATAGGAAAAACAGGAAGTTGGACTCAATGACTCACGCATACTCATTGATAAAGAGCAAAAATAAGCGCGGCGCCAACACTGATCCTTGTGGAACACCGAGATCCACATCAGTAGGATCCGAAAATAAGCCCTGAGCCAGAAAGTGAAACCGCCGCTGAGGAGGGAAATTTTGGATTCAGCCAAGGACAAGGTTCTCAATCCCGTATGTTTGCAGCTTTTGGCGATTGCGACGATGACCTCATCGGTCAAAAGCCTAGATAAACTCGAAACGGATGACATCAGTATCCTTCCCAATGTCGGCTGTTTCGGACCGATAGCCACTCGCAATCAGTAGGTTTGTAGGACATGAACGACGCTGACGGAAACACTGTTGCTACGACGCCAATACCTTAGGTCTTTCTGAATAGTCCGTTACTGCCTTAGCTATGATTGACTCCATCAGCTTTGAGAGTACCGGGAGGAGAAGCATTGAGCGATATTTGGTGGGCCCCGAACAGCTACCAACTTCGAAAAATGAAGTAGGGGTGCCCTGCTTCCACACGTTAGGAACCTGCTGTTCATCCAAGGGTCTTCAAAAGAATGGGGTTAATGGCTCAGATCCCTCGCAGCTTCCGCCTGCAGTGCTTTCGCGGAACTATATGGTACGATAGATGCACAACCATAGCAGCTTCCTTAAAACGATCGCTGAACTAATATTGAATCTGTAAAGAATGATGTCTGGAAAGTAGATATAGGTCTGTGACACGCTATTTGGACGTCGAAATTTATAGTAGCCGTAGGGCGTTGGCTACATTCTCGGAGGGTTGCGCCCATTCGTTTGCTGAGATAATTGTAGGAATACCACGCTTCACTCTCCGGAGGCTCTTCATAAATTTGTACAGAAGCTTGTAGTTAACAAAAACCTTTCAGGTAGGCACTGCTGGTAGACTAATTTGTCCTCACGAACAAGTTGGCAGTGATTACGCTGCGCTACCTAATTGCTCTAGTTGTCATAACCAGTGTTCGCTTTGTCCACATGCTACGCTGCGTACCTTACTGTCATGCGGTTTTTGATTTCTGTTCCGAATGAATGATGGATCTGTTGCAGAGCAAAGTGGCCTCTATTCCTATGTGAATATAATCAGATCACTGAACTTGCAAGCAAACTCCATCTAGACAGTATCAATGAAACTGTCATCCAAAGACACCCAGAGGGCTTCTCCAATAAGTTCTGTTTGTATATCATTGCGTGTGGCTATCTAAAACAGGTCAATATGTTCTTCGGCATACTGCGTATAACACACAGTCGTATTTTTACATGAGTACTCAGCTCCAGAAGGCTCTCCATCGTTATGTTCTCAAACATCAGTTCTTCGTTCATAAGCACTAAATCAAGCACGGATGGGTTTTTACCACCCTAAAAATCGTGTACTCTAACTAACATGGTTGAAGAGTGGAATGCTTGCAACAAGTGCTTTCAAGTTGGCTTTGAATTGCCCATTGCGGAATGCCGGAAATGCAGATCGTGAAAATTGAACTCGTCTGCGATGAGAACATGATTGCAACGTCGTCTTAAGACCCTTTCCAGTGTTAATGTCCGAAGGGTGTCCACCTCTACGGTGGACCTTGGGGGACGATAAACAACTGCCAAAAGACAGACTGCACCAGTGTGTCTTCAAGGTCAGCGTTCCCGGATTGCCCACTGGTTCGTACTGCAGGTCACTGCGGGGGTATAAAAGTATCCCAACGCCATCGCTGGGAAAATCGTTTCGAAGAAGAGGCATACCCTGTATCACGACGTCGGCATCAGTTGTTTCTGTGTGCAAAAGGTTTAGATTGCAAATGTGAGGTCCTTTGCGCACGGTGCTTGGCACAGCTTAAGTTCAGTGAGCTTGTCTAGAAAAACCTTGTGCATTGGTGCACACACAGGAATGTTCCTCCGATCTCAGTGGATACTCGGGGGTCGCGTGTTTTGCATGTGAGGTTAAAACCGATCGGTGAAAGGTCAGCCACTAAGCACTTTTGCAGGTCGGTGGCGAACTCATTTGTGTTAGATCCTGGGCTGTCGCCATTACCACCTCGCACTACTCTTTGTATAGAAGATCTGAAGTGTGTATCCAATTTCATGGGTTGGTTAAGCGGTGTTATCCGGACCGTTATTGGGAAGTGGTTTAACTAAACTACTGCTCTCATGTGTTGGCTCATGGGATACTGCTTTGCTCCGGAGCTCGGAAGGCAGGCTGCTGCGACCCGCATACCAGCACTCCAATACACTTGTTGATGTCGGTCTGGATTAGGAGGCCACGTTCACAATTCTCAGTCATCATCCTTTGTAACTTGGTGATCTGCGCTGCATCGAGCCCGATTGTGCTGCGATGCTTTCATCGGACAGGGCCTCGCGAATGTAGCGCAACTGCTCCTGGTAGTGGGTGGTCGTTTCACGTTCATCATGTATGCAAGCCCCAGGAACACAAAGTGCAAGCATGGTCCTGTCTGGGGAATATGTCTAGCATTCTGCTAAGTCGAACTTCGCCTGTGTATTTTGGCTCCACGGAATAAGTTGGTAGATGCGGATGGAATAGGACTCATTCCGGAAGCTAGCTGTCGATAACAGAATGGCGTTTGCATCATCGGCGAAAGTTAATAAGACACGGACAAGTCTCATAAAACCGTAGTGCCTTTCGTTTGGGTGACAGGTGACACATAACAAGTTGGCAGGCTCAGCTACAACATTTAGCGTATCATGTATGAACTTCCACTGGTCTGCATCATCGAGCCGCTTTCATCGATCTCGATTCTGCTACGTTGCTATAGATTACCGATGGCACGCTTTGTAGTCTATTAATGACCGTTGTTGTGGACTGTATTTAGCCCGACCACCCCGATGGTCCGCATACAATCGATGAAGGCCGTGTAAGTAAGTCTCGCCTCCGTCACTTATTTTGGGTCTAGTGTGAGTAACTGAAAGCCTTTGGCCGCAATCACATTCCAACCATCACTAGTGAGGGAACGCCTCCGTTCCCCGAGCGGTCGCAAATAAAGTGTCCTGCTGCGTTATTCGCCCTGAAATCTTCGGATTTATTCTCACAGTGACCTACATACTATCATTCGATTGGGCTCCGCGAGATCCTCCTACCACTGTTCACTTTTTTGATCTGTCATTCCCGGATCAACAGCAAATTGTGATTTTGCAATTTCGAAGTCAACTGTGCCTGAATTTTATCGGTGAAACTATTTTTCCTCTAGTCGCACAAGAACTCTTGTGGTCTTATTTCAAAGATCTTTTTGAGAGTCACCCGAACATCTTACTACCACTCATAGTCGCTGTACAAAGCGATAGTTTTCAATTTGGTCCGCCTTTGGTGCAGCCACAGTCGTCAATAGACATTATTTTCCAAGTCATTCTGCTTTGCCTCAATCCCACATTGCATCGCCGCCTATCCAATTACCGACTGGATCAATAGCACGCACGTAGCCTATTTACCCTAAGGAACGTGTGACTCATCTGGACGCGACACGTCTGACCCCCCTTACCTCAAACCAGCGCCGATTGCCACGCAGCGAAAATTGAAGCGAAATCATACACGGTGCGTCAGCATCTCTATCCTCTTGCTACCCCTGTTGTAGTGCACCATCCAGTTACTACATTTCATCTTGTTAGTGGTGAATCTTGACACCACATCACGACCATCTGCGGTCATCCCTACTTCGCTGCCCCATAACTGACCGTGACCACATATATCAGTAGAAATATTCCACTCTAAGCTAGTGGTAAGTGAGAGATCTACAACATAGATTCTGAGCTCTGCTTTTCTATCTAATCCCTTTTGGAATTGGTGCAAGTCACAATAACAAAGTACACGCCTCAAGTGGATTTGGCCCATTCGAAAATCAATTGTGACCTATGTGCGAAAACCGTTAAGGCTGGTCCAGTTTGAGATAGCAGGCATCGAGCCCGGGACCATTGGGATGTTAGTTGTGACCGCCACCCCTGAGCCACCGGGTCACGACGGGCAAAGCTTGGCACAACGGTTAATGGCAGATTGGAAAGGCAATTTGAAGTACACGTTGTGTGGATGGATTGCGACGCGCAATCTCAAAGTGGACCGCGATTCCCATTGAAGTGAATCTTGGCCATTCGATCACTAGGACCGTAGCTGATGAAGCAGCAGCGAATTGGGTGTTGCCCGCCTGAAACCACTGCACTCCATGACGCGTTTCGAGGTTATTTCCTCTCATCAGATAGAGATAGCAGGCATCGAGCCCGGGACCATTGGGATGTTAGTTGTGACCGCCACCCCTGAGCCACCGGGTCACGACGGGCAAAGCTTGGCACAACGGTTAATGGCAGATTGGAAAGGCAATTTGAAGTACACGTTGTGTGGATGGATTGCGACGCGCAATCTCAAAGTAGACCGCGATTCCCATTGAAGTGAACCTTGGCCATTCGATCACTAGGACCGTAGCTGATGAAGCAGCAGCAAATTGGGTGTTGCCCGCCTGAAACCACTGCACTCCATGACGCGTTTCGAGGTTATTTCCTCTCATCAGATAGAGATAGCAGGCATCGAACCCGGGACCATTGAGATGTTAGTTGTGACCGCCACCCCTTAGCCACCGGGTCACGACGGGCAAAGCTTGGCACAACGGCAAATAACAGATTGGAAAGTGCATTTGAAGTACACGTTGTGTGGATGGATTGCGACGCGCAATCTCAAAGTAGACCGCGATTCCCATTGAAGTGAACCTTGGCCATTCCGATCACTAGGACCGTAGCTGATGAAGCAGCAGCAAATTGGGTGTTGCCCGCCTGAAACCACTGCACTCCATGACGCGTTTCGAGGTTATTTCCTCTCATCAGATAGAGATAGCAGGCATCGAACCCGGGACCATTGAGATGTTAGTTGTGACCGCCACCCCTAGCCACCGGGTCACGACGGGCAAAGCTTGGCACAACGGCAAATAACAGATTGGAAAGTGCATTTGAAGTACACGTTGTGTGGATGGATTGCGACGCGCAATCTCAAAGTAGACCGCGATTCCCATTGAAGTGAACCTTGGCCATTCGATCACTAGGACCGTAGCTGATGAAGCAGCAGCAAATTGGGTGTTGCCCGCCTGAAACCACTGCACTCCATGACGCGTTTCGAGGTTATTTCCTCTCATCAGATAGAGATAGCAGGCATCGAACCCGGGACCATTGAGATGTTAGTTGTGACCGCCACCCCTTAGCCACCGGGTCACGACGGGCAAAGCTTGGCACAACGGCAAATAACAGATTGGAAAGTGCATTTGAAGTACACGTTGTGTGGATGGATTGCGACGCGCAATCTCAAAGTAGACCGCGATTCCCATTGAAGTGAACCTTGGCCATTCGATCACTAGGACCGTAGCTGATGAAGCAGCAGCAAATTGGGTGTTGCCCGCCTGAAACCACTGCACTCCATGACGCGTTTCGAGGTTATTTCCTCTCATCAGATAGAGATAGCAGGCATCGAACCCGGGACCATTGAGATGTTAGTTGTGACCGCCACCCCTTAGCCACCGGGTCACGACGGGCAAAGCTTGGCACAACGGCAAATAACAGATTGGAAAGTGCATTTGAAGTACACGTTGTGTGGATGGATTGCGACGCGCAATCTCAAAGTAGACCGCGATTCCCATTGAAGTGAACCTTGGCCATTCGATCACTAGGACCGTAGCTGATGAAGCAGCAGCAAATTGGGTGTTGCCCGCCTGAAACCACTGCACTCCATGACGCGTTTCGAGGTTATTTCCTCTCATCAGATAGAGATAGCAGGCATCGAACCCGGGACCATTGAGATGTTAGTTGTGACCGCCACCCCTAGCCACCGGGTCACGACGGGCAAAGCTTGGCACAACGGCAAATAACAGATTGGAAAGTGCATTTGAAGTACACGTTGTGTGGATGGATTGCGACGCGCAATCTCAAAGTAGACCGCGATTCCCATTGAAGTGAACCTTGGCCATTCGATCACTAGGACCGTAGCTGATGAAGCAGCAGCAAATTGGGTGTTGCCCGCCTGAAACCACTGCACTCCATGACGCGTTTCGAGGTTATTTCCTCTCATCAGATAGAGATAGCAGGCATCGAACCCGGGACCATTGAGATGTTAGTTGTGACCGCCACCCCAAATCTTGGGTCACGACGGGCAAAGCTTGGCACAACGGCAAATAACAGATTGGAAAGTGCATTTGAAGTACACGTTGTGTGGATGGATTGCGACGCGCAATCTCAAAGTAGACCGCGATTCCCATTGAAGTGAACCTTGGCCATCCGATCACTAGGACCGTAGCTGATGAAGCAGCAGCAAATTGGGTGTTGCCCGCCTGAAACCACTGCACTCCATGACGCGTTTCGAGGTTATTTCCTCTCATCAGATAGAGATAGCAGGCATCGAACCCGGGACCATTGAGATGTTAGTTGTGAGCGCT
>OX104066.1:64679672-64695217 GCA_944474145.2 Dicrocoelium dendriticum
ATCCTGCGCATCTTGATATCGTCGGCAAACATTAGGAAGTTTGAAGCGATTCCCTGTGCAACGTCATTAATAAACACCAAAAACAAACGTGGACCTAGAACCGAGCCTTGCGGCACACCACACTCGACTTGTATGGGGTCCGATAAAGAGCTCCGAACTCTGACCACTAATTGCCTTGAAATAGAAAGTTGGCGATCCAGCTTAAAAGAGGGTCGCCGATCCCGTAATGCTGCAGCTTGGATAGTAGTATCCGATGGTCTAGACGATCGAAAGCCTTGGAAAAATCCAGGTAGATCACATCAACACCTTCTCCAGCGTCGGCTGCCTCGGTCCAACTACTGCGTGCAATTAGTAAATTAGTTGTACATGACCGCTGTCGACGGAAACCGTGCTGTTCAGGAGTGATGAGGTTGCAGTTTTCCAGATAGCACACCAGTGCATCGGCAACTATGGATTCCATGACCTTGGAGAGTATAGGAAGAAGGGTTACTGGGCGGTAGTTGGAGGGATCAGTTCTGCTTCCACCTTTGTGAATCGGGCTTATTATTCCAAGCTTCCACATGGCGGGAACTTGGTTCTGGTCTAAGCAGTGCTGAAAAACTGAGCTAAATGTCCTGCCAGTTGGTTTGCTGCTGCTCCCAATGCCTCTGGACGAATGGCGTCGACACCCGGCGAGCTGTGTTTGCGTAGAGAAGTCAGCTTTTGCAATACAGCCTCTGCGGTAAAATTGATGTGGGTTAGTCCTGGTGAGCAGAATACAAAGCTTGGTAGATCGCTTGGTGGCAAGACCCTTTGAAACGTGGGGGCGTATTGCATCTGCAGCGCGTTTGCAGCTTCCATAGACGTTCTTGTTGGGCCATCAGCCGTCTTGAGTGGAGGAAATCCTTGCCTCACCTTTCGTAGGCTATTAACGTGCTTGTACAGCAGCTTGTGGTTAGCACTGAAGGTTTTTGCGATGTTCTGCTGATAGGCGGCTTTGTCTTCTCTTAACAGTTGAGTGCAGTGGTTACGTTGGGCTACGTAGTTGTCCCAAGTTTCTGGTGCTGGAGCTTCTCTGTACACTCGCCATGCTGCGTTGCGTACTGTCATCCATTTTCGGGGTTCTGCTCCTAACGAAAGAAACGGATTTGCACTTATTGCAAGCTTTTATCTCTGAAGCCTGTGCAATCAGCTGACTGAATGTGTTGACGAACTCGAGCCAGGCGACTTCCGGGGGTTCTTCTTCGAGGAAAGACCATGTTGTGGCGCTGACTAGCTGGGCGAGTCGGTCGTACCTTGTGATGGTTCGCACAGTATCATCGTTATCATTCCGATATTCTGCATAGCAGACGAAGTTGAAACTGATGACTGCGTGATCACTGCGACCCAACGGGCAGTCTAAAACCAACGCATCAATCATATGCTCCTCGTTGGTAAGCACAAGATCCAGCACAGATGGCCTGTTACCAGTTCTGAACCGAGTGGGCAAAGTGATGTGGTTGTAAAGAGGAACAGTAGTTACTAGATCTTGTAAATCGGTTTTGAATTGTTCTCCGGTCGTGGCAGGGGCTTCTAAACAATGTACGTTGAAATCACCCATGATAAGAATGTGAGTGTACTTTTGTTGTAAACTGCACCTTAAAGCAGCCATTAGGTGGTAGTCGGTTTCGGGTGTTGAGTTAGGGGCGCGGTACACCAAGATAATAAGGCAAGCGTCTCTGCCTTTTAACTGCAACCGGCACCAAAGAGAGTCGGGGAACTGCGAGTCTGAATCCTCCACGGCTTCGCACTGTAACTCGTGTCGGTAGTACAGGATTACCCCTCCTCCTTTTGTGAGCCTATCGTTCCGGATCAGCGACATGCCGGGTAGCGAAACTTCAGCGTCCGTCATCCCCGTGTGCAACCATGTCTCGGTGACACCAATGACATCATACGAGCCGGAAGCTTGGCGATCTTTCAGTTCAGCCAGTTTGTTAGAAAGTCCCTGAGCATTTGTATACAAGCAGGCCAGTTTCTCGGTCTCTAGGAGCCCGCAGAGAGGTGAAGCTGTCAAGTGTGGGAGAATGCCGACCGATGGGAGGTCGGCAGTTATTCGTTTTTTTGATGGGTCAGTGATACCTCGTTTGCAACTTGATTCGGCCAAGGTGCGTCCCAGCCTTCGTTTAGATCTACGTCAGAGTCAATTAAAGCAGCCGTCAAGTTACACTTCTGTACACTCGTCAGCATGCTTGCTGCTTCAGCTGCTTTAATACTTGAGCTGTGCGAATTGTTTGCGACCTTTAACCGAATTTCGGAGGGAAGATGTTTCCTATTTCTCCGCCATCGATCCAAAACATCCTTTGCTTGTTGCTCTGACTGCACCACAAGTTTTAGGATTCTAGGGCCGCATCCTCTATAATTTGGTGAGAGAGGTATCCTGGTGAGCGATAGTGCCACAACATCATCCAAAGAAAGTGTTTCACGAATGAACCGCCACTGTTCTAAATCGTGCTTTCCGGTCTCTTGAACATCGTTAGAAGGATGTTCTGGCATGCCATGTATGAAGACTGTGTTTAGGCGGTCTTGCTTGCTGTGCCCCTCTTCAGTGGTTCGTTTTGGTTGTCGCGCGCTCCAAGGGACATCAGGATAGATACGTATCGCACAGGATTCGTGTTTTAGCGCGCTTGCGGAGAGCAAAACGTTTTCTACGTCTGTGGAGGATTCTAGAGTTACTCGAATAAGTCTGGGTTCACCATAGTGTGGCGAGTTCGGATGACGAGTAATTCGTAACAAGTTTATGGGCTTGGCTTTGATACTCATCTGCATACACAATGAGTTCCTTTGGTCTTGGTCGTCCGATAACTTATCCCGCAATGTGATGGCGGTAGATTCAGGGACATTTGAGCATACAACAGTCCGGGCACTGTTGTTGGGTCCCTTTTTAATCGATCTACAAGTTATGGTACTCATTTGTCTTGACTTGTTTACAAGTGATTGTTTGCTGTTTTTCTCTCCATTTGCGCTAACGGTGTTTACAATGGAAGAGGACGCAACGGCGGCCTCTCGGTGGACCCTTGCAGCAATCTCTGCATATGTAATCGATGTTCTGGGTGGCTTATTCTCGACAAGAGATATTTGAGCTACAGGTACCAAGGGTTGGTGTTTCGCTACTCCATCCTTGTTAATACTAGATGTCAGGTCTAGTGGAATTTGCTTAACCAGACGTTTTGAATGGTGCCTGATTTTCTTTGCTGTGAGTACTGCTTGATTCACGTAGGTACAGTGTGTTTTCGCCCGGCGTTCTACCAAAGTTGGAGAAGACAACAGAGATGGAGACATGGCTGATTGCGGTGCAGGGGAAGCGATTTGTTCAGCATTCCGTTGCTTAGCAGCCGCTAGGCTTCTGTGGTCCATACTCACTCCCATTGAAGTAATCTTATTGGTTATCCTCTGCTCCGTTTCTGCGATTAACCGGTCGCATTTCTCAGCTAGGATAAGCAAGCACTTAACGAGGAGGATGGTGGAACACGTAGTACAGAACCAAAATGCATCTTGAGAGCTATTTCGCTCCCGTAACTGTTGTTGGGACACATTTGCACATTTCGTATGGTACCATTCCAAACAGTGCGAACAAGCTAGACCGATTTTTACTACCCGATGACATTCTCCTAACCCGCAAATGCCTTTCGATGGGAGTCTCTTCGGTTTTGCCTTTCTGCCATTCAATTTGGTGTCGTTACCTGACCCAGTGGGTTGGTTAGCGTTCTGTACTTTTACAGCTTTGAGAGCGGCGCACATCGGTCAGGCGAGCGTGGTGGTTGCAAGGTCAAATGAGCGGTCGGCGTGGTCGCGCGGTCCGTGTGATGGGTAATGCAGCCGCACTGGCTGACAAGGTCACAAGGAATGGCGAGTGACTGCAACCTGAACAGAGCGCTGAACACAGATTGACAGATCACAGATTCTTTCACAGCTGTGTTGAGAAACACTGGATCGAAGTAAGCTTAGGCTTTTCGGCCTGCCTCGAGAATTCTGTATCGAATGGTGTCACACAGAATGGCAATCGGCTCAATACGATTGAATTAAACGCTTGCGCTTAATCACAGATGCCAATGAAAACGGTTGGCGATGGTGCAGCCTCTAATATTAGAAGATATTTCCACGTATGATGGATCACTGTATAGAGCTGGTAAATCCGGTTCGAATGAGCGTACAGTGACAACGCTGCAAGAAGATGGAGAGAGGATAGAGGAAAATAATCCAAATGAACCAGTAGCACGCACGTCACGCGTGTGTGAAAAGCAAGAGCAATTTGCTGACAAGTACATCACCACCATCTTTGGAAAGAGCCGGAGGAAGGCTTTCAGGATCGGGATCTTTATGCCGTTTCAAAGATCGGCTTGCGCTTCCGATCTCTAGTTCGGTAGGAGAGTCAGTGGGGACAGGCCAAGCACCGTCCAATGGAGATGGAGGTGTCACAAAGGGTTGTGATGGGTAGTTAAAATGAAGAGCATAGTGCGCTGCCCAGCGCTCCAATCGCATCTGCAGGTTGTTGATTTTTGTACCGTCTAACTCTTGTATTGTCCAACTCATGCCGTCTGAATTACAACCGGTAGCCTTGCTGAAGCGAAACAAACTGCGGCAGTTTCCAACCGATGCAGCGGCTTCCATCTCAGCATCACGGCCAGACCACCAGAATACATGGTCAGGGCGAAGACTTGCTTTCAGCTTTAGAGAAATAGACCGGCAGGTTTCATTGTTTTCTGCGCCGGCGGACACGGCTCATCGAGGATCTAGAACTTCCGAGGAAGTTGCAGAGATACAGCATTTAGCTGTACCGCGGACAAGGCTGCAGCTGGACAAACCTGCAGATAGCATGGCGTTTTGCAAGCCTAACCAGTGCCGGTCAGCATCCAGAGAAGAGGAGGGAGCATGGTTTTCACGAAGCCTCTGTTGTACTCTGTATTTATTGCAGGACCTTGTAATCTGTAAATGTTCAGTCGGGTGAGTTTGGCCTTTCGGGGAGCTATTGAAGCGCATGCAAACAGTCGTGCACACCAATGCACGATCGGTTTCCCAACAAGTTGAGCAGCATAATCGACAACCCCGTATGCTTCCGCTCCACCTTCGACTTATGGCTATGTGGCCAAATTGCGACGAACGCTGGGTTGATGATGTAAGACGCCAGGTGGCGTAATGACAAGGACGACAAAACCACTTACTGGAGAGGAAAATTTGGTGATCAACACGCAGACTGAGCAAGCTTACTCCATTGTCAGTGAGAACGTCATCACATCCATGAGGACGCCGAGATGGCGTTCGAAACGAAGCAGCTGACCAACACGTGAGTTGAAATCTTCTGCCATAATGATGATCGTTTCAGCTGCTCTTAGGAGCAGATCAGGAAGACTATGATAGAACTGGTCCTTGACTGCATCCGAGCTGCAGTTGGTGGGGGCATAGGCGGAGGTCACAAAAAGTGCACCCTTATCGGCTCTATCTTTGCTATTTTTTACAGGAACTATAGAGCCTAATTGCACAGAAACGACTGTTGTTTGGAATCCACTAAAAGTGGGCGGTCTCGGCTGTAGCAATAAGCGCAGTCCCAACACCAGCTCACCCATAAGGGGCAGACGCGGCGCCATCAGAGAGGCGGAGATGAAAACGGGTGACGGGTGGATTGGTGACGATACCTGGTAGACTGTGTTGGGGTCCTGAAGTCGTGTCTCAGTTAGGCAGCAGATATCAATGGCAAGGATTTCCAGGGTGCGTGCCAGTCCCGCTTGTTGTCCGATCTGCAGTAGAGTGCATACATTTAGTTTTGCTAGCTTGAACCGAGTTCTGGGTTGCAGAAGCGATGACGGAAGCCATTGTGGCTAGTGATTCCCTGTGAAGCATTGTGCGACTGAGTTGGCAGATTTTGATGAGACGAATTCACCGGTGGAGACAGGGTTGTACACCATAGAAGAATTAGGTAATGATCTGGGTGAATGATACAAAGGTAAGATGTCTAGTTGGGTGTCGTGTGATTGTAAAGCTGGTGTAGTATCAGAAGCGTAGAACATCTTGAGCGCGAGAGCTTGTATGGGTTTCCATGGTTCGCCAGTAGCCGAGATGCTACCAGTTTCCTAGGCCAAAGTAGGACCTTGTCTTAGGGGACTCCACCCCGATCCTTTGGCTAAATAGCCTATCCACAAAGCAGCGGAGCGAATTCAGGGAATCGCTCGCAGTGGGAGCCGGTGACTGATTCCTCGGTTCATACGCCTTTCAGTTCGTCAGGTACCAAACAGGAGCCAAATCATCCTCACAAATTCAGCAGTAAACTGCTGGAGTACAATGCTACATCGGATGGACGCAAGAGGCATTGACTTTATTTAGTGACGAGGCACATCCTCCACGTCGCATTTGGGGTTTTCATATGGAGAACAATTGTCAAGCAAAAATCCGTCGATTCCTGGAACACTGCCGCCGAACCATTCGCTAGAAGGGGAAAAACCCGAACCACCCAGCTGGCACCATTAGGTTGTTCGGAAGACCAGTAGTAAAGCAAGAACGGATGTTGTACAATCCATCAGCACTTACATTGTACGCAATAGATAAATAAATAAATAAATAAATAAATTGTATATTCCTCGACGATGCGAGAAGCTGTTCTCTATAAGGAACAGATCAAATAATGGTACAACTTTTCCATGACATTTCATCAATACATTTTCAGAGATAAAATGGATGCAATTGCAAACTATGTTACACAGAGTAATCAGAATCGTTCTGCTATTTTTACCTGCCATTGAATCAGAATTCTGCACAATCACATGATAGATATTTGGGTCGAGAGAAAAAAAATGAAAGGGGCTGTTGTCCGAAATGTTATGTGTAAGTGTTTCAGAAATTTATTCAGACACCATGGATACCGTTTTCGAATGCGTTATCTAGGGACTGTGATGTCCCGAACATCTTAATCACGTTTTGGACGCTTAAATGCTTACTAATAGCAAGCTTAAAATTGCAAAGAGTATAGCATGTTCTGATATCACTTGGGAGTTTGTTCTAAATCTTTGAGTATTGGGTTAGAAAGAAACGTTCTCTGATTCTCGTAGAAAATTTTGGAATCATGACCTTTACCTCTTTGTCACTTATTGGGTATCTGTTGTTTACAGATATGTGAGCACCGCTTTCAGGACTGCGAATTTGACAATTTATGATTCTGTAAAGAAAACATAGGTTCAGCTTCATTATCCGAAGTCAAACAGGGTCAAATCCAAGAGTATGTGGCTAAGACCACTATGCTAAAGGGCTGATAAACCACTGACTAAACTACTATCCAGGGCTTTTCCGGACGTGTGATGGCTGTCTGACTGAGTCCATATGAAGGATTAAGTTTATACTGTTCAAATGCACTACTACTTCCTTTTATTAGTACACAAGCCGGATTGCTCTGCCGCAGATGATTTACAGACTTACGTTTGGTAACTTGCTGCTTGTGAGCATGCACATCAGTAAAGTGCACCTCAATGGAGAGTGAGCGGCGCTATAGCGCATTTAGTAGCCTAGTCTTGTTGACTGTTACTGTCCTTGTTATTCAAACGTTCTTTATCACGGACTCTTAGCAAGAGGGTCCCACACGGATCAGATGGAATGCGCACTGCTAACGATTCCATCAAAAGATCAAACGGCGTTGCAACGCTTTTCCGGGCGCGTGATTGCTGTCCAACTGAATCTAGATATGATGAATTTCTACTTACTCCGTTAAACTCCGCCTACTACCTCATTGGAAGAACAATCAGTTGAACTCGGGCATGTCTACGCTTTGAAGACACCGCGAAATTGGCTTGGTGCAAAGCAGTGGAAATCCGTTGCCTCAGCATGAATTCTGCAGTATAAGCACGATGGTTTTTTTACACAGGCAAGCATACAGGAGTTTATCAAGGTCGCTGACGAAATCCCACAGAATTGCTTACCCTGCGGCAGCCTAGAGGATCAGACCCGATTTGCTAAACGCCCTACCCTAGCATTAAATTGCAAAAGACGTGATAGGTAGTAACATTATGCCCGAGGTTGTCGTCCAGGACTTGCCCGTAAAGTATACTGAAATTGTAGCTTCTGTTAATAATCTCAATACCATTTCTTGTTATCATCGCATTGTGCATAGTCGGTGTTTTTGTGCAGAGCCCTCTTGAGGGATCTGAAAGAACAGATTTAATTATGCTCACTTCGATCATAAATTTGAAGTGGAAATGATAATAATGATAATACAACTTGGCGAATCCCGATTTTCGTTGGAAACTCATGAGGCAGGTACATGTAGATCATTACTCGACCACGGAAGTCACCTTAGAGAGACTTCAGAATGGGAACAAACTTTCCTGACACTTTCTTCTCGGATAGGCGGTGCCACGAGCTAGATTGAGCAACCGAATCAAAGGTAAATTTCAAGTCAAGGAAAGTCGCAATGACACGTCTTCTCTAAATATGCCTTTGCTTTGACACTTGCCGAAGAGTAAATATTTGGCTGATGGCACCACGATCATGGTGGAAGCTTGCCCCATTTTCAATGAATCGGTTCTCACGCGGACTAAAAGCAATTAAAGAGCGAGATCCATTAGTAGTTTGGAGACAATGGAACTAAGGCTAATAACTCGGTGATTTACGTAAAAAGTCCATCGACCCTTTTTGAATATGGGCAAGACATGTGACAGTCGCCAGTAAAAAGGTAACTCTCCTGTGTCCCTAATTGTGTTGAATTGTGTAGCAAGTTCAGTTAAAAAGATTCACCTTCGTGTTTAAGCATAGATGGAGGCAGGTCGTCGAAACCAGCAGCTTCATTTCGTCGCAACACAGCGAGTTCAAATAGAATTGCTTCTATAGTGGGAGGGGTGAGATTAACCTCGCGCGTCGGATCAAGAGACGCTTCAAGCGGTAGGGTTGCGGAGCGTGGCTGCATTGTTCTTCAAAATGTTCCGCCCAACAAGCTGATCGATGCAGCTGAGAATGGATCAATTCTCCAGCCTTCTCAATTACTCTCACGAATTCAGAGCATTCTACGATTTGGTTTCCGGTTGACCTAGAACAGCACTCGGAAATTCCCAGTAGAAATGGTTTTCTTCATCTCGCGGGATCTTACCACCCACCAACTCTCTCAGTCAATTCGAAAACGCCTTGGCAATAACCATATCAGGGCGTTACAAGCAAGCTGAAACTCAATCCCCATTAAAATCTGTTTCCAGTCTTTGATCATACTGATCGATGCCTCAGAGGTTCATTTACATTTACGGTGTCTCGAGTTGGGCATACAGCAGACGTCAAAGGCAGTCTTCATGGCGCACGTGAGACGATCCTGATCGGTGTTAACCTCATCAACCGCATTCATCTCTGACAGCTCGCGGACCAGTTCGTCGTGATATTGTTAAACTGCGGACACAAGTTCAATGTACAAGTGAGAAACATGGTAGTTGACATTTCTTTGAACGGGAAGAGTAGGAGCCAGAACTGCGAGCCCCAGAGCATGGGCGGAATCCAGACACATGCCCCATATTGATCGACATATTTGGACTGATGTGCGCCCTCTGTAGCTGACAGCAATACGGTCAATTTGGGTCCAGGTCATTAAGGAATTCGGTGGGTGTCATGTGACGGGTTGTGAACGTTTGTGCGGAAAGCAGTGCTGCTAATATATAGATTGTGGTTGGCGCACAGTTGCAGGAATCGATCACCATCTTTTGTTCGACGTGCATCGATCCAAAAAGGCCATCCAGATGTTATTCAGAGTCCAACAAGTGATCCATTTTGGAATTTATGTCCATAATAACATCCATGATGGTAGTATCTTTTGCCATGCCTACTGACTGCAGTCAGTAGGGGTATAAAGGCAGCTTGTGCCCAGACATTGCTTATTAATCGCAATTGAGGTTCAAACTCGAACTTCACACATGCGGCAGTTCACTTGTATCCAGTCAAGATTGTCTTCAGCATATTTTCCGCTGGTGATTCCGACACTGTAAATACTTTGTGGCATTGGATCAGTGACGCCAGAGACGCGAAGCGTGTAGTCATTGTTAGCTTATTCGGCACCAGAATGTTGAAGATTCATGCGGCTGCTATCTTGTATTCATGTTCCAGAGAAACAGGACACATCAATACCGAGAAAAAAGCCAGTGCTGCCTGTCGACGGATCTCACCCAAAGTGCGGATGTAAAACGAACCAATGTGCAATGACATACTTAATTTGATGGACAAATTAGATTTATCGATGGCAGCACCTGTGTGGACAGTGGCAGTCTCTTGCAGAATAGATTGGGAAGAAGCGAGCTGAGGTGAGAGGGAAGAGAAGAAGAAGGGATACAGTCGACTGGTTCTAGAGAACAGATGATACTCTCCAACTGTCTACGCGTTACACTTACTAAATCTCTACTCCATCGGCGCAGGTTGTCTGCGTGGGGGGTATCCGGATGGCAAATGAGTTGTAGAGACCAGATGATGACTGAATCAAAAGAAAGGTAGTTCCTCACTTTGAACTTGCCTTCGGTTGGTGCCTCCTTACTCTCGGTTTGGGTTCCCAAATACAGTAAACACGTGTGGTTGGATACACTTGTTGACACGTCCAAGGGCCGAAAGTAATAGGAGTTGTGTTGTCGGTTCTTTGATCCCTCCCTCTCCCGTTTACCCTCCAGCTAAAAGACTACAAGTTTGATCTGGACGCACACAATTACTTTTGTACTTTGTTTTGTCACATTCTATTTATTACCGTTTGATAGAATGGTATCGGAACACGAAAGCTGGAGTGTTTTTCACGTCTACCCAACGTGTAAAATCACAATGTACATTCAATACGACACAACAGCTACCGCAGGTACAAGATTGTAAGCTATATATGTTAAAGAGCTGGGGGCTCCATTTGCTACGACGGCGAGGCATTTGTCCCCTTCTCATCCTCTCATTCAGCACCATGGTTGCTCTAGGTGTTCGCATTGGTTTGGGGGTCTGAAAGAGATAGTTGAACCAGCTCTTCTCCCTGTGCTATCATCTTGGACGAGAAAGTTATAGAATGATGCACCCACAGCTCATCCACTCTCTGGAAATCGCTGCTCTTCCATCATACGACTGCATGTATTCTAGTGCCGTCTTATTACCAAACTGCTTGTAACTTATCATGAAAACATCTCAACTGTTCAGGTTTCATGAGTCCGCTGGCGTATGTGTATTTCCAGATGAGCGTTACGCCTAACACTGAACGGTAATTCACTGAGCTTTATTTCAGAAGGTTTGACCTTTTGGTTCGAGCCAGGTCAAACAATTGAGATAGGATCTCCTTAGCATGCTGATCGCAGTCGATTTGTCGTAACCTATAAGAGTGCAAATGATTTGCTTTCTCCATTAGACTACAAAAATAGAATTTGCACTGAGTTTACCGTCCTTGACAAAACCCAGTCAACCATGCAAAAATAAACATTGTCGTTTTGATATTTTTTGAGGGATAGAACGCATTTGTTTACTGTTACCGGACGGTAGGGTTTGAATGGATCAGGTTGTGCAAAGACCGATTCCAGCTGCACAATCCTGGTATTCATCATCTGCTAAAATCCCCCAGCCAACCTGTCGGGCGTCTTCATCAGTAAATGTATGAGGTTACCAACTAGGTTGACCACAAATGAGAAGCAGAACCAAAGCGTGTCGATCACACTGCTGCGCCCTCACTTGGTGTAGCCACTTACTAGTAACTTCAGTACAAGTAGCCCTGATATGATTGAACATGGCATTCTGATAATGAGTACACTGGCACGATTGCTATTACACATGATGACAAACTACCAGGAAACACGGCATGCATGCCTGCGGTCGCTTGTCAATCGTCACTGTCAGCCAAGCCTGTAAGCATAGATTACCTTTACTCCAAAGAATGTCTCCAATGTAATCGTCCACGTACGCATTAGCATTAAACATCTTCTCTCGATCGCACTCTTTTCAATGAGTTCCTCCTAGGATGGTTACAACTCAGAATCACTAATAGACCAAAGCATTATTGATCAATCGATTCAAGCTCTATGAGTCGTACAGACTTGAGGCGGAGACCGAAACGTAAGATAAGCAAGAAGTAATTAAGCCAACATCGAATTGCATAGTCTTTTTCGGGAACAGATACGGGCTGTGGCTCAGGATTGTTACATACTCTTGAAGTTCAGGTATCGACAATGATTAGACTGTGCTTGTGAGGTTAGTAAAATAAAATGATGGTTAAAACTGTGGTTAGTAAGAAATAAGCCAGTGAAACACAGATCACTAGATAGAGTTGCCTAATCGGGTTCGAAGAAGTGTACCCTGATTAGTTTGTCAAAAGCTGGGTAGGAGTAAATCTGAGTGATAACGGTATGCAAAACACATGCAACTGGTCTGCCTAAAGTAAACGAACTCTTTTCCCTACGGTGTCATCCATGTTTAGCACGGCATGTTGTTAAGCTGCCTTTTAAAGCTGTTAAAATGCCGCAAGTAACGGCTTGGAAAGGACTGAAGGTATCTACCGTTGGCTGAAGCCAACGATGATCACTGGTATACTTCGCTTTCGCATGAAATCATAAGCCCTACTTTTGGTCGCAGTTCCTACCTCCAGCTTATTTCATCCTCAAGCCGAAAAACGACAGATTCACTGATTCCCTGGTGATTTGCTGTGTGGGAAATTAAGGTTGTCCTGGTTAAGCATAACTATTCTGACATCGGTCATTCGTTGTTTCTCCTCCCAACCCTGACACCCCATAACCGGCTTCGTCCTTCTTCGGACTCATCAGATGGAGATAGTCTGAGCTGGACTGGACCTCGAGGTCTAGTGTCCAAAGGTTGACGCCTTGATCACTATGGCTCTAAGATCCGCGATCAACGCTTGGCACAGCGGTAAAGAATTCCAAGTGGCATTTGTTGTACCAGCTGTGTGGTTGGATTGCGACATGCAATCTCTATTCAGACCTCGGTGTTCTTTAAAGTAGACCTCGGTCATTACTGTCCTTTTGATCGGTCGTTACGATCACAAAGACAGTAATGACAGAGGTCTACTTCAAAGAGCACGGAGGTCTGAATAGAGATTGCGAGTCGCAATCCAACCGCACAGCTGGTACACCAAATGCCACTTGCTACTCTGACCAGTAGTTGTTTAAGATTTATGTTTCTGGTGTCGCATGTATAGTTCGTTCTATTTTGTGTCTGATGGGATATTTCGCTTGGAATCTGTTGAGGAATAGTTAGTTCGCAAAATGAAATAAGTCAGACTCTACCAAACATTGTCTAATAAAGCGATGGGCAATTGATTAATCCTGTGAAGTGATTATCATACGTTTTCATATTTGTTAAGGTTGAATTAGCTTGAAACCGACGTTTGCAAGTTCCCGGCAAATTCCAGATGTTCACAGATCGTATACAACTTTTCTTGCTTGGCTCACGGCTTGTTCACTACATATACGCTTTATACAAAGTAGATGGCAGAGTCCAGCGCCCCAAAACACCTACAATGCTTTCAAATCGATGTGGTCAAGTTTTACCACTACCTAGGCCAGTAGTATGAATAAGCACTAGCTGTATACTTACATTGACGCTGAACGCAACGATTTGAGCATTACGGGGTGGCTGTCGGTGCTAAGTTGAACTCGTGTAGAGTCTACTCATCCCAGTAGCCGAAATATGCTTACAGGGGAGTTACCTTGTGCGT
Source organism: Dicrocoelium dendriticum (assembly GCA_944474145.2). Lineage (NCBI taxonomy): Eukaryota > Metazoa > Platyhelminthes > Trematoda > Plagiorchiida > Dicrocoeliidae > Dicrocoelium > Dicrocoelium dendriticum. The sequence goes on from OX104066.1 coordinate 64,693,318, forward strand.
AACGCATATCCTTACGTGATACTCTGAGGACAGCATGATATTAATAAAGTTGCCTTTGCTATCGACGTACAATACCTGGAAGTGCCAGGTATTCCTGTACGGTCATCAAAATCTTGTCCCATACGCCGAGCTGATCAGTTGCGTTACCAACGTTTCACCGCCAATCTACGTAGCCTCTTCAGTGCGCCTGAATACAACACCTACATTAGTACTGAAGCCTTGGCAACACACGTATTTGACTGGACGAAGCGAATATGCATCAAATATGAAACCTTTGCAACAACAATAAACTCAAGAGTACGTCCAACGCGAGTAAAATTACTCTCCGAACACCAACCTGGCGCCACTGATGTACATCTTCTTAGACGTAATCTCTGTGTGTGATTTGCTTGCAGCGATATTACAAGGGTCCAATGCGCGTAATAGTCGCATAATCCCTTGGGGTTTAAGCTGCATGTAACATCACTGTAGAGCTGCTCATGACACGGTGATGAGGTCAGGTTGATTCGCCTAAGTCTAAGCGTCAGCTGGGTTGGAGGAATGTGGGCCAGCTCCGAATGAATCATATTCTTCCGCCTACATAACACCGTTGTAATCCTTCGTGCTTACAGGTCGTATGAAACGTGCGGATGAGGCTGTCAGGGCTTCAACTAAATTCTCTCATGGCATCTATGTAGCTGTAGGCACTCTGTGGCCATTCGCGATCATAAGGACAGATAAGTTTCAAACTCGCCATCAACAAACATAACCGAACCCGTGATTATGCGTGAATTGCCAGTTCACGGATACCATGTGGTTGTCTCTTCGTTGTGTGCGGAGCTGAACTAGATACTTGCAGTTACATCAAACAGATTGGAATTTATAGGTGCCCTCGTCGATTGCATACGTTTCCCACCGCTAACCAGCATTGGCTGTGCTATTGAATTGGTTCTCAATTTCCACTGTACTTACCGTTGATTTCCGTTTAAGATCGTAAGCCTTAAGAAAGCGAACTTTCCAGAGCAGAATTCAACACCAGTGTAACTGGGCTAAGCGATCTCCTTTTCAACCTATTTATCGCTGTCGTTAGTTTCACTCTTTCACTCAGATTGCCTGACGTTAAGCTACATTCCACTTAAAACAATCAATTACAGTTTATAAAATCATGTATTTCGGGAAACTGTGTAATAGGAGGGGACAGTTTACGCTGGTGCCAGTCATAAACTGTTTGGAACACCAAAACGCGCATTTTTTCACGGAAGAAAGTCAGAAATATTTGTGCTTATACCTGGCCAGTCACAGAGCAAACAAGCTCACTTCAACCGCAATGTTCTTATGGTGCTTTATGTGTTTCTTTGAATCCTAGTAGTTACACGACAATTTACGGATCGAATTTTAATTAGAATGAGTGGGCGCAGGCTCCAAGATTTAGAGCCGAAACAGCTTAATTTTAGACGCTTACAGAGAGTGCAGCAAATCCGAGTATTTCCAACAGTGGCTTTGATACGGTTGATGCCAAAGATAGAAGAAAACGATGCAGTATTCGCCTGGAACCATGTGAATACAGTGGGAGCCACCATATTTTGTTCTGTTAGACTTGAAATGTAACTATGGATTACATAGACAGCACTTTCAGTGATTTTGCAAGTGGTAATTTCCTATCTCTTTCCCATTAAAAATGGTGTTTCTTGCTGCGACTTCGCAGTAGGCACATGCTACCTACTGACTAGCGCAGTTTGCTATTAGTGGGTACCATTTAGGTAAGTATGGCGGTAATCATCTTTTTTTCAGTTGCGTTGAAACGTACTGCTGCTATAAACCTCCATTTTCTCATTTTAGCCGAAATCTTGCCATCGACCGTCCCACATATACAAACTTGAACCGATTGGTGGGACAGATCGTAAGCTCTTTCACTGCATCG
>OX104066.1:64695281-64722955 GCA_944474145.2 Dicrocoelium dendriticum
TGCTGGATTTTCCAAATCATGGGTGTTGAAATCTCCTGCAACAAGGATGTGGCTGTACTTCTGATTAAGCACGGAGCGAAAAGCGGAGATAAGTCTGTTGTCCCTTTCCGGAGTGGATTTCGGTGGTCGGTAAATCACAGAGAGAAGGCATACGTCGTTGCGTTCCAACCACAGGTTGCACCAAAGGACGTCGGTGACACAAGTCTGGGGATCGTCTATGAGCTCACAACGAAGGTTCGTTCGGAAATAAATGTGCACGCCACCGCCCTTGCCCGTTCTGTCGTTCCGGAGAAGTGACATACCCGGTATGGCAATCTCAGCGTCTGTGATTTCGCCGCTCAGCCAGGTTTCGGCGATCATTGTGATGTCTCGAGGCTCCGAAGCCAAACGGTGACGGAGTTCTACCAACTTACTTATGAGGCCTTGTGCATTAGTATACATGCAGGATAGTGCTTTTGTAGCCATGAGTGAGCTAGCATAAGTTGTGGTAGGAATGGAGTTTGTGCCGACCGTTAACGGGTCGGCCATTAACCGTTTTTTTGTGTGGTAAAGTTGGCCTTTGAGTTTGCTTTCGGTTAGACGACTGATCGCAGCCTTCCGGGCCCTGCTGGTCCCCCGTGTTCAGCCGTGTTTCATGGGATATTGTGGTTGTCGATAAATCCATGCCTTCACGAAGTTGCATGAGTGGATGGTTCAACAATTTGATCGCTCCCTGTGAGTCGTTGGTAATCCGTGGCAGCGTACCTGATGCCTTTAACCGAGTTTCCGCTGGCAGCTTCACGCGGAATTTGGACCAGTTTTCCAAGGCGAGCGGTAACATAAACTCAGATTGAAGCACCACCTTCATAAGTCTGGGACCGTTCCCTTTGTAGTTGGGTGAAAATGGAATCCTGGTCAACCGCTTAGCGATGATATTATTGAGGGAGATTTCGTGGCGGATATAACTCCATTGCTCCCGGTCATGTGCATCCGCTGCATCAGAGGTTGAGTTTTGGAGCTCAGGAACCCCGTACACAATTATCGTCCGTTTCGCCTCGGCTTTACGAACTTCCTCACGGTTGCTCATCTTTTTCGAACGTTCGTTCCAGGGGATATCAGGAAGTATGCGCGCCTCGAATGATGAATGACGAAGCTCGTTGGACGATATTAGAACTGCCTCTGTGTCCTTGGTGGAGTTTAGTGTCACCCGGAGAAGTCGGGGTTCACCGTAGTGCGCTGAATTTGGATGACGTGTGACTCGTCTCAGCATTGCAGGTTCAACCGAAATGCCAATCGCAGTGCATATAGACTTCCACTGATTACGATCATCCAACAGCTTCCCCTTTATTGTACTCGCCTGTGATTCAGGAACATTTGTACACACCACGGTTAACGAGCCTTGGCTCCTTGAGTTGGATGCAGATTTGCCATGACTTACAGACACGGTGTTAAACGGATTGTTTGGTTGTTGGAGTCTGGTCAACTTACTGTTGCTTGGTGAGGCCACCGGAGTCGGAGGTAATTTAGCCGGTGTATGCATGGAGGCGACTGAGGCGTACGACGCCCGCCTGTTCTCTACGGCGGAAGAGGTTTGCCCCGGAGCTTCCGCGGTTGCTGTTGAATGGAGGTGGGGCGTGTGACTCAAAAGTGTGGACATCAGTACTCTGGATGTTCGTCCGCTTTTGGGAGTTGAGTGAGGCAGGGGATTTGGAGAAACTGAGGCTGCAGCGCGGCTTGAGCGTCTAGCCCTTTTTTTGCGGCCTCGAGGTGGAGCTTTCTTTGACCGACTGTGGTACAATCATGGCCATATTCGCGGCCGGTGGTGCAAGCCTGGCGTTCAACAAATAAGCGATTGTCGCATTCAAAGTATCGCACCTTTCCATGAGTGCATATAAACAACCGACCACTGGAGTTAACTGGCAAGTTGGACAAAACCAAAATGCGTCAGCTGCCTTGTTTATTTGCCTTGCTTCTTGAGCGGACTTTCCTATACAGCTCGGGTGGAACGAGCCACTGCAGTTTCGGCACGTTATACCCATTTTAATGGCTCTGCCGCAATTAGCTGAAGAGCAGATACGTCGTTGCATGATATTCGGCATAGTTGTTGTATTTTTTCAAGCACGAGGACAAGCAAGATGTCGATCACAACTTCCAAAATGACGGGCACAGCCGTAAATCACTGAGATCTCCGAAGATATCAAGCGGAATTCCACGAAACTTTCACGGATTGATGAACACACGAAACTAAAAAGTTTGGTGCACAACTAACACAGCAACACACGTAAAATACAGTAATTCCAGAGAAAAAGCAGAATCCAGCGCGTGGTAACAGAAAGTTCCGCGGCGTCCGTGGGTACAGCCAGTCAAGAAGGAAGCAGCAAGAATGCACAATTTTTATTTCACGCGACCGCGGTTTTTTTAAACTGCGCGCACACGCACTTTTGTCGACAACGTTGCCGTCCCACAACACAACATATATGGGGAATCAAAACATGCCACTTTCGTGCCTCGTCGGCCGGAATATTTCGTGGCCCTGGCTTCCTGTCTGACCCCGTAGCTTTGGTACTGTAGCTCGCATGCTGACCAGCCTGGAGTTGTTCTAATGCTCTTGATTTGCTTTATCTTGTTTGCGTTATTCGGCTTGGGGTTACTCTAGGATGCACTGGCAAAAGTGTTTCTGTCTGATATATTGGCCGATCGACACATCTCTTTTCAATACTCATTGAATCAGGCACTCTCTCGTTCGTTGCTCGCATTCCGGTCTTTGCTCTGGTTGTTGGTCTGGGTTTGCGCCGTCCGATCTCGTCCATGATGTCTGCGCCCGTTTCTTTCTAGTGGCTTTTCAGTCTCTTGCATGATCGCTGCCTTCCGCGCCACTACCGTAGCACGAATCGTTCCAGATCGCGATGTTCTCTCCTGCGTATCTCTGTTCTGTCAGGTGTCGCGAGTGCTATTGTAACTGTCACTCAGCAGGATTGTAGAGGCATAGGTTTAACTGAGGTTGCGTGTTCTAACCAATTACTGACCGCTCGTGGACGTGCAGCTGCTATTGTAGCCTAATCACGGTTGGTATCCTGGCGAAATATTTCAACAAACTATCCAATAGGACTTCTTCCATTCCTTCGGAGTGTGGTAAAACTTTCAATACCTTTGGACTGCAGTCCTTGTAGCTTAGAGATGAAAGAATTTTCCTCAATGATTTTGCAACAACAATGTCCCGAGAGAGTGTTTCGCCTACGTAGTACCACTGCTCTTGGTCAAGAGATTGCGCTTTGTGAGCGGGAAAATCCGGTAATTCAGAAACACTATGAACAAAATGTTTTGTGTCGCTATTAGGAAGAACGCCATGATTGTCCTTTCCTTTGAACGCCTTTTCCATGGTACATCTCGTAGTGTGCGTACATCGCTAGCTGATTTGGGAAGACAAACTGCTGAAAGTAGGATGATCTCTGTTTTATTTGCTGGGTTCATTGCTACTGGAAGAAATCGTGGTTTGCCGAAGTGCACCGAAGTTAGGGTGACCAACTACGCGTCGCAGAATAATGGACTCAACTCGAATATCAATCGCAGTGCACATGGAATTCCGCTGGTTGCGATCATCTAACAACTTCCCTTTTATCGTGCCAGAGCTGGAGGTGGGAACGTTTGTACATAAGAGAGTTAACACACTGTGTTTCTCACTGGTGAATGTCGATTTGAGTGTTGTGCTTGGCAACTTGGATTGTTTAGCAGGCTTTAAAGAAGGTCGTAAAAACTGCGTTAAATCGCTCTTAATTGGCACAGAAAATGGATATAAGGGTTGCGCTTCCTGCGTTGTTATTGTGGCCAGCGATGTGTAAATTTCCCGGCTCAGGGCTACCTATCTTGCAACCGACTCTTTAAGTGTAGCATCCAGGATTGAGTAAAATCATTTACCTTGGATGGGACTTGCCCTATTAGAGGGATGGTAATTATCGGAGTAGGTGGCTCAAATGCCGTGGGGAGATTAACAAGACCGACTTTACCTTTTGACCTTGGAACAGGGCTCTGAGGCTTTTGCTGTAGAACAACTTCAGACTTTTAGCTTCCGCTGGCCAAGCGCTGAAACTCGCCATAGGCTGGACTGTAACCTTAGAGTTTTATACGTTTTCGTGCGCACCATTCTACAATGGACCATAGAACTCGTTCTATCTGTTTGGTAAAACCAGAGCATATCAATCAAATTAAATTGTCACTTAGGTACTAGATGAGTTACACCACTAAATTGGGGTGAAAAGTGAGGGTGCAATTTGAACAGGTTTTGTCTGTTCTGACTGTTAGTGTACATTTCGGCTCACCACGTTTATACACAAACGCTGCACTTGTCCTGTCACACGAGTTAGAGGGTGAGTAATCCTCACGTTCTTTGTCCTAGTAGCGCTGTCCTCGTCGGTTAACGTTGGTAGGTGTGTCAAAGGAAGGACACATTTGCACGGGTTTGGCTGCCTTATCGACCGACGACGGTTCCTGTTAGGTTCGGCCGCTCAAAGTGGTCTGTATTAGGCGAATGTTAGAGACTAATTGTCAGCGATGGGCACTTGCAATTGAAACAACAACCTGCGTCGTAGGTTCCCTGATGATCCCTTAGGAGCAATTTTAAGACCAACAGATAGCATGAAGAATCGTTCATCGAACGCAGATTCGCGGCAGTGAGAATGGTAAAAACAAGGTGGCGCGTCTGGATATAAGCTTGCTGAAAGCGTGCTGGAAAAACTTGGGAAACATAAATGAACTGCTGTTGAAAATACTTCGGTCATAATTCGCTCACTGATTACGGAAGCTTATTCCGATTCGAATATATGCATGGTAACTGCGCCGGGTGAAATGGAAGACGCGGAGAGCAGTGACAAAGTAGACCACATTTACCATGCGACGGTGAAAGGCAATTCTTGGAATAAAGCAAATCATATAAATGTGCATGAATCCTTATCTGGTATAATTGTGGTCTTAGGCAACTGTAATGGCAAATCAGGGGCTGTAAACTTTATAACACGAAAAAAACGCAAAAATTTAGCGGAAAAATATGCAAACGATTAACAGAGCTGAGCTGCTATACAACAAATGCGCTGGGGCTTATGAAATACCGCCAGCATTGTTGAACTACGGCGGACCCGCGTTGATGTATGCACTACACTAATTGGTGGTTGAATCGCGAGCAGATGGTTTGACATGTTTCAAGAGATTACGGACGCGTAATTCAGTTGCTTGCTTTATAGATTGAAATCCACTGAATAAACCAGTTTTCCGAAACCTTTCTGTAAATTAGGTTGCCGGTTTACTCGATTGCTAGGAGGGGTCCTATTGCGTTACATGCGCTGCATGACGTAAATAGTCGCAGATATTTTGACTCAGTTGTTGCTGCTGTCGATGTTTGCAGCGCAGATAAACGGGGCTGTTGATGGTGGCTGTGCGGTGGACGAAACGGTGTTATACAGGGTGCTTGTTAAGTATGGCGAAGGCGCGTAGGCGGCAGTACGTGGCTAAAGTTTGGGTACGTAGTGTTTGTTCAAGGAATCAGAGGCGATATAACGCGATTAGTGGAAACCTTTCCTAAGGTACAGTGGCGGGACAGGGGGTTGTCAGTTTTCCACCGCATTCGACCAGCTATACATGATTACGGCGCAAATTTGGAAAACCGTGGTACATGGCGTGCACTCGCTGGTACACGCGCCCACAGAAGTCCTGTGGGAAACATTGGATGCGACACCGGTTTGAAAGCATTGGGCTCATTCCAACTGCGATACTCATTTCAGATGGGGAGGAACGCAATTGTAGGCTCTGTGCATCACATTGTAGGATAAAATGGCCACTTTCTCGTTTGCCTGAAGGAAAGTGTAGACCACTGTAATGCCATCTACAAGCCTGTAAGTACCAGCGTGGTTGGCGGCATCCGGTTTCGGATTTGCCTTTCACTGTGGCCAGCCACAGGACGCCTGCGCCTACAGAGGGACCATGGATGGCTTGCGCTGCACCACCCACAGCTCCAACCACACACCCCATATCCACTGTAAACCCGAAGGAGTAAGATCGCGAGGCATGCGGATGGGAGCCAAGTTTCATCAACGGAACCGGCTCACACTCCTTCACAGACAATGAACAATGAACAATGAATTTATACGGGTTAAGAAGCGTTGCTTTACAAGTCCTGTTGGATAGTTGTAGGGGATATCAACATAACAATAATGATGATAAGGATAGTTAAATAGTTAATACTTTAAATATGAAAATAAGGACTTATCGTTTGCTTCGCTGCAGTCCTGCGACCCTCTTAGATTCAAAACACCCACAGTTAACAACAAATAATTCCATGGTAAACTCCAGGTGCAGGATAGAGACGTAGTGTTAAGTAACGAAGTGTAAGTGGATGAGTGCATCATCCAACCGTCTTTTAAATACTGTTAGTATCGGCGCAGAGACGACCGATTCTGGGAGAGCATTCCACGGGTGAGAGACACGAATGGAAAAGAAATTTCTGCGGCACTCCAGACGACTGTATTGTTCTGCGAGTTTTAATGAGTGGCCCCTCAGGTTTGTATTGCTGCTGAGTTGCAGTAAAGGGCGGCACACATGATGTGGTTCTCGCAGAATCAAGTATGCCATAATCAGGTCGCCTCGTAGTCTGTGATAGCTTCCACTGAACACCCCAAATCGTTGCAGTCACTCGTAGTAGGAAAGATTGCGCATTGCAATTAGGCTCTTGGATACCCTGCGTTGTGGCTGCTCCAGTGCATTAAGGTCGTGTTTCAGCCATGGATGCCAGGCTTGAATTGCATATTCGACATGCGGGCGAACATACGCACTGAGCGTTTGTCGAAATATGGAGCTGTTTATTTGTCCAAACGCCCGCCTCAACAGCCCCACTTTTTGGTACCCGGTCTTCGAGGCCTTTTCGAATTGCCTGGAGCAACCCAAGTCATCTTGAACCAGGACACCCAAGTCACGTTCGAGAGTTGATTATTGCAGTAAATCCGTTCCGAGTCGGTTTGAGTAGCTGCTTTGATGTCGGATGGAAAGCACCTTGCATTTACTGACGCTGAAGTGCAATAAGTTTTGGTTCGACCATTGATACACCCTTTCTAAATCACTCTGAAGCACATGTTGGTCGGCTTTCGCCTGGATCTGCGCCAGATCTTGATATCGTCGGCAAACATTAGGAAGTTTGAAGCGATTCCGTGTGCAAGGTCATTAATAAACACCAAAAACAAACGTGGACCTAGAACCGAGCCTTGCGGCACACCACACTCGACTTGTATGGGGTCGGATAAAGAGCTTCGAACTCTGACCACTATTTGCCGTTGAAATAGAAAGTTGGCGATCCAGCTTAAAAGAGGGTCTCCGATCCCGTAATGCTGCAACTTGGAAAGTAGTATCCGATGGTCTAGACGATCGAAAGCCTTGGAAAAATCCAGGTAGATCACATCAACACCTTCTCCAGCGTCGGCTGCCTCTGTCCAACTACTGCGTGCAATTAGTAAATTAGTTGTACATGACCGCTGTTGACGGAAACCGTGCTGTTCAGGGGTGATGAGGTTGCAGTTTTCCAGATAGCAGACCAGTGCATCGGCAACTATGGATTCCATGACCTTGGAGAGTATAGGAAGAAGTGACACTGAGAGGTAGTTGAAGGGATCAGTTCTGCTTCCAGCTTTGTGAATCGGGGTAATTATTTCAAGCTTCCACACGGCAGGAACTTGGTTCTGGTCTAAGCAGTGTTGGAAAACTGAGCTAAAGTTCCTGCCAGTTGGCTTGCTGTTGCTTCCAGTGCCTCTGGACGAATGGGGTCGACACCCGGTGAGCTGTGTTTGCGTAGAGACGTCAGGTTTTGCAATACAGCCTCTGCGGTAAAATTGATGTGGGTTAGTCCTGGTGAGCAGAATACCAAGCTTGGTAGATAGGTTGGTGGCAAGACTCTATGAAACGTGGGGGCGTATTGCATCTGCAGCGCGTTTGCAGCTTCTATAGATGTTCTTGTTGGGGAATCAATTGCGCACAATGCGGTGGCTGGACCGTAGTCCGCTCCACACTGAGTGCATGGAACCACTCTTCTAGCCTAGCACGAGCACAAGGACCGTGCACCCTGTCCCCTCCAGCAACGACCAACAGTCTCCTGGAGTCAGATGGACGAGGTAGTGGGTAATAGACAAGTAGGCACCTTGTCAACATGCACATCAAGCGCAGCCACATCTGGGATGTCAAACAACAGCCAATCACTCAAAATACCGATATCGAATGAAGTAAACAAATATGACGACATAAATACTCGCTAAATGAGCATATAGAAGAAATTGGTTATAAGTGAATCTGTGATACGTACAAAATGTCCGAGTTATTTAAAAAATACCACGCGATACAATTACGCAAGTTTACCACAATTTGCGTGAACGACATGTGCAAGTAAGGAGAAGATTATCAAGTACGCAGAACAAACCAAATAACATGTTATGAATTGTATCCACATTAAAAAGACCTAGTTTAAGTGCAAGTTGGTTTAGCCCAGCTGCGGTGAAGACGCATCATGAATACGACATCAGTCTCAGCAACGGGCAAAGTACCAGCATGGGTGCATACATTTAAACTATCACTGCAGTACATGAGTAATAGTGCGGTACCAAGAATGCTGCCATGAAAAACGACACTACTTACGGCGGTGCGACAGGATAAGTGACTTTCCATCTTGACTGATTTAGGGAGCTTAGGCTCTTCTTTATTTCTATATAAATAAAGTGTATGTCCTCAGATAACCGGCCGAACGCATGCTTGCTGTGGCTGCGGATATTGCTTGGGGGGCATCAATTAAGGGTGAACGCAAGTACCCATTAAAACATATCACAAGCAAACACGGAATATTCACTTGCGAATTATGTATGACAGTGCAACAGATGCAATGAAGACATTGCGGAACACTCCCCTAATTTGCCCTTTTCCACTAGGCATGAATGCAATCCGCCCTGTTGGTTGTAAAGTTGAAACTTTGCAGTCAAATCAGGAGTGATTTGGGGGCACTGACTAACCTCTTGATTTCCCACCTAGTGCTAGCTAAAGTAATGTTTCTTTTCTTGCATGGGGTGTGGCTTCCGATTTACACGGGCAGTGCTGTATAGACATGCATTTATATCGTCATAGAAAAGTTCCGCTGCTATTTCCGTGCCGCATGGATGAAACATTCTATCCCAACGATGCCATCTTAGCAGTGATGCGAATAATTCCCAGTCATTCAAGCGATAATGTCGCTTACACGTAAGGCAACAATAAGCTTTACTCACTGTCGTTGGGTAACATGATGCTTAATAGCATGAGGTATTGATTACCATCCGGTTGCCTATCCCTGATATTCACTTTTACATTTGAGGCCCATGGTAAGTATTAGGTCAAGGATGTTGTCATTCATTGTCGATAATCGAACCAATTCAGACAAATCTTTTAAGCAAATGATAACTGAATATAGGAGCAACCCTTATGGGAAAGCGCAAATGTTTCAATAGGTTTCTCGCGTATGGATTTCGCTTCCAACAAGCTTATGGTAGCATGTGCACACCTACTTATCGTCTTATATGTCACTCAGCTGTCTAATATTGACGATGCTGATGCGGCGCATTTTAGGCAGATCCGATACCGGTTCCAATCAATTATCTATGCTGTACTCACTGCGGAATCAGTGATTATTTCAGGCTTCCGTTCAGTTATCGACGACGAATGACTAACGTCATCAACATAACTCATGCGACCCCCTCCTGTGCCACTGAACCGACCAATTTAGTAGCTTTTATGTTTTACAATATGATCTTGGAACTCATGCGTTCGGCCGTTGAGCAATGATTTGGTGGTTCGAATAATCTTGTGCTTCGAGAGATATACACTACGGCGATGGAATTTCATGTTATTTTTAAGGATGAGGGAGGCAATCAGAAACATTGCAATACTTTTTGGGCGAATGCGAGCAACCTAACATGTATTTACATATGGAGGTTTCAAAACCGTTAAAGTTGCAGACTCAGGCTGCTGTGATCTTTCAGCCGACCGTAGATTCCTATGAATAGTGTAGGTGCGTAAGTGTGATGCAGTCGGCGCATTGCGCACCGAGGGCAAGTTTCCTGGGTAGATAACATCATCATGGCATCCGTAGGCATTGTTACAGCTAGGATTATTTCGAAATTATTGGGTGGTCATTTGTCTCCACTGATTTCGTGTACATTTGGTAAAGCATTACCGGTACAATGCTCATAGATCCGCCGTTTTGTAAGGCTTGTAGAAAGAACACGTGTGGTGATAAAATGCCATCACAACAACGTGGACCCTATGTTTTGATAGGACATTTAGGCTTTAGCTAGATTAAGCTTATGAGCTTTTATACACGACCTGAGATTACGGCCCAGACGAGCGATCCACCAACAGGCACTGCAAACGCATTGTAAGCATGACTTGTGGAGCCATTTTTATCATCTAACTAGCCTTCAAGAGCTTGCTGCTTTTTGCTGACAACAAGTATTGGCGTAGCTTGCATGTCAACAGCAATATATGTCACTGCGTACAAAATGGCTGGCCTTTTGGCTGCCTGTAAGAGTGGTCTATATCTGCCTTAGCGTGTGCGGATCCTGATGTTAATGATTCCAAACAAGCTGCAGGAACGTTGGTGAATAAGACAACAGCGTTTGACTGTTTCCAGTATTTACCTGAATTACACGAAGGAATTTGTGCGTCGCCACTATTTGTCGGCGCTCGTCGTTTGGCTTCTTCGACGCTGTGGCATTTAGAAATACAGCAATTTTGTAGCAGCTTGATGTGTTTCGTTGTTGAGTGATGCGACTGCCGAATCCTTAAGGCTAATAGTCGAGCCACTGGAAGTAAGAGAGAGGTTTGCTCTTATTTGCCATCATTTGAATGGTCCGCTTCTGAAAGCCGCTTGTTACTACCAGGCTGGTGTGGACCACAGCCTGGAGTACTTGTAGCCGATTCACCAGTTGATATTTGTTTTCCATTAGAGGTCGACTGGACTGGACTCCGCCAGACTTCCCTTTGAAGGAGCGTGGGACTTATCGCGACTTCCAGTGATTGGACAGTAGTATTTCTCGTAATACGGTCACAACTTTTAACCAATTCTGCGCAGTCACAACGTCCTTAAAATGAAAGAGCACTGGACAACTGTGATGTTAACCATGTGAGCGTAGGAAGTCAGTCGTAATTTTTCGTTATTTCATCTTGTGCTGAATGAAGTGAAAATGGGCAGACACGTGGGATATGGGATCAGCAGGCTTACCGGACCACAGTCTCGATGCCTCCGGTTTCCCACTTAATCTAACCTTGGCAGCGTCAGTGACATTACGAGAAGAAACGCTGGAATGTGCGAGTATGGCTGACATCATGGAGTTGTGCCAGGAGATAATCAAGTAGAATGTTTAGTATATATATTTATATATTCTAAAATTCCACTCGATTATGTTCTGGCGCAACTCCGTGATGTCAGCCATACGCGCGCGTTTCAGCATTATTCGCTTTATTTTGCTTGATGACGTCGCTTCAAGCGCCTGACTGTTGCTTGATATCCCCGGTGTGGCTGCGCTTGATGTGCTTGTTAACAATGCGCCTACCTGTCTAGTACCCACTACCTCGTCCACACTGGCTCCAGGAGACCGTCGGTCGTTGCTGGAGGGGACAGGGTGGACTAGATAGGAGGTGTGTGGATTGAACTGTAGGTGACGCAGCGTAAGGCATCCATGGTCCGTCTGTAGGCGCAGACGTCCTCTGACTGGCCACAGTGAAAGGCAAAGCCGAAACCGGACGCCGCCAATCAATATATATATATATATATATATATATATATATATATATATATATATGGGAGCCACGTCTCATCTACGGAACCGCGGCCATTCCAACTGCCTACATACCTGGCATAAGCCAACTATATGCACCCGTATTTTCTGTAATTGCTTCAGATGACCAGCTAAGCTCAGTGCCATGTCAACCGCAATTTATCCTTGCTATATCAACCCTCTCCTTTCACAAGGTACGGGCGATGGCGGACGGCACAGTACCCATACCCGCAAGGTTATTAGCAGTGGACTCGTTCCCAATGCTCCCACACCTATTTACCGATGTATTAATCCGCGACTACTATGACCCATACGACGGCGACGGAAACACAGACCCCGCCATTTATGACATGTTTTCAGTACTATTGATTAACGCCAGATCCATTAACAACAAACGATATTTCCTAAGCATGCTTGCACATTTTAACGAGCTGCAAGCAATCATCGTTACCGAAACTTAGTGCTCCTCTGATACTTTAGACTCTACTCCAATGATCCCCAATCATCAGCTTTTTCTTAAAGATCGTTGTAGAAGAAAAGGCGGAGGATGATTGTTATAAGTACATCATACATTTACAGCTGAACGGATTGAACATCCAAAATTAGCCAATGTCCCCGAATCTCTTCGGTTATCCGTCTCAGAGGCCTCGGTTTACATTTGATCTGGATGTATCCACAACCTGCAGAACTCATCACCCATGAGTGCTCCTCGGCTCACTTCGGCTTTCAAATTTGCATCAGAGTTGCCACAAAAACGAAAGATGCTTGCAGGTGATTTCAACATACCACAGATATACTGGTCTTCCCAGGCACCCTCGTCTGTATACACAGCCTACTTTTCTTCCATCAGAGTTGGAGGTTGGACACAGTGGGTTATTCTACCAATTAGTTTGACTAACACATTAGACTTGATACAGTCCAACCTGCTATGGCGACCACCTGTCTATGTCGACCACCTATATCTGGCGATCAGCCAAAACATCCCCAACATTTTCTCTTATGAGTAGTGTCCCTATACATGAAAGTATCCATGGCGACCACCTGTCCAAGACGACCACTATTTGTCAGTCTCTTGAGTGGTATCCTTAGACGGGTTTGACTGTGTATACATTATGACCAAAGCACAGACAGTCGTCTTAGAGAACCATCCTGGTAGCGACCTCAGAATGATACGCTACACCTTCAATGTTAAAACGGCCATCAAACAAATACCTTCTTCCTACTATGCCATCCACAAGAGTAACTAAGAACGTTACCACCAAATAATCCAACCCACTGGTTGGGACGTCTTCTTCCTCTCCAACAGTGCCTGCATATTCTTGAAGCACTTCCATCATCAGGTTCAGCAAGCCATAACACGCCTTGCTCCACAAGAAGTGAATCAGTCATGTTCGAAACGATGCAGCCGAAAGTTCGATCAGTCAGCCATCCAGCAAACTGATCGCACGCTACAAAAAGACAGGTGATTTTACGATGCTCCTATTGATGCACTGATTCATCGCAGAAGCTAAGCACTCGCAGTTGATGCGGAAAATACATGAAGAGAAAACAGTCTTATGAAGGACATGCAAAGTAAAGGAGCTCATCAAAATTCTCCATGGAAGAACCAACAACGGCACTCCATTGATCACTGAACTGGTCGACGAAGAAGGTCACTCATTGCAAGACTCAGTCACCGTCTGCGAAGCATTTAACACATTTTTGCCGCACCATGTACCAGGAGACTGACAAATATAAAAGCCTAACTTGAAATTTCTCTTGCAAGAGCATGAAAGCACCAGTACATATATGATCTATGTCGAGTCTTGTCACAGTTTCTCACCTGATGTGAAATCTACGCATTATTATTATTACTACTATTATTATGATTATTATTATTATACGGTATATTGTTTCGACCAGAGACTATATTACCCTGGAGCATAAATGTGACCCTGATAATGGGCCCACTGAAACAATCACGTATTGTGTTCCCGATAGGTAACGGTCTGCTTGGACAAGCGCTGGAAATTTCGCACAGCAACACCGACTACCAGCCGTGTCAGAATGCGAACCAATGGTAACTCTTTCCGCTAAAAGATCTGCTAAAGGGGGTGCGGAGGGAGAACGCTAAAACACCTCATTCTAGGTTGATCAGCTTCAGTCTGACGCGCTGTTAGTGATCTCTAGCCCTAACCTTCACATCTCTGTCTGCCTTCCGTTAAAACAATGTGTCAATCTGCTCGGAAACATGCCTGGAATGCACTCCCTGCCCCCTATATACGCATTCATCTCGTCCTGGGCTTACACACCTGATGTCCCAATGGCCAATTCCACATGACCATTGGGAGTGTCACTGATGCTGCGTGCTAGTAGACATGCACGAAGAGACAGGGTTTATAGGCGTGCTAACTTGACTGAACAACAGGTGGTTTTGATTTTCAACAAGCTAAATTATTGGCGCTATGCACCGAGTTACAAGGAAAGTGGTATAGCTCATCATCTACCTATGCAATCGCGGGCACAATGGAGACAAGGCACCCTATACTTACACAATGCTAGCTTACTTAACTTGACGCCATTGCAAGCTCATTTTGCATTTGCTTTAGACGTTTAAAATGCTTTGGATGAATACTTAAATGGCATTTAAATGTAAAATGTGGCCTTTCAATGCACAGGGCGAAAGTATTGCCCATATTCGCAAAAGCTAAGCATTCGCGCTCTAGTCATCAAGGCTCTACATGCCCCTTTTACATGGTCGTTTTCCCTTGTTTGTTCTCATTCATATCAGCTTATTTTTATCTGTAAACGTTTGTATTTTAATGTGGAGTGGAATAACTATTGTAACTCTTTATGATATATCTGCATACTAAAAACACACATAGTTTTCCTTGAGAATTCGGCTTGACGGGTCGATTCATACGTAATTCTGGGCGCATATTCACAACAACCTAAGGACATAGAACTTCTAACTTTCGCCTTCACAGAGATTTGCCCACTTATATGAAAACCCGTATTTCAGTTGCAAAAACAGATGGATGTACGGCAGCTTTTATTTGTACCGTAGAAAGTTCACGGTTGTTCCGGCTATTAAAACGACTCGGTTATGGGTCACAACCTACGACAGGGAGGTCTGCAGCACAATTTGCAGTTTCGCAAAGCAGACAAGCTGAGGCACTGAATAAAATAGAGCTGCTTTATCAAAAGAAGCGAAACTGCGTACAGTGCAACATGCCCCATCGATTGCCTGAAATTATCATGAGATAACACTTATAGTTAAACTCTTGCACAACATACTCAGGCAAGCGGGGGAGACCTCCAGACTGCTTTACCACCTCTGAGTCCATTGAAAAAAAATCTAACATCTTCGCTAACTCAGATTCAGCACACCGAGTTTAAGGCACTAGTGCTATTTTAGCAGCTAGCTAACCAAACTGTTTTGCAACATTGTAGTTATCTTTTTTCGAAGTACGTTCACCCCAAATACTAACTCTGAGGGGGCATGTCGTAAGTATGGCTGGCCTTGTGTCCTTTAATCGGTTTATTGTCATTATACATTACTTTACTTTTATTCTTTTATCTTTCTTCAAAAAAGTATTATTATGGAAGGAAAATATCCGAATTTGGCGCGTATGGCATGCATCTTAAAACTAGCAACCCGCTGTGTATTTTCTAGTGGTTTAGCGTTCATTTCATTTGGCCTCGAAGCTATATCGCTACTCGCTTATTTATTTGTATTTAGCAGCTCTTTCTACTTCGGAAAATGATTCTAGTGTAGCTGTGTACACTTAGAAGATCAGGATTTCCCGCAAACTTAATGCCTGGGTAGCATATTTTCACATCTTGTACATTGTTTTGAGAACCGTGCTAGTTACTTTAATTGGCTCAAACCTTATTTCTATTTATTTACACTATATTCCTTAGAGAGTTGACAGCGCTGTTGCAACCTCTGACAGTGCGAACGCGTACATTCGTGTGAAATTCTCTCACAAGTTCGGTCAAATGATAGCAAATCTTACTATCGAGCCAGACGAGTTGGTGGTAACCTTCAATATGATGTCATTTTTCACAAGTTTACCCAAAGGAGCGCCGCTAGGAATAGCAAGCCGCTTTGTAAATGAATACGTCACTCTGGTTGACCGAACGAAAGCTACAGTTGATTAGATAGTCGAAGGTATGACTATATGTCTTAACTTGTAGTACTTCGTTTTTCAGTGGAAGCTTTACAGTCAGAAATAAGGCCTCGTCATGTGACCACCAATATCCCCTGTACTGGAGAACTTGTAAAAGCGGGACTTTGAGAACAGGGTTAGTAAACACCAGTAACTCACCGAAAGTTTGGTGGCGCTACATAGAAGACAACATTTTAATTATTAAACGAGATAAGAAGAACGAGTTATTTGAACATTGAATCTTCCTTAAGAAGAGGTCACATGTTATTGTTTAATTGGAATCTTGTAGCTGTACAATACCATTGCTTGACTGCCTAGTTCACAAGAATAGGAAGAAGCTAAAAGTGATCATATGTCGAAAACAAACAAATATTGATGGAGCACTCCACAACACTTCGGGTGGTCCGAAATATGTTCACGTTGAGATGGCAGCGCTGTTCTATAGGGTACAAATCCTGTACACGATGAAGGAGGACAAAATGGCCACGCGGAAAAAGGCAATGGGCAAACTATTAGCTAGTAGTTACCTACGGCGGCTAGTCAAACGCCAGTTACACAGAGTGCTAAACCAACAGTCAAGACGCGCAACGGACTGAAAATGGGCAGTAGGAATTCCGTACATGTAAGGAACTTTGGAGCCGTTCAGAGGGTACCAAACAGGGCAGACATATAGATGCTATTCTATTGGGGTAAAACACTATACTAATTGTAATGTACGCGAAATAACCTCTTACCAAGGATAGGACAAATAACTGCGTCTATAAAATTAAATGTAAAGACCGTACACACGTGTACACGGGCCAAACCAAGATGGTGCTAGGCATAAGAACATCGGAACACAAATAGCGCATTGCACGAACACCGACGAGATTCTGAAGAGTATTCAATATTATTAGACTCGGCCGGGGCTGCACAGACATTAAACAAGACTTACCATATCGACTAGAAGAGCGTGGCGATCATTAATATGGATATACGAGCAACACCCCAGAAGTTGATTGCGGAGGCGTTGGCAATTGCCAAATCGGATTGAAGTGTTCGTCCCTCGCCTGAATAGACGCTTGATTCCCAATCAAAACCCGAAGTCACTGGCCCCCCACAGGACAGAGAGAAGACCGGATTGGACGAGCAGAGCAACAGCGATTTATTAGCGAATCACACCGTTCATTATAAAAGGTGAAATGGAATGTTCGTGAATGGTATTTAAGGCGCACGTGGAAAGCACTGGAAAGGTCAACTAACAGCAAATCAAAGAACGCCGTCCTCGCGTTAATTGGCCGCTTGTCCCGGTTGGCTCTCTTTTTGCTCCCATCAGGGCGGGTGAGTTTGAATGGCTTGCCGAAGTGATGGGGTCCTGGCTCGTTCGCATCGCGTATCCCTTCCTAACACTGATTGGTGCGTAAATAGAATGGATAGGGTAGATCCTTGTAGTACGTGGCGAGCGATCATAGCTCGACCAGTCTGACGAGCGTCAGTGGGTGGATCAGAATGGAAAGTGCAACTCGACCCCCCCAAAATCACCACTATGGGCTTATCCGTCAGCGTTATTAAGCAAATGGGTACACCAGGACCATTCACGCTGTGGCTGAACCACCTAGCGTGACATCACGAACTGGGACTATAATAGCACCTTAGCTCATGTCTCAGATATTGTACGTGTCGTGTAGCCCTCCGGGAAGCAAGAAGACTGGGTCGCGATCACGAAGTCATTTATTAAGAGTACGCTCGAATATTTATAGAGTATATACACTATTTACACCAGTCCGTCTCAGTGGCTCATCCCTGTTATTTGCATTGTGTCGCTGTCTCCCTTTCCATTGGTTTATACTTGCTTGCCACGTTCACTATGTCTAAAATCACTTTGACTTTCTTAGTGGATGTTCGCTTGGCGTGATTGAACCCGCGCGCTTCTTTTCTCGGTCCAATGCCACAATCCTTGGCTCAAGGGTGCACGAGTATGCGTCCCTTCGCCTGCTGGCGCCTGATTGCTCAGTTACACGTTCAGTGGATAGTTTCAGGGTGGAGGCCAGTACGGGCCGACTATTTCCTGATTCGCTGACCAAGCTGCTTCCGGCAACATGCTCACTCCTTATCGGTCTGGCCTGTGACGTTCGATCGGCATTACAGCATTTCCAACCACCAGCATTTCCAACCCCATCACAATAGGTACTGTCCCTGCTTGCTATAAAATGCACTCCAATTTTTTACTGATGCACCTGGCCTGACGATGCAATCGGCTTGAGCATCAGCGCAGGATTGAAGCTGTCGTGCATGCCAGCTGGCATACGAGAATTTTCATTAGCATTTCCTCATATCGGATCCCGTTAGCACACTCTACATTCATGAGCTGAGTACGGCAGTTCAATCATGTATGATGGGATCAAAAAGCGATGGCTTTACAAGACCCACAGGACGACAAATGCAAAAGAACATCAAAAGCAAAATGTTCACGGCGTGAAACGTGACATACCTGTAGTCTGTCAATCGCACCTTACCATTTTGTTGGGTATCTTTCATTACTTGTATGCTGTGAAATTTTAACCATGTAGAACTTTCCTGTGCGTAAATTGCTCGACTGTCAGAATTATGCTTTATATTACCCCTATATGTTGACTACTCTTTCAAGAACATGCGAAGAATGGGTGATAGAACCATTCAATAGATTTTTCAGAGGGAGATTAGTTGAGCGATGATTAGTAAAATATGGGGTTAAACACAAATGTACAAATTAGGGCGCTTCGCACAGTCTATTGGATCCAGGACTGTTGGTTAAATATTACTTGGGTGTGCGCTAAAGTGCACCATCATTGAGGTGCCGGTGCAGGCTCGTCATAATGCAAAAATGTGGCTAGTTCAGAGGACGGTAAACAGGAAATTTCTTGCGCTGCTGGCGCGACGTTGCGCTTGAGACTCGTCAATCCCTCAACCGCACCCCAGTCTACGACTTATGAGACCCATGTCCCACAAGGAAATCCTAGCATCCTAGGCATCACGTTGCCGCGCATTTATGAATTAATCCGGTTGCTGTCATCGGCTTCTGGCTGCTAGGTAACACTTGGGTAACTGTGACAGCACGGGTGGTCGGGGTTTGGGAATTTAATGACTCAAATATTAATGGGCGTCGTCTGGGGATGTTACTGCGCGCTGAAGAGAGAGGATGGTGGGCATATAAAGCGAAAACAAATGGGTATTTTGTAGATATTAGGAAGTCTATCATTGCTGCAAGCGTCTGGCAGCCGAAATGCAACTAACGCGCACACAAATGGAAATGACACAAGTTCACAAAAACCGAAAAAGCGGTGTCACCTTTAACCTGTCAGCCATGACCCTCCGTTGTCTATGGTTAATTATGGGAACGCGAAGGGTGTTTGTGAGCCCTGCGCATTTGAACGTGCTTCTTGAATGTACTACAGGTGTTTGAAATGGGTCATTGAAGAAGGCAACTTAAAGAAGACCAATGAAAACCGTTGTTCGAGGAACATTCTGGTCTAAAGTGTATCGCTTTGGGTTCATAACCTGAATTTAAAAAGGACCAATGTAAGGAGGCTACTGGGGACAATGTTCCTCAACTTTGCCAATGAGGAGTTGTATGCTGGCCAAGAATCCGCTCTGCATTGCATACCGACCACTCAAGTGGTAGGATCAAGCACAGAGAATGCCTACGCTGCTGGAGTAAGGATGCAAAGATAGGTGCGGCGTACTGAAGAGTGAGGAAGAGGAAAGGAAGTCACCTGGCAACTTATGCGTTGTGTCGTAGACCAAGTTTGCTCGTTCGCACTACGAGTCGACTTTGATGCCGTTTGGAATATCTAGGTACTCAAGCGGTGTTTCCGCTCTAGTTAGAGTTAGAAGAGATCTACAGCAAGGCATTAAGCTGTATATGAAAAGTTCGGCTAAGCCAGTGGAGGTTGGATAATACACAATCGTGAGTACGGCTGCCGCTTGAACAAATACAGAGCCTATTGAATTATGAAGAATTGTACAGCTTTCTGCGGTCAAGGGTAACTGTGAATTGACATCCGTAGTGTGACATCCAGAGATTTCAGAAAGCATGGACGACCGTCTTGGTACTGCAGTCGGATACGAAAACGGTTTCTGGCCATCTGATTCTATCCACTTCTACTGTTTCTTACCACAGTTTTGTGCTACCGCACGAGATCTGCTTGGTTCTTGATTCAACTAAAACGATCAGTATGACGCGAAACTGTTTGGTCGAGCGGTATGTATAGACATATCCTTGGACTATTGATGTTTTCTTCTTTAACAGTAATTTCCGTACTTCACATTCGCAGTGATAGTGTAACATGCTGGAAATGAACCTAACCAGTTGTATAAAGCCTATTTTGACTTAGCTTGACTTGACTTGTAAGCGGTCGAGACATGCAAGAATGTATATGAATCCATGTGAAAAGGGAAAACGTCCTATCAGGTCTAATTTTACATGCAATAGCAGACAGTATTAAGCAGAGGGTAAGTCAAAAGCTATACGAGTGTGCCGATGTACTTAGGAGCGCTGGCAATGAAGACAGGCTCGAGCCCAGACAGAAAAATCTTTGCTTACCCTTTGCCAAGCAAAAATTTGACAAACCATTTCATGGGTGCAACGATAGAGGGATAGAATAGTAACTCGAAGACTGCGCGTCTGAAAGGAATCTGCATGAACGATCTAGGACAGCTCATGAAGTGTTGCACATGATCATTCCGTCGTTGACTTAGAGAAGAACTAGTTGCACGTAAAATGAATTGGAGTGCAGTGTGGTTCGATGATCTTCGTCATAAAACCGTGCCGTTGCGATAGCGCAAAGGTCAATGGTAAGCAGACTGAAGAAATGGCTTGACAGGCAACAGAGAGTTATTGGCAGGGTTTGAGACACCTGGGATTTAACAAAGGTCAGCAGTAGTCTACCTGAAAATGTCTGGGTGTCTAGTTTCATGTGGTGGAAATTTATCAGCGGAGGAGTTGGAAGTAAAAATGAGTTGCTTTAGATCAACACAGTCTGTAATAGCTCCACTTTCGGGCGTGCGTCGGATGTCACGGGTAGCGAGATAACGGGCATGCGAATCTTGGCCAAATGTGCTGTGGCGGACTTTCGCTGGTTACAGGTTTTTTGAAAAACAGGTTATCATTGCCCACCATGATGTTTTTAGAGGACTGCTCTTTACGTTTGAGTCACACGCAATAGAGAGTAGAGCAGATAGTTCAGAGTGATCAAGGATAGCTATGCTGTAAATGCTACCTTTTAGTACTTTGTACTCCCTAAATCACGCTGTGGTGGATTGAAGGTAGATACTACTGAACCGGATATAAGTAGTGTGATGCAAGCTGACACACCAACAGCGAGCCTTGCCGACTTCCCCAAAGTTGAAGATGACCTCAGGATTCCAGTTCCATGTGCACGAGGAGTAAACACAGAGACGAGCACCAATTGGGAAACACTCTATGGAAATCACGCGGATGAGCGGACGCATCCAATATATGAACGAACACACCTAGTATAAGCCACTTTAGCAATAAACAATTACCACCTGCCACGGGTCCTTACATCGCGACCCACACAATTGGCTGTGCAGATCGTGGTCCACATTGGCGGCGCACTTCGCCTCCGCATTTGCAAGTGACCAGGTGTCTGTAACTAATTCGACGAGTACCGCTCCAGCCGAACTTAACAGCCTGGACTGCAATATTAGGATGTGCGCAAGCTTCTAACAAATCTTGACGGGACAAAGCCTGCTGGGCCAGATGGTATACACCTACTGATCCTCAACTCCCTATCGACCATCATCTCACGTTCTGTAACTGAACTGTTTAACAGGTCACTATCCACTGGACTGTTATCAGACGACTGGAAATGCTCAGTCGTAAAGCCCATACCGAAAGGTGGTAACCCAAGAAAAGTAGATAACCACCTGCCGATCTGCCTGACCGCTGTTCTGGCAAAGACGCTCGAGAAGATCGTGAAGAAGAGCCTTCCGCAGCTTCTTGAGTCGAAAAACCTGTTGACCACCGCACAGCATGGTTTCATGAAAGGTCGCTCATGCATCACCAGCCTACTTTTGACGAGGCACAATGGTTACAAGGGCTGAACGAAGGCCAGTCGGTCTACGTCATTTACATTGACTTCAGTAAGGCTTTTGACAAGGTTAACCATGCAGTGCTCCTTGACAGGCTGAGGATGTGCGGTGTTGGTGGTTCGCTGCACAAATGGATCAAAAAGTTCCTTGTTGATCGGAAGTGGAGGGTCCAGGTGGACAACCATCTAACCGACTGGTATCCATCGAGCAGCGGCGTGCGCCAAGGCATTGTACTGGGGCCGATTTGGTTTCTGATCCATATAAACGATGTGCCTCAGCTACTCCAATCATCATGTGCATTGTTCGCAGATGACTTGAAGGTGTGGAGAGTAATCCGCACACTCAATGATTGTGATTTACTTCAGCAGGACCTCGACCGCCTCTCAACATGTTCTGCAGTGGTTAACCTTCCAATCAACCCTGCCAAGTCGCAATTCATGAGGATAGGTAAGTTTGAGCACAGCCCAACGTACAGAGTGGCTAATCAACCGTTGCATCTCGCCTTTTTCGTGCGCGACCTCGGTGTACTCTCACTCTGCGACTAAAACAGCCTTCGGATGCTTTGGGCCCTCAGGCGCAGCTTCAGCACTTGGTCCGAAAAGATTGCCATTCGGCTCTTTCTCTCGATAATACGACCAGTGCTAGAGTACGGCTCCCCCGCGTATTGTCCCATTACCCGGGGCGAGGTAGAAAAGCTTGAGCGGGTGCAGCATGTAGTCACCAGGCTGATTCCCAACTTACGAGGTACGCCATACGAAGACAGATGTAAAAAACTAGGGCTGTACACCTTAGCTTATCGTCGGCTGAGGGTTGACCTCATCATGCCGCACCGGACATTACATCTGAGTGCATACCCTATGTTGAGACAACTGCTTCATCTGCGTACATCAAGCTGCACGCGAGGACACCGGTATAAACTAATAGTACCGAATTTGAAGTGGGTCGCTCACCAACTCTGTTTCGAACGCAGAGTGGTGAATGTCTGGAATGACTTGCCGCAGCAGGTAGTAGAGGCGAACTCAGTGTCCGAATTTAAGAAGCCCCTTGACAAACACTTTACAGAGGCAAAATATGGAGAGCGGAACGGAAAATAAGGAGTATATGTCCAACAGCAACGAATGATGCAGCTACACAGAGAAAGCTTTACTCGCTGCTTCGAACCAGTATTCAGTATAAGCCGCAGTCATCATCTTCCTTGTCATGAAGATAGCTTTGACCGCTAGCCGCACAATGGTTTTCGATAGAAGCTTAGTTCGTTTGTTATCTCAAGCTGACTGCGCTCTTAGTTCTCATTATGTCTGCAGGAGAAATATATTTATTTATTTAACCGGTATATTTGGGTGGTGCAACGTCCACAGGGACTCCGGCGACCATTGATGTTTTCAAGGATGCATTCTCCGTATCCTAATTTTGCCGATGAACATTACTAACGTTTTCCGAGTTTTCCAAAGAGGTAAACCATATCTCTTACAACACCAAAGTTGAGTTCCCTTTTGTCCTTTGCACTGACTTGCACCTTTTCAAAGCGGTCCTAAACCCCCTGAAACTCATTCAGTTTCGTGTAAGCTCTACTTTAAGCCTGCAAAGCATAGCGTCCCGTCTCACAGATGCATAGAACAACTTACTACACTTGCTGGTCACGGTGGGTCGTTAGCTAGCAGCCATCAAGTGTGTGAAAATGATGTGAATTACTCTGGCTCCATTAGCCTTGTTGAACAAGTCAGTTAAACATGTAGCACACATTTTCAAGTCTATATCGCTACTGTACTCGTGGCTCCATCTCTAAGAGGTTTAGGTCAAGCTTATTTTAACTAATGTTCCGAAGTTTGTAACAAGTCAGTAATTGAATTGAAAAAACTATTGATTAACCACAAGTCGATGTAAGCCAACATATGTATTCGGTAATTCTTCATCAGGCATTTATGATTATCTGAAATACAAAATTTTGTATACAGACCAAACGGATCGTCAGTAAGCCAAATTAATTCTAGCGCGCTATGACAAATCGTCGGTTAGGTTCCAGTTGTAGTTATAGGCGTGCACAGGTCAAATGCAGTCCTAGCCAAGGTAGACTCAGCGCGAGAATGAACCTTTTCTGGGTGCACAGTGCTCGTTCGTACAGCCGAATGGCGATGGCTTCTGCAGCGTTTAATATCCGCTTACGGAAATACTTTGATCGATTTTTCGGAGCCTCATAGATTACTTTGAATGAATCAGCTGACTTGGTGGCATGATCCGTATCCGCAAGATGCGTGACGATGGCAGAGTTGGTGACCTTTTGGCCTCCATTTCCGAGCCAGGCCGGATGGTGTTCTCTCACCCTCTCGGATAAGTGTTTTGTCGTACTACCAACGTAGCCTGTTCCACAGGAACAGGTAAAGGAGTAAACACACATTGATTTGGTGTGGACAGGCAGAATATCCTTGAGGTTTAGTCTCACCATTGGGCTGCTGGTGAGCCGGATTTATAACCTCGCCGCTGGAAACATATACCTGCGTGTGTACGAGAGACGGCGGGATAGATTCGCTGACACCTTTTCCCCTTTGTAAGGCAGTTGCTGGAATGGACAGCACACCAACATATTCCTTGCAAATTTATCACGGTCAGTAATAGCAACTATTTTTTAGACCCTTTGTGATTGCTCCGCTTAAAAAGCGACATAAAATTCTAGTTTAATTTTGTCAAAATGCAGACGCTAATAAACCACGCTCGTTTGACCGGCAGGAGATTCTCGGTACATATTCAAGAATATCCTTCGCAAGGCTCTTCACGGCTTTCGTGCCAAATTCTTCCTGCTCGGGTGCGTGTGTGTACGAACAACGAACAGTGATTTATCACAGGTATACTTGTAGGTGCTAGACAATTCTCAAAGGATGGTTAGAGTGTTAATTAAAATTTAAAGAATCAAAGGGTAGGTGAATCGTCAGTGTAAGTGTCTACAGATTTAACTGCACTGCTGCGGAACGATAATCTCAAATGGAAATTGAGTGTGCGCACCCAAAGTAATTTGGAGAGTGGTTATTGCTCAATCACTCGGTGGGAAAAAATAAAGTGGAAATACTAACGCTCCCTCGAGTGCGGCTTCGCTGGACCGTTATGATATGTAAATTAAGTTTAGGTCCCTCCAAACCATTTACATGATCACTTGCTGATTTCCTAACCCCCACGTTGCTGAGAGGGCTGTGGAGCACAAATGTGTTTTGCGTCACTTCATCCTCTCACTGACACAGACTATAACAAGTAGTGTAAGTGGGAAAGCGTGTCACCAAGACGGTGTTTGAAAAGCGTTATTGTTGGAGCGATGGTACGTGGGTTGGAAGGGGTTCCATGTTCAGACCACGCCAAGGGTAAAAAGATATTTTCGGCACTGAAGTCGACTCTAGTGCGCGGCAAACCTGAGCTTGTGGACTTTCAATCTGGAATTTTGGCTCAGTTGCAGCAGGTTGCTACAGTCTGGATCTGGGTTTGCAAGTATTAAGTAAACTGTGACGAGGACCTCTTGTTGACGCCTATATTCACTACCGTACAATCTCAGGGTTTGCAATCTGTGACTGCAGGGGAAGTGAAACCACCCCCTAACGAGTTTGGTGGCTCTACGTTGGGAAGCTTCAAGTGCAACAACATCACGCGTGCGTCAGGAATGCCATCCTTGGATGCGTATCCCACGTGGATCCTCACGTACGCGTTCAGCACTTGCAGAAAGTGTGATGGTTCGAACCTTCCGAAAACCGTCCGCAACAGACCAAGGTGCTGATATTTATGGATAAGCTGTTGGCTTATCCTCACAACTCTGAATTTCCTCACCTTGAACTGGAGCTTGTTTTCGGATGACTACAGATAGGACCTGTCGAGATGGCTATTCAGTGTCGTGTGATCGCCCAATGTCTTGATATCAGGTCAGGTTTTGACATTGTCTGCAAAATAATTAGATGTTACACTGGTATACACTGGCAAGAACTTTGAGGAATACAAGGAATAAACGTGGTCATAGTACCGATTTTAGGACCACATCACACTGGATTTCAAGCCGTTCGGAAATAAAACTGCCTACTCACACATTCAACTGACGTTGAATGAGGAAGTTACTTAAGCAACCTAGCACAGGGGCACAGATTCCACTACTTCGATGTTTGTGTTGGAGAGTGTGGTGGTCCTGGCGATCGAATCCTTCAAAGTAGTCCAAGTAAATGACGTTAAAACCTACTCGGGCTTCGACTGATGCTGTTCAGCTTACTCTGGCTAGCAGAAAATTGATAGTGCAAGACCGATTTCCGCGGAATCCGTGCTGCTGTAAAATTATGATTTTGTCCTCAACTTATCCCATGAGCGCCTCTGCGCTAATACACTCCATTACTTTGGACAACACCGGGAGGAGGGTGATTACGCGGTAGTTCGGGGGTACCGCACCATTCCCACTCATGTGAATAGGTGCGACTTTTCCTTGTTTCCACATTGTGAGGACTTGTATTACATCAAGACATTGTTGAAAGAACGGAGCTAATGGTTCGGCGGCATTCATGGCAGCTGTCTTCAAAGCTTTTGGTCTGATGTCCCCTCCCAGGAAATTTGTACAAGCGCAAGGACGAAAGTCTTTTCATCACATCTACTGCCGTGTAAGATACGTAGTTTCAACTTGGGAACTGTAGGAGCTGTGTCAAAAGCGGGTGAGATGATGCTTCACTCTGAAAGGTTTAAATGAAATGTTAGTGAAGCGCGTTGGTCGCATCTTGTGTCGTTAGCGGTAGACCTTCTTTTGTACGTAAAACCGGGATCCTGCGCTGAACTCTCCCGAGCTTGTTGAGGTGCCTGCACAGCATATTAGGGGTAGTGCTAAATTTCGTCGCTAGGTTCTGTCGGTGTCGGAGTTTGGCCTCACTGATCAACTTGACGCACTCGTTTAGTTGCGTTATCTAGACATCCCAGGCCTGGTTGTCTACACAGGCTTTTTAAGCGTACCAGGCTGAATCCCCTGAGACCATGCATTTTTGGTTCCTGCTCCTCAGGTAGGACTTCTTCTGCTTCGGGCGAACAATGTTGCTTTCCGACGCTCTTGTTACTGGCCCGGGGAATTGAGTGGCAAACTTTCTCCAGGCAACAGCAGGCTGCTGCTTCGTTAAGAAAGACCGGTCTCAAAAGCTAGATACTTGTGTGGAGGCTGTAGACCCTATGCCCCCCCCCCTTGCCCACACAACATTTTGGGGGTGTACCCCCCCCCCCACCCCCCCCCCCCCCCCCCCCCCCCCCCTGTGGCCCCCCCCAACCCTTCCCCCCCCCCCCCCCCGGTTGTGTGTCCCCCCCCCTCTTTTCCCCCCCCCCCAGGTGGGTGGTGGCCCACAAAGGGGGCTGGGAGCGTAGTTTTATCGATGTTCTCATGATGAGTTCGAGTTGCAGGGGTAACGAACTGCGCATCGCGTGATCGGTCGGCTTCAAGTGGTGCATTTTGTGTTCCGCATGTCGGCCCATTTAGTTCCTCGGAGAGCACAAGGTGCACCACCTGTATTGAATCGCGTGGATGGGGGGTGACATGGTTATACAGAGGTTCATCAGGCAACTTACGCGCTCATTGATGACTAAGTCTTGTGTGTATCTCTTCTTCAACAACAACAACGGCAGGAGGCGGAAAAGAGAGAGATAACACTGATGT
>OX104066.1:64723455-64811090 GCA_944474145.2 Dicrocoelium dendriticum
ATGCTTTCTGAAATCTCTGGATGTCACACTACGGATGTCAATTCACAGTTACCCTTGACCGCAGAAAGCTGTTCAATTCTTCATAATTCAATAGGCTCTGTATTTGTTCAAGCGGCAGCCGTACTCACGATTGTGTATTATCCAACCTCCACTGGCTTATCCGAACTTTTCATATACAGCTTAATGCCTTGCTGTAGATCTCTTCTAACTCTAACTAGAGCGGAAACACCGCTTGAGTACCTAGATATTCCAAACGGCATCAAAGTCGACTCGTAGTGCGAACGAGCAAACTTGGTCTACGACACAACGCATAAGTTGCCAGATGACTTCCTTTCCTCTTCCTCACTCTTCAGTACGCCGCACCTATCTTTGCATCCTTACTCCAGCAGCGTAGGCATTCTCTGTGCTTGATCCTACCACTTGAGTGGTCGGTGTGTAATGCAGAGCGGATTCTTGGCCAGCATTCAACTCCTCATTGGCAAAGTCGAGGTATTTTGTCCCCAGTAGCCTCCTTAAATTGGTCCTTTTTAAATTCATGTTAGAAACCCAAAGCGATACACTTTAGACCAGAATGATCGTCGAACAACGGTTTTCATTGGCCGTCTTAAACTTGCCTTCGAAACGCTTGACAAGGTGATAGAACCGATGTTTTCTGCATGGAATTTTCGGAGGCTTTCAATCGCTTGGATCATTGAATACTGCTTCACACACTTCAGCCCTACGGCATCGGAGATCTAATATTAGGAAGGATTTTTGGCTTTCCTCGCGCCTAGAAATTAGAGGTTAAAATTTTGAACATCCCTGTCCGACCGGATTCGCGTGACCGCGGCGTACCGCAGGGTTTCGTACTTTGGTTTTGCCTGTCCTTTGTTTTCATTGACGAACCAGCGAAATGTATCATCACAAAATTTTGTTCTTAGCGGACGACGTTAAGGTTTAGCGGACAATCGAGGGAATGGACTACCACTAGATCCTCTAGCGCGACCTCCATGAAGTATGACATTGGTCGGCGAGGATCGCGCTGCCAATCCATTTGGATAGGTTCCACGTTGTCTACCTCCGCCATCGATGCGCTTACATCCATAAACTTGGGACGTAGGTTTTGCAAATATTCTCTCTGGAACGTGACCTCGGTGTACTGGTACAGGACAACCTCGGTTGTCCCAGACAGTGAGAATCCGCTTCAAAAAGTGGCAACCAACAGGTTGGTCTCTTGCAGTGGGCGTTCGGGACTTTGGATTCATCCATTTCTCTAACACTCAATGCCTACGTGCAACACTAAGTCGAATACGCAATCCAGGCTTGGCATCTTTGGCCAAAGCTTGACCCTGCAGCACTCGAAACTCCCCAACGTGCAGAAACGAAATGTGTCAAGGGACTGCACCACTTTCCGTACCAGCAACAACTGGAGACACCCGGGGTGTTCACTGGACACTACTGGCTGCTACCTGGATACTTTATATTTGTTTACCAAGTACGGCGCGACCCCTGTCACGTATGCCGACACATTTTGAAACTCAGCCCCATCACCAATCTCAGAGACACTGTCCTCTGCACAGTTCGTAACTGGCATGGCAGTGGAAGATGAGCCGGACTATACCTTAGCGAACTGTCAATGACGCAGCTTCGCGGCTGTCATCCATGGCGAAGTGGCACTAATTGCTGGCATTCTGAAGTCACTGGGGCGGAACCCGGCAGGGGTCCGCTGGGAGGCGCACCACTGAGGAGACGCAGAAGGTCGAAATGACGGATTCTGGTGTTTCTCCAGACTAGCCTACGTCTGCTGATTGGGAATGACGATGATGAATCAGTTAAACTATACCAAAATCCTCCCTACTACTACTCAGAGGCAATAGCCTGAAACAGAGGCAAAAATACAGTAATTTAGTTTGTCGACGAGCTTATTTCTCCTTCCGAGTCTGCTAACCTTGGAACGCCCTCCAAACTCAATTACCTGTTATCCCACCTTAGACGTTTTTAAAAAAAACGATTAGATATCGAATTGAACGCCCTGCATTTTGTTACATGAACGGATCTTCGGAGATATACTCAGACTAAATTGGCTGTTACTAAATTATGATCCACTTTATCACACGTAAACCTGTGCAAATGATTGAGCAGTCTGATTGTTATTTGCAATGATTGTTAACCATAACAAGTTGTTATTTCGTTTTGTGCGGCACTAGCTCGCTCCCAAAACTCACCTTCTATACATTATTACTCTATCGCCATACCGATGCGTATTTTATTTGGTCCACATTGGTAATATTTCAATTATAATTTCTACTAGTACCAGTCTACGGGACATATTAATGCCTGTTATTTTACCCGTTCCAAACCATGTTTCCACTGTTCTATTGGTAACTCTCAAAGCCATTTTGTTGTGTCCACGAAAGTGGAACAGTGCCTAAGAAAAGTAATTGAATGTATGGGCGCTTTCTCGATTTAACGGCGGTGGTAACAGTTTAGCCATTCATCCCAGGCAGCGCAGGCAATCAGGAGTAATCACGCGCGTTCGTCCAAATGACGATTAAGTGACCGTATTAAGTCATGAATTATCAATGACTGTCGAGGGTAAGTTGTTAAGACCACAGCTTCATTTGAGCCCATCTGTGGACGAAATGTTATTGGTCTTTGTATGCATTGAATAGCCAAGATAAACCTGTTACCTTGTCAGCGAGTGCGTGCTAATCGTGCAGTCCTGTGCTCTGTGTTAAATTGGGCATATCCCCTTACAAGCTTGTGCCACTACTTCGGAAGTACGCTCAATCGATTCGGATCACTGAGTTCTATCCAACGACGTCTATATTTTTGAAGTAAGTCCAACGATACGCTGGTACAACACAAGTAAAATCTTCGGAATTCTGTTCACTAAGGCCAAATTGAGTAACTTTGCTTATTTGAGTTTCCGTACCTTTGGGATACCATTCGACAGAGCTTCTTTAAGGCTGTCAGACAATACATAACTCAGTACTGTGCACTACTCTATACCATAGGTACTGGCATTTTTTGTCATCTCGCGTTACCACCATATTTTTACGTGCATTTCGTTGCACAAAGCCTGTGTGATTTTCGCTACTCGTGCGCCTAATGACGTACCACCACCAAATCTGTTGACCGGAGCAGACAACTGAGGCAGCCCAAACAGCGTGACCAGCGCCACTTAAAAGTGCATACCGACCATTGATCCATGGGCCAGAAAAATTTGTCAACCTGGAAGCCAATGAGCGACAAACCCAAGGTCAACCGTAGCTCAGACAAGCGGGGAACTGTGCTCCTCTGGAAAATCACATGTTTGTTCTGTGCCAATTCCTACGACGTAACAAATGTGATCAGTACACGTAACGAACAACATATCAACACATAGGTTGTGGCTTTGTGACTTATGTTCAGATAGTCTAATAATTAAGATCTTCTAAGTCGCACTTAATGCTCCAAAGCATGCAGAGTTACTCACAAATTGCACGATCACCTCCGTCAGTAGCTGAGCAACAACAATGGATTCCTACAGATAATTCAACTAAAGGCACTGCACGTAAAACTAATCTTGCTGTAGCTTTGACCTGTCGTCCACGGAAGACAAGCCAGACACTCCCACTCGACAAACCTACGCTCACAAGAAACTGCAGAACAAACAATTACTACGCTACGAGAAGAAGATGACAGTGATTTGTTCAAACGTCCCAGAACCCACTAGCGAATCGCTAAAAGGTAGACAAGCCGAGGAGCAAAACCGGTGGGCTAAAGTAACCTGCGCACTCGGACTGAAAGTTCTCCCAACTAGTCTTACACGCTTTTCACGAACTCCATCATCTCCGCACGTGGAGGAATTTCTGGTACTGCGAGTAACGTTTGACAACACACGCGACCTGGAAGATGTTCTCTTAGCAAGCCACATGCTAGTGAACTTTTCTGTCAGTGCCTGCATTTTTCCTGACAGGCCATGGGCAGAAAGAGAGAAGCGGAAATCCAACCCTAGTTCGTCACGTCAAAATGAGATGAAAAAAGTGATACTGGTTCATGGTGTGCCAGAATTGAAGCATGACGATAGCAGTGAGTGACAGAAGCACGATATCGAAGAATGGAGGTACATCACACAGCTTTAGGACATGCAAAATATCGTGGCTTTTGAGATCACCCGTGTAGTTGCCTCTACAAACCACCAAGGCAGCAGGTCATAAATTTTGTAGTTACCTTGGCTGCGCCCGAAACGACATCAGTGATGATCCAAGCATGGCATGACAGAAAATTTGGGCCACCAGAAGTACAGTT
This sequence comes from Dicrocoelium dendriticum, assembly GCA_944474145.2. NCBI lineage: Eukaryota > Metazoa > Platyhelminthes > Trematoda > Plagiorchiida > Dicrocoeliidae > Dicrocoelium > Dicrocoelium dendriticum. Next base: position 64,727,728 of record OX104066.1, read on the forward strand.
AAGACCATTCGTTCAAGTAATACAGACCTCAGATACAGATGAGCCAGTCTCAGTTGCACGCATCTCAGATCAGCCAACCGTGCAAACAATCGCTTCAGACCGACACAATTTGTGCCGGTCACTCACAGCGATCCAAGCTCCTACTGCGTCAACGAATACAATGTTGATACAGCAACACTCAGGGGTTGTATTCTAAGCTCTTGGAACTCCGCCATTGACATGAAACAACAACTTGAGACCTCAGAGCAGTTACTGAAACTTGGATTTCAAACGACATACTTGATCCAGAGATTGAACTCAGTGAGATGTCAGTCATTCGAAATGATCGTCCATCTCGCCGTGGCAGTGTTGCTTTTTACTATAGAGATTACATGAAAGGTGAGCCCCTTACCGAAAATCCCATTGTTATTCCCGACGCACTATTTTGTCGAATGTACTTAGTAGGTCGAGATGTTGGTTCACAGAAGAAGAGTGATACTTGCCTCTTAGCAGTTATCTATAGGCCTCCAAACTCGTCAACAGACAGCAATAACATTTTGTTAAACGCCCTCCGCTTTGCTGTTTCACAAAAGTTTCACTATCTTATAATGGGTCAGTTTGATGTTCTTTCAATAGCGTCAATGTCCCCTAAAGGGCCATCATTTAAATCGAAACTCCTCAAATGCATGGATATGGCAGTTTTGTATAACCATGTGCATCGACTAACCAGAGATCGCGGTTCAAACAAGTCATCACTCCTGGACTTAATCCTGACTAATGAAGAGTTGATGGTTGAGTCAGTAGCATACGATCCTCCACTGAGCCATAGAGACCATGCAGTCCTAACATTTGGTTATGTGTGTTATGCCAGTATTGTTGATAAAGGAAGAGCGACTCAGCGAGCAATTACGGGCTACTTTGAGCTGCGCAAATTAGCAGCAACCGTTGACTGGGACCTACAGACGCACAGCTCAGCGAATGACGCGTGGAATGAACTGAAAGACAAAATTAACTGGGTCATACAATCAGCATCGAACGTCGTACCATTACGAGCATCGCGTCGGACCAATAGGTGGATCCGCAAATAAATTAACAGGAGAGGTGAGATCTGAAGGCAACATTCGCTAAGCCCATGTGATACCATATGTCGGAATTACAAAGCATTCAAAAACTACTGCACGTCACTCATTAGAGTCGATAAGTGAGAATGGCAGGAGAACATGATGCTGAAATTTGCGAGTAACACCAAACTACTATACAGATTTGTGAATGGCAAAAGAAAGGCAAAGCCCGGAATACCACCACTCAAATCGGCCAGTGGCCTAACAACTACTGCTGCGGATGCCGCGAACGCTCTACTCTTGCAGTTTGGCTCGGTAGCTACAAATATCATGGAACCTTCAACCTATCAACTTCCAACCAATGTCGTTGACTTATCTAGCGTAACCTTTACTCCAGCAGCTGTTGCAAGCAAATTACAGTCACTCAGGGAGTACAGTGCCCCTGGAATCGACATGATCTGCCCAAAAGTATTGAAAACTCTTGCTCCCACCATAGCAGCACCACTTGCAACCTTTTTCCAGGGTCTGCTTAACTCCCATACACACCCATCTAAGAGGAAAAATGAAATTATCACTCCAACATACAAAAGAGGTAAACGATCGGATCCTGCCGACTACCGACCTATTACTCTCCTTCATGTTTTAACAAAATGATGGAATCGGTAATCGCAGATGAACTGACGCGATACTTTGAAATTCAACAAATAATTTCTAATGCCCAACATGGTTTCAGACGCAGAAGTTCTTTTCCCACCAATTTGCAGCTTACTCGGGGCTCATGGACCAGGGCGGCTAATGAAGGAGTCCCCTTAGATGCGATTTACTTGGATTTTTTCAAAGCATTCGACAGGGTCATTCACTACTTTCTCTTCCAAAAGCTTGCTGTCTACGATATCAAAGGTTCCCTGCTCACCTAGTTAGAAGACTACTTACGCGACAGGGTAATCAAGGTAAGAGTAGCCGACACTCACTTTGCAATCCCGTGCGTCTCAAGTGGTGTACCGCAAGGATCCGTCCTCGGCCCGCTACTGTTTTTAGTCTACATTAATGAGCTTCCAGCAGACGTTCTATCTCCAATACAGATATTTGCAGGGGATGCTAAAATATGGAGAACAATTCGCTCAGCATCCGACCATGTCTATCTCCAGAAAGATCTGACTCGGATTAATAAATGGGCAGAAAGGAACCAGCTCCCACTGAACCCTGCAAAGTGCCACCTGCTGACGGTGCGCAGCAGCTTCGTCAACACATATCATTTGGGGTAACATGTCCTGCAACAGGTGACTAGTGAACGCGACTTAGGTATAATCTTGCGAGAGAATTTTGGCAATTCATCATACCTGTTGAGGTCACTCATCGGCTGCATGAACAGAGAGCAGCACAAGGTGAAGCGTCCAAGGTAAACCAGAAAAGCAGCAGGATTGATTGACTGAGGTACGGGATGGACCATATTCATACGTCTGCATAAATAAATACATAAAAGCTGTGCTTCTCAATGAAACGGGGAAAGGGGGAAAACATAACTCAGAGCAATAGGTGGGACGACTTCAAGTGTGTCAAAACTCAGTCTCTTAGGGACAAATGGTTTAGGTGGGAACTCCAAGCAATAAAATACACATCATAGCTCGTCCACATCACAATTCCAGGTAGTTTACCTAGCCAGGACCATTTAGAACGACGCATTTCCACTTATATTGCGCCTTCTTTAGCTCCAGTTACACAGCGGTAGACAACCGTCATCCAATCAGCCGGCTTGGCGCATACAAAAGCTGAGGTTGTGCGATGCGCATGTCATCCGCTGTTTCGTAGGTCTGGTTGGTACGATCGCTGCATCCGACACACTACTCCCATCACATCCGCCCCTCCTTCAGTTTTAGCTTTCCGCGCACTGAGTACGTTTTAGCACCCCTGTTGTCTTAGGTTGCCCCGCTATTGTGACTACAACGCCGTGTGCTGCAGTATGCCTCGTGTATGGTTCAATTTTTCTCTCCATTTATTCCCAACTGAGCCTGATTCCTTCTGCTTATCTTTCCTCCATTGTTGACTCCCTATTATCTTTCCATTATTTATCACGCCTTCGACGAATGCCTTCCCTGTTCTTCTCGGCGTAGGCTCGCTTCTTGTCGCCCCTCAAGACCGGCTCTCAGCCTCATTCTATCCGGCCCGCTTTCCTCCGTCTGGTCTCAATTGTTGCGCCTATTCCTAATTCCACTAGCTCCCGTTTTCGTGGTCTTCCTCTCCTCTCAGGCAATCGTACACTTCCGTCTCCCTGCATTACATGTAATGATATCTACGAACTCGAACTGGCATGTCTAGTAAGACTTGGCCCGTGAAACCTACTTTGGGACTTGGTAATATGTCTACTTGGTTTCCTGTAGTTCATCATTCTGCCTATAACTAACCAGTACCATTAATGTAACAAGCTTGTGGCTGATAGGATGGTGGTTAATAATCTCTTGGCGGTAGCCTCTTTTGTGTCTTGGTGGAACGAATGTATCTTTCTAGACACAACACATCAAATGAATAAATATATCAAGGAGGAGGAGGAGTTGGTTTCACTAGGGCTGAGGTCAAGCCAGGATACTATGGTTGGACTATCTGATTGCCATATTAATGGCCCGTAAGTCAAAGTCAAGAGTAGGTAAATCGTCCTCGGTGTGTATGAGTAATTCGGTCGGTAGTATCGCACAGTTGCGAGCGAGTCAAAAATGTCTACTGACGTATCCATACAAATTACCAGGTTCGTGAATCATTACCCCTTCCAGAAGCAGCAAGGAAGTAATAGACTATAATTTACTGCAGCTTCTGTATTCCATCAGATTACCCACGATTTGAGTTACCACACATGTTTCGCTCGTTCTTGTATTTCATCTGAACTTATTTTGCTGGTATCAGAAGAAAACAATCCCTGGTCTTATGGAACGGCCTGCATTTTCCTGTGTCAGACATCTGCTGCTTGTGTAAGATCTACACCTTACCTTGATATCGTTTTGGTTTAAATATATCGGTGTAATATGCAATTTTACTATAGTGCTCGCGGATCGCAGCCAGGGAAAACCTGTCCCAATTCACCAGTCTTATTAATGTGGCGAAGTTGTGTTAGTCAACGCTTTGCATTGGTCTGAAAGCAGGAGCTCGCTGGATTTCGTAGTACTTCAAGTTAGATAGTTTGAACAAGCGCATGATTGCTTCATGGTCAGACGCATTCTTGCACACAAGCACAGGCAAGGGAGATGTCGCATGTAAACTAAGGTTTAGAAAATAGTACAGTCTAATACGTAGATGTAAGTGTTGAGTCCGGCCATATGCTGTGATCGCATTCAAAAAAGATAAATATTTGACAAGTGATGTCTGAATGTGCAATTGGTTGTAGAGCATGTTAAAATCACCATTTACTGTAGCAAGAACGAGCGGTAGGGGTGCACATTCTTTATTGCCAATGCACAACTGGTTCACAGACTAGCTCGTGCGCGCACGTATAGAGGACATTTCCTGACCACCACGCACCACACATTGGCTTTTCCCTCGGTGTCGCATTTGTGCCCCAATTTCAGCCGGTCAGTGAAGTCGCTGCTCGCCAAGTTGCCCACGTACCTTCGCTTCCGCACACCCAATTCTGACCTTGCTGGATTTGTTCTAATGCCCTTGACTTGCTTAATCTGGGCCATGTCTCTCTCCTCATGGTTAGTCCTGGAGGCGCGACCAAACGCGTATCTCTCTGGAAATTCGGACTGTTCACCAATACATCCCACGCTCTTTTCTGCCTGGGCCTGCCATGGTTTGTCGTTGGTTGTTCATTTCCGGCTTGTCCCCTAGGCCTCGAGCTGCTTTGACGACTTCCGTCCCCAGTGTCTTCGTTGCTTTTCATCTTTCTTAGTTTACGCGGCTTGTCCGTTCTGCCAATGATTCGTTTTCCCTCCCTACCACTACATTACTACCTTATGCCTTAAGGGCAATTCGAACAAGTATGGGTGCAGCTCAACAAGGCCGTCAACACATGCTTTAGTCGAATATGATGTATTATAGATAGGGACAAGTAGCAGATCAAGGCCGAAAGACCTCCCTGTTCCGGAATCCAGATAGAGCTTTCGGGATTACCAAAAAGCAAGACTTCAAAGTAAGAGGCGTCAAACGCAGCATGGATGTATATATTAGGCAGCCATCTCTACGGTCAGGCGTATCATGCGCAATAGAGGAACTCAAATTTTTCATAATTAAACAAACCTGTGGATTGGATAAGTGAATAAAGAGGCCTGTGTGATGTATCTTCTGTATGAAGAATCGTACGTTGATGATAAGTGCATTAAGAATTCCATGGCAGTTCAGATCGCTAAGTGTATTTCGAAAGTCAGTGGAAGTACATCTGTTATATTGCATTTACTTTGATGCTCTACTGCGGCTTTCATGTGTACATCCATTCCGAATGAATGTTAATTTGGCGTCAGAACTGGAATATCATGTAGAGAATTGATGTCGGAAGGCCAGTTATAAAACGCGTTTATTAGCGCAAGGGAATTGGAGGGGAGACGGTACCAGAATGTAATTATAGATAAGCGTGAACTGAGCGTATGTTTCATAGTAGAGCGGGTTAAAGCAGAGCCCGTTTCCGGTTTAGTCTAACGGAACCTCCGACCCGATGCTAACTTTGCTTCTGTCAAGCATTGAGGTAAAGTTAAAGGACCTGTCGTTGGACGAGCCATGTAGAGCAGCCAGAAAGGGTGCAGCGTATGTGACAGCACAGCCAACAGGAAATGCGACATCAATAGGTGTACAGTTAGTCTTGTAGTGAAATCAGGAGTGAACTTGAGTATCAGAGCGGAGTTGAGAAAGAGTTCATATTGTGATTACTAAGTTGTAGGTGGTCGACGACATTCCGGCATTTGAGTCCATTGCCTAGATGCATCGGTGATTGATTCAGGTTGCCTGTCAGATGATAAAGAACGAGCACCTTAGCCTAACTGGCGGGCTGCGATCGACCATACCACGGCATGTTTTATGAAATAGGAGCAGACGTTGGTGCAGTCGAATGGGTGCTCTCGTTTTTATACTGAAAACTGGTAAGTATGGACGAGTTGGCGGATTTTACAAGAACTGAGCATCAAGTGCACCCGCGTGCCTGTGGAACCAAACGACGTTCTTTCTGCCATGTGATGAGCGCAATCTTTAGACGGAAGATTGCCGGTCGCAATTCGATCTACTAGTAGTAGTATACGGGTTTTCAAGTAGGTGTGGTTGTCGAAAATAGTCATCACACTCTTTCCTAACAGACTTTACAGGCTTTCGTGCATGTTTTGCTGCTCGCGGATGTGAATCCGGGCTCTACAATGTGGCCGGAGGCTGAACAGGCTCGTTCATCGACATTGGCTCTTTAACATTAATGCGCTTCGTATCAATTATATTATGTAGATTTGAAAGATCTCTAAAGGTGCGAGGTGCATAGCAGTACAACTTGCAGTCAGTTGAGAAGGAAGGGATCGAAGTCGCATTTTCTGGCTGGGTATCGATTAAGTGCAGATCATTGGGCACGGATACTCTCAGGGTTGCGATGTCATTGCCGATCTTGTCGTGGATGTCGTGTTTACAGAGGTTGATGCAGTACAGAAGGGATCAGTTCATGTTACATGATATTCTTACCCATCCGTTTTAAATCAGTTGGCCTTGTCGACTGCTTTTGACCGGTGTAGCTGCATTCAGGGAGGAGTTAAGATCTACGCTATTTGTTCTCTGTGAACAATCTTTACGCTTCTCAGTAGGAACTTCATTACAGGAAATTCGTTTCATTAGACCCCCTCCCGACGACATCGAGCCCCGCCTGATTGGTATTCGATCTGGTTTGATTTGGATACTGCTCGCGATGAATCTTTGCTTGATTTTAAATTTCATCATTATTAATGGCAAGGTCCTTAAATCAGCCGTTGACTTCTTTTACTGAACATCATTTTTACTTTGTCTACTGCCAATACACCAGTTCTGTATTAATATTTTGACAATCTTTTTGTCCAAACTACTTCCAAGGTCACGAAGACCGTCTTACGCTCCATATTTTGAATATTAGGTCGAGAGACCATGCAAGATTCACGATTTGGCCACGACATTTTCGGCTATATGGAACCAAATATGAGTAAATGTCTTCGTAACTGCCCTGTCGGTTGACAAAATATTCCTAGGATTCTGAGTCTCAATATGCGCCCATTGCTCAAATGCGTGGGTCCTTTTACTTCCATGACACAGATGCAACCTTTTCCCCTTGTTTGCATATCACTGAAATTTCAAAAGGCACGGTGAGGAGACGAAGCTCGGCAGACGCATGCATTTCGTATCGTCTCCTCAGTGCCAAAAAGGATAACTGGAAAGTGATGCAAACGCGCAAAAGAAAGAAGGAAACGGAAATCACGTACCTATGTCCAAGGCAAACTGAGGCTGACCGACAGTTGTTTCTAAACACAAAGCTCCGGTTTTATCCGACTTATCGCAACAGCCTCAGCAAAGCGGAGGAGAGGAGCATTTGCCTACCGCAGCAGAAATTTGAGCCACGCGCTGATCTGGATCCTGTGACCTGAGATCAATAAATGCCTGTCGATCGAAAATATTGGCAGAATGTTTAGATGCGTAGCTTGAGCTGGACATGCATTTCGAGATGCCTTGTGCTGCAACCACTTTGGAACGTGCTCCCTCAGCAGGATACTCAAGGTTCTTTCGGTTCTGCCTATGTAACTAGCATTTCAGTTACATACGAATTGGTGCAAATAATGGGAGTTGGCCCCGATAGGCTGAGTTCACTTCAGTGGAGGCGGTGGCAACTTGTGGGTTAGGTCGAAACGGTGCTCTGCGTGGCAGTGATTAGTCGTTTGGTAGTCCTAAGTGCGACAATGTCACCCTTAAATGGGAGCTGTAAGAATATGATCTTTTAATTTACGGTGGTCACTGACTGTCATTTTCGGCTGATTTGACTTTACTTCTCAATGAACCTACGAGGGCAACCATTTGCTAGTAATATACTAGTAATCAGTTCCTGTTCGTCGGCCTGACAATCGGTCGAACCTATTCGTCTGGTATGACTAACTAAGATCTTTATCAGCGTTCGCTTATACCATGTAGCTTTTCTGTAGACGGCTCTTTTGACCTGTCTGTTTTCTCTACGGCTGATGAGGTCATTCCAATAATGGAGGCAGTTTTGCTGCTCAACTTAACGAGAGACCCTCAAGCTTGTATACGCCGCCTTTAGAAACGTCACCAGCTGTGTGATTTGTTATTTAGAAGAACAAAACGCTAGGATGTCATTTGGCTATCCTTTATAGTATGGCACTTCCGGTTTCTGGCTCTCCAGCTGGGTTATGTCGTCTGTTTGTGGCTGGCTTGCCGATCTGTTTTCGTCTGTACTTGTCTATATTATTTTCCATGCTAATTCGTTGAATTAGTTCGGAATTTACGGAAAACTGTTTGTTGGGTTCTGCTTGTAAAGCACAATTTGAAAGTCGCTACATATACGTGGGTACTTAGATAATTACCCTAATCTGCACTATGGGACACCTATGATAGCACCATCGGACGGTAAGTGTCTGATGTAGTAAGGAGCCGGATATGTTACATTGGAGACGTTAGTCGTAAGTGGCGATTTGCCTAGAACCACCAAGTACGTTACGTCGTTTTACTCGCATTGTAATAGCTGCCTCGAATTTTATGCCTCTAGGAGGCAGAGTTCCTTAGCGCCATGGATTTCTTCAGCACTGATTGTTACTTAAACGATCACAGCGCTGCAACAGTTTATTGGCAAGAGCCGCGAAAGTTTTCTGAATGTTCGATTTCCACCCGAAAATTGCTCCGTCTTAGCTTTTTTCTGACAGTCACTCGGACGACATCAGTGTTCTCATGGTTGCACACCCAAATTGGCCGAAACGTGTCTAAGAAAAATTTACACAATACAGCAATAGCCATTGTGATACTGCGTAACGCGGGCCTTACGGTCTATTAGCTAGTCGATTACACTTGTAAATATGCCTCCCACTACATGTAACGACTTGACCCATTAACTTTTCAGCCAGGGGCCTTGCTTATATTCTCCATCGCAATTCCCACATAAAGCGGGTGATCGATATTCGTGCACTGGGGTGATCGATATTTGTGCCCCTAGCTGTCCCTGTGAGACATTTGGGACGGGTCTCGGTCGCTTGAAAATATAATTTTCCGCAAATGTCATCAACACAGCGGAAATCCCTTCCCAAAACGTCATGCATAAGTAGAGAGTACGTCAAATTTTGCATTGAGACTGCCAGGGAGTAGGATTTTGTTAAAAAGATATGTGCAAACAGAAAAGCTAGGTTCTCAATATATATATATATATATATATTGAAAAGTTAATGGGTCAAGTCGTTACTTACATATATATATATATATATATATATATATCATCCGCATGAGTCAGTGAACTGACCATGTGCTAGACCCGCTGCTTTTCGGGTGTTCATTTAATCGAAGGCTTTGGCTGAGGACCCGAGTCGTTCTCCTGTCAAGTGTGGGCGCCCTGCCAGTATCCTAGTCCATCCTCTTCGGAGGTTAGGAAGTGGTCGATTGCCCACTTCCCGTAAAACCTAGCCATGGGAGACAACAGGTCTACGGGTTATAAGCTCACAGCTCGATTGGCGTAGAGCACGAGCGCCACGCATTGTCTCTGACGGTGCAAGGGCACCTCCGTGTGCTCGATGCTTTGCTACTGTCTGCCTAAAGCCAGGCAACCCTGGTCAAATTGGTGCAAACCTGCCAAAACCCACCTGCGTCTGGCCGTGGTCGCAGGTGCATCATACTACGGTCGCAAAACATATATGAATCGTTCCAGTACCTCAAACGCTGCGTGTGACGGCCGTCAAGCAGATCCCAATCTGTCTCTACAATCACATTCCCGAGCTGGATCTGCTCCCACTGCCTTGTGGGTCAGGATTTTGAGCCAAAGGCTCCGGGTGGAGTCCCTCAAACAAACCGAAGCACAACCACCACCAACACTCGTGCGATTGCCCACCAATACCATCGTATGCCTGCGCACAAAGCACTCAGTATCGGGTGCTGGAACGTGCGCACACTACTGGACCGGAACTCCAGCGAGCGCCCGGAGCGTCGCACTGCACTGGTCGCGATGGAACTGGTGGTGTACAACATCGATATTGCGGCGCTCTGTGAAACCCGGCTCGCTGAGCAAGGTAAGTTGCATGAAGCAGGTGCTGGCTACACATTCTACTGGGTGGGCAATGCCGCCTCAACACCACGTGATCATGGGGTCGGATTTGCAATATCTGATCGCCTCCATGGTCAGCTGGTGGGTGAACCAACGGGCATCAGAGAGCGACTGATGACTGTTCGCCTACGACTCGGATGAGGTAAGTTTGCCACATTTATAAGCATGTACGGTCCGATCATGTGTTATCCTGATGACGCGCGTGATTAATTCTAAACTCAGCTATCCTCCGTGATACGGTCTGTGCCGAGGAGTGACCGAGTATTTCTGCTGGGTGATTTCAACGCGCGTGTTTGGCGCGATGCATCGGTGTGGACGGATGTTCTCTGTCCGCATGGCATTGGTGCAGTGAATGCGAACGGTGACAGGCTGCTCTCACTGTGTGCCACTCATGGACTAACAATCACTGACAACCGGTTTGCAATGAGGGCGAGTGACATAGCAACTTGGACGCACCCACGGAGTGGTCACACTCACCTGCTCGACTATGTCATCGTACGTCAGCGTGATATGCGTGAAGTGCGCATGACACGTGTACTGCGTGGAGCTGAGTGTGGCACTGATCACAAATTGGTTCGGACAAAAATGTACATATATTTTCGTAAATCTATGTATTGCATTCCCGCCGTGGATCGGCGTAAATTTAACATTCTCTCCCTCGGTACTGTGGCGAAACGTATTGAGCTGGAGAAGGCGATGGCTGCACGCCTGTGTGAGGTGGACTGCAGAGCCACAGTGGGCGACTTGTGGCACCACATTCGCGACCAGGTCACAGCTGCTACAGAGCAGACCATCGGGCGCGCAAACTGTAAGCGGCCTGATTGGTTTGATGACAACAATGCGACGATTGGCGCATTGGTGTCGGAGAAGAATGCAGCATTTGCTGCACATGTGGCAGACCTTAGTGACTTGGGAAAGAGTTGTCAGTTTCGCAACCTTCGACTGCGACTGACCCGAGAGCTCCGTCGCATTAAAAATGCATGGTGGACGGAGAAGACGAAGCAGATGGAATGCTACGCCGAACGCCGCCAACACAAGGAATTCTTTGACTCCTTGAAGGCGGTGTATGGATCGAGCTTGGAGCCGCTGAGGACGCTGATCGATGGTAGTTCAGGCGCTACCTGCACCCAGACTGCAGACATAATGCAGGTCTGGCGGAAACACCTTGACTGTCTCTTGAACAACCGTTCAGAGATTGACTGGCCTGCATTGAATGGCCTGAAGCAGCACGATGTGAAGGCGGATCTGGCGGATACGCCGACATTGGATGAGACGCAGAGAGCACTTGCTCAGCTGCGAAATGGCAAGTGTGCCGATGCCGACGGGATCCCGCCTGAAGTATTGAAACACGGTGGACCCGCGTTGTTGACTGCGCTGCACCACTTGGTGCAACGCGTATGGATTGAGGAGGAGGTGCCTGCTGAGCTGAAGGATGCCCTTGTGCTACCACTGTACAAGGGTAAAGGGAGCAAGTAATGTTGCATGAATTATCTTGGCATCCACTTGCTAAGTTGTGTGGGCAAGGTGATTGCCCGAATCCTGCTCAATCACCTCGTGAGTCAGATTGTGGAACCTAACGTGGCGGAAGAGCAGTGTGGATTCTGTTCGGGTCGCAGCACTATAGATATGGTGTTTGCGGCTCGTCAGTTGCAAGAGAAGTGCAGAGAACGGCACCAGTTGTTGTACTCTCTTTTGTTGATTTCACCGAGGCATTTGATACGGTGAACCGCGAGGCATTGTGGCTGGTGTTGGGTAAGTTTGGTTGCCCGCGTAAGTTTGTAAGTCTAATTGTATGTCTGCACAGTGGTATGCGAGCGAGGGTGCAGCTGAGTGGAGAGACCTCGGATGACTTTGCAGTTGTCTCTGGTGTGAAGCAAGGCTGTGTCTTAGCTCCTGCCCTGTTTAATATCTCTCTTCATGCAATGATAGGCTTTTGATGCGGGTTGTGCTAACGTGTTCGTTTGAAGCACCGTATTGATGGTGGGTTGCTGAACATCCGTCGTTTCGGTAAGAGAACCATAGTAGCTGAGACAACTATCCGTATGTTGCTGTTTGCTGACGGTTGTACGCTGTCTACACACAGCGCGGATGAGTTGCAGCATATGACTAGGGCTCTGGCTTCGACAGCGGCAAAATTTGGGCTCACAATCAACACAAGCAAAACTGTCTGTCTCTTTCAGCCTTCACCGGAGGTGCAATCTTCAATATTGCCGCGAATCAGCATTGGTGCTGAAGTATTGGAAACCACCTCCCGCTTCTGCTACCTTGGGACTGTGATGTCGACTAATCAGCAGATACACAGTGAGCTGCGTATCCGCGTCTCGCAGGCTGCGGCGGCATTCGGGATGCTAGAGTACCGAGTGTGGAACAACCATCAGCTTACCAATGGCACGAAGCTGATGGTGTACAAATCCATGGTACTGTCCGTTCTTCTATACGGCAGTGAAACGTGGACGATGTACCGGCGGGATGTGCGATATCTCGAGCGGTTCCATCAGCAGTTTTTGCGACGGATTCTGCGCATCGGTTTGGGTGACAGTTGCGGACACGGAAGTGTTGTGTCGAAGTGGGATGTATGCAGTGGACTGCAGACTGTTGCTGACACCTTAGGTGGCTTGGTCATGTGAGCCGTACGGATTTGATGCGGATACCGAAACAACTATTACATGGTCAGCTGAGTATTGGGAAGCGGCATGTGTGGAAACAAAATTTATGTTACCAGTACATGATTAAAGTGAGCCTCACACGTTCTAATTTTGATTGCAGATCATGGGAATCGAAGGCAATTGATCGGCGTGCATGGCGCGATCTGATCACGAAGAGAGTTGCCGAAGTACGGGAAAAAGACCTCATACATGCATCGAGGAAGCGGCAAGTGCGGAAGCGGCAAAGATCGATGGGTTGTACTCCATCGACACCGAGCGCACGGTGCTGTAGCACATGCGGTCGCAAGTGCCTGAGTCAGGCAGGCCTAGTGAGCCATGAGCGATGCCACTGGGGACCACCAAAGAAGCGACGACGAGTCCTGCAGAGAACGTAGGCAGGACCGGCGCAGCGTTTGTATGTACCCTGCAATCGATTTACTAACCGCGTGCTTGCATGCTAAGTTTCTTTATTTCAGGTGGTGGGTTTGCAATTTTGTTCTTATGCTTTTCTTCCTCATATAATTGTGTACCTGTACTCTCTTTTGCAAACTTTCACACGTGGCTTAAGCCGATTGTAATTAATTTCGATAATATTTTCGCGTTTATGGCATTTTTTAACGTATAATTTCTGACCTCTTGAACTTATCGCGGCTTCATTCGTAATCAAATTTTTTAACGCGCATTTAGTGAAGACTTATGTCTCCCTATCTGTATGCATTATCGGATTTATATTAGTTCATTTTGTCGTTTCAAATGACTGGCTGTTGCTTGATATTTCCGGTGTGGCTGCTTTCGGAGTGCATGTTGACAAGCTGCCTACCTGTCTATTACCCATTACCTCGTTCATACTGTCTCTAGGAGACAGTTGGTCTTTGCTGGAGGGGACGGGGTGCACGGTTCTTGTGGTCCTTGTGACCAAAGAGTGCTTCCATACAGTCAGTGTGGAGCGGACTACGGTTCAGCCACCGCCTTGTGTGCGCTTGATTCCCAAATACAGCGTGCTTGTGTTTGCCTGTGAAGTAGTGTGGGCCGGCTCCGTTGAAGAAACGTGGGTCCCATCCATATGCCTCCCGGTCTTATTCCTTCGGGTTTACACTGGATATGGGGTGTGTGGTTGGAGCTGTGGGTGGTGCATCGCAGACCACTTGTGGTCCCTCTGTAGGCGCAGGCGTCCTGTGGCTGGCCACAGTGACAGGCAAATCCGAAACCCGATGCCGCCAACCAGAGTGTGGCACTTGAGCCATTTCTACACTTACGCTTCTTCCTACCGTCAGCATAAAGAAATCTGCTAGTGTAAGGCCCAGCTTGCTGCGCATGGCTACCTCATCAATCTGAAGATACGATGCATTTCGGAAGTGAAAATCAACATTTTTCGTACAAATTAGCAACAAGTCATAATAATTCAACTGGTATCGGTAGTGAAAATCCGGAACTTTCTGCTGATTCACAAACGTAGTCAGTAAACAATGATTTTTATTTTTGATGATGTTTTAATTCATTTGCTATTCATAATGAATGGAGCTGAGAATACGCCATATGGGTACGCAAATCTTACCTATATCTGAGTTTACTTGACTAACTCCTGGCTACCGATAGTAAAGGCTACTATTTCACTTACGCAGGTGCTTGCAGATGCATCTGTCCGGCGACGTGTTTTATGATATTTGGAGACGCAAAAATTTTTCAAAAGGTAGATATTTAGGTAGGTGGATTTGAATGGTATAAGTAGAAATTGATAACGTCTTGTCTCAGTCACGACGTTCGTTACCGCCCCCCGTTGCTCAGCGGTCTCAACCAAATCTCAGTAACAGTCGAGTTGCTGGTTCGAGCCCAAATGGGCTCCGATGGAATGTGCACTGCTAACGATTCCCGAAATAGTGAAACCACCGTACAAATTGCTTTTTCGGGAGTGTGCTGGCTGTCTGATTGTATATAGATGCGATGAATTTCTAAGTGCAACTTTAAGTTCGTCAGAAACTGTGGAGTTGTATGCCCTCTAACTGAGTAGGCGGTGTGATCTTTACCATCGTTTCATTAAAGATTCTGTTTCTATTTTGATGGCACTTAGCTGGTTTTCTAGTGCATTAGCTAGAAAATGTTTCTATCAGTACAGCTGACAAAATAACACGGCACTTTTTCTACTCATTTGAAAATATGAAAGTCAGTAAGTTAAAGGCTTTTTAATTTTTTGAGGTAGTAGTCATAGGGATTGTTGCTGCTAAGTTAATAAGTGGGATGGAATAATTTTGCTGTCACCTACATTCTTCTGCGAACCGTTCCTGCGTTGTACCTTGTTGTTAACGTGGGCAGACCTGGATTGAGCTACAGTATTTTGAAACGTGATAAAAGAGTAGGTAGAGTGATATTTTTGTATACAGAATAAACTAATACACTGATCTGCGAGGAGTTGTCGAGTGAGCAATTGCTGGGGCGAAAAGATGCCTGTCAGCTCTATTGCCAGCTCATACCTTCGATCCTTTTAAATGCTTACCCTTGCTCTAGCAGTATCTCCCGCTTCTCCCCACATTTTGGTGTCTCACTCGAGTGTTTACTAAACCTCAAACACTTACGCTGGATAGTCATTTCCTCTGTATGTCCGTTGACCAGTGTCCTAGAAGTGCATTATACACCTTCGCTTTACCAATCCGAAGCAGTTCTTCTGAAATCTTAATCAGGATCGCGATGCGTTTGGAGGCGCTCTGAGACTCATTCGGCCAATGCGAAGGCGTCTAAAGCTGAGGAATGTTGCAGGTAGAAATTGGGTGTTGGCCGCCAGAAAACACTGCACTACTATGACGCGTTTCGAGGTTATTTCCTCTCATCAGATAAAGATGGCAGGCACCGAACCCGGGACCATTGGGATGTTAATATTTCATTAGTTTAATAGTGTGTGATGGGATAAAAATCATGACTTTACAAGACCCACAGGATGGAAAACGCACAAGAAAATTAAAATCAAATATTTTCCAGCGTGTTCCATGAACCATCAGTAGTAGAGACATCACACACTCATATTATTGTGTGGCGTTTAGCACTAAGGTAAAGTCTAGAAGTTAGTTGTGACCGCTGCCCCTAACCCACCGGGTCACGACGGACAAGGTTTGGATTTTGAGGGTCATTTTGGAAGTACATGTTGTGTGGATGGATTGCGACACGCAGTCTCTATGTTGGGTGTTGCCCCCGCACGGAACACACTGCACTCCATGACTGGTTTCACACGGTAATTGCACTCGTCAGTTAGAGATAGCTAGACTACAACTCGAACACTTGATGTCGGGATGACAGCCGACGCAAGTATCCCTAGGCTTCTGTGTCGTGAGCACCGCCTGTCACAACGATAAATGACCAGGCGGTATCATTTTACATTGCTCTTTATCATGGTCGTCCTGCTATCTCTGCCGACGAATACTGACACGTTTGAAGCCGGTCATGGTTACAGTGGGTTGCGCGCACGCGAAGTATGCGACGCATGCGATTACTCTGCTCGCTATTTTAATTTATTTCTCATTTATTTATCCTAACGCTGGATATTTCGTTGATCTATCCACGTTAAAGACATGGGATCTGTCCCTTTTTTCTATCACTGTTGGGTGAATATGTTAGCATCTTGATACAGTTCCCATTCTTCCTAGATGCAGTCTTCAGCATATCCTTGACCTCAGACTATTTCAGTTTGCGTTCCCCATGTAGGTGCCAGTTTGTCAACATCAGCGTATCTACGCAGGTGCGCCATTGTTCACTTCTGGATTTTGAGCATCGAGATGCTCACACACGTGGAGTGAATCTGAGCAACCTGTACTGGCTTGTTGCTGCACAGTAAACAGGTAGTACAGTCTCATGTTTGGGAACTTGTCCGCTGCACAGTCTTTATAGTACAGACAAGAAACATGACCTCGCAGCCCAAGGAATACACTTGCAGTCGGCAGACAATCACTTTCAACTTCTACGAAACTCTTAGTTTGGAAGATACTAGGGAACCATCGAGAATCCATGAGTTCTGTGAGGTTTGGAAATAACCGGTTTGTGTAGGTTGTGCGGTTTTGGAACACCCCCGTGTCTCTTGGATTGCAACACGCAAACTCATTTGCGTGTGTGAGCTCGGTTAACATTGAAGTCAGTTCTGCCATTCCGATCACTAGGTAAATGGTATATGGCGGAGAAAAATGCCGAAGCTTTACATGTCCAGCCGGATGATCAGTTAAGAGGGAGAAAAATGAAGGTAAAAAAGCAGCAAGAAATATTGAACAACCAAAAATGGCCAACTTGCCGGTTGCTGTGTTCCTCGTCTAAGCAGTCCACATTTGGCTTTTGTATTATACAAGGTCAACGTCTGCGGATTCCAAGCAATAAGGAATGTGGGTTGATATGTTTGCACTTTGGGTGGGTTATTTTGGTAAAATGATGTTGTGTATTACGGCAAGTGCACCGCCGACACGAGCTCTGAACAAGGTCACCGTGGAGGCTGAAATAACAGCTTCTGAGATGACATTCCATGTGTGACAAACACGCGGCAAGAAAAAGTTTCTCTGACACTCCAACCGGTTGTATTTTTCTGCCAGTTTGAGATGATGATCTCTCACTCTGTTGTTGTGACTCAGTTTCGACACGTGATGGCACGGGTGATTAGGGTTGTTTAGAATTTGGTAAACCATGATTAGGTCACCATGCAAACGCCGAGAGCGTCCACTAAAAATGCCTAGCACTCTGAGGCACTATTTTTATGACAACTTGCGTATTAACTTGACATATTTGGTCGCCGACGTTGCGGAATCTTCAAGACAGTGATATTCCGCTTTAGTCATGATTGCCATGCTTGAATTGCAAATTCAACATGAGGCCGTGGGCAAACGATAAGTAGTTGGTGGAAAATAAATAATTTGAAGCGTTCGAAAGGTTTCCGTAAAACAATTACGATTTGAATCCTCTTCTTCGATATATTTTCGGACTCCTTCGAACAGCCGAGATCTTTCTGGACCAGCACACCGTAATCCCTTTCTTGAGAAGAGTGTTGCAATTATTGGTCCTACAGCTTATAAGTGTGAACCACTCGGTGTCGTAAATGATGCACTCGACATTTAACTACATTAAACCAGACCCGCTTTCGGACAGGTCATCAAGGTCGTTTTGAAGCTGGATATAGTCTTCTCATACTGCATCCGAAGTGGAGCGTTTCAGTTGATGTACTTGCTTGACAAGGTTTCACTTTTCCCACAAAATCTTCGTCAAGTTAGGTGACTGAGTATACAATTGGAGCGGCGTTTTATCCGCATCGGAGACGATGATCGTGCGAACAGAGAAGTGCGTCAAGTGGTTATTACAGTCACTAGTTGGCATGTCATCTTAAGTGCTTTCAGTCCCAGAGGGTATAGTCCAGGTTCATAATTTTTTTGACAGAATAACCCTTAGTGGTGGGAATGGGGAGTGCATTCTCTCTCTCTAATCAGATTAAGATTGCTCGTCATGCACTTGTGAGTTCCAAGCTATTCATCCTGATCATGCAAGTGTCTACTTTAGTATGTTCCACAGCCTCGACTATCAACCGCTGGGCGTTGATCGCATAGCACTCTTAGTGGTCAGTACGTTATCCAAGTCAGTCTGGTGCTTAGGATCTAGTGAATGCACAAACTGCCGCTGTCGACTCTTTGTAGTATTCTGTGTTGAAACTAGTTCCTTGGTGGTCGTGTAATGCGCCATTTGTGCTTTGTAATTCATATACGCAGCTATCTCGAGGTTTGGTCTAAATATGTATCTGCACAATCCTTACGTTTAATTTTACAGACGCTATTGATCGTCCTATTCTTGGGATGAGGCTGCCTTAGGTGAGCCAGCGTAGTGTGTAGTGTTTGGTCCCACTAGGAGGGGCCTTTAACTCGGCCGTTGCCTCTTCATTGAAGATAATTTTCACTTTAGCTACTGCGAATATGTACGTTTTGAAGAAATATTTTGACATCTTTTTGTCCAAAGTGGTTCCAAGGTCACCAAGACCGTCTTCCAGATTTGGTATACTAACTCAAGATACCACACATTATTCAAGATTTGTTGCTTTTGGACACGAACATTGAGTCCGGTTGAAATCACGTCTTATAAAATGTCTTCGTAGAACTCTACTCTTTCCGATGAATATAACCCGAGGATTCTGTTTGTCAATTTGCGCTTAGTGCCCAAGACTGCAGATGTATTTACTCTAGTGACATCAACGCATTCTTCACTTTTGTTTATCCATTCATAGAATTTTGCAATTTTCATGATGCCCTTTTGCTAAATTCGTACTGGATACGGTAAAGTGCTGAAAATACACCCATCCGGGTACATAAAGCTTATTTTGAATTGATTTGACTTAACTTTAAGGCCACCCATATACTTGCTCTGTTTGGTACCCCTTGAATATCCCCTATCCCTATCCCCTATGTTCCTCCCTCGTACCGAATTTCTGTTGTCCCCTTTCACTCCGTTGAAGGTTTTGACACTTGGTTGTCTGCCCGGAGCCTTAACGATCACAAGCCTGCCTTGTAATCCGAGAGCGCGAGTTCGAACCTGTATAGGGGACCGGGCGACCCTCTCCGTATCCTCAGACCACTTGCGACTGGTGGTGGTTACGGGGCAGCGAAACGTCGGTACTGCGTACTGCTGATGCCCTTTTGGCTGTTAGTTCGGAACTTTCTGTAAATGGCATTTGACTAGCCGTTGTGGGTAACCACTATAGAATAGTTTTCCAGTAGCCTTTTACCACGCGGCCTCCTCCACTGTGCACAGTGTTACGGCCCTGTAGAACAGCGCCGAGGCTATCCCAGAGTTAACGTATTTTGGATGACCTAGCATGTATTGATGTGCTAATAATATATGCTGATTTGTAGTAAATACCACCTTTTAATTTTCCCCACTTCGGCGAACCAGCGAGGCAAGAAATTGTATTGTACATCTACAAGACCCCAAATTAGTAAGTGAATATATCCTCTCGTTATACGAGTCTAAATAATTAAGCAACTCGTCCTCTTTCCGTTTAAAAATTGTAAATCTGTCGTCTACGTAGTGCCCCTAATATTTCGGTGCTTTAGAGGTAATTTTTAACATCCTGCTCTCGAAGTTTTCCAAACACAAGTTGGTCAGAACAGGGGATATTGACGAAGTCATAATGAGGTCTTGTTCCTGATTGTACCGTTTCGACTAAAGAATGATATACGGCATGTTAGGACATACTGCTATACTATTTGTCGAATGTAAGTTTTTTTCTATTATCCAAAATGTGGTCTTCATTTAGATGACGTGCTGCTATTCCTAGCGGCGCTGCTTTTGGTATGTTGATGAAAAATGTGATCAAGTGGAAGACTGTCATAAATTCATCTGGCTGAACTAGTGGCATTCTTTCCCGGATTTTTTCGTTGATCATGTCAGATTACAATAACTAAATAACTAAATAAAGCTTTTATTCCCGGCGGTGCGGGACACTGCTGCGAAGGCATGATCAAGATAAAACAACCAGGGTTGGTGGGTAACTGTATAAAAAGATAGCAAGTTAACCAGCAACATAATGGATTTGTGTGTCAGCATATACGTAAGTGTTTGTCTTAGTGCGCATTGTGAGCGAACATGTGATGTGTGACTGAATGCGTGAGTTTGTTTGCAGTGTTCACCTTCGTATGAATGGATTAAAGAAACTCTTCGAACTGGATGATGTTTTTGAATTGGGGATCCTTCGGAAGAGGAAGAGGCAGTGACTATATTTATTGGCGAGTCATATCCGACACATCGCATCGTCGTTAAACGGACCTTTATGGCTTTTTAGAAGGAGTGCGCTTGCCAGACTAGAACCCATTACCTCTTGCCGCCGAACTATTCGCTGGAACGGGATTAACCCGAACCGCACAGCTAGCACCACGTCGATGTTGTTCGGCTAGCCAGCGCTGCTATGTGGCTAGCGAGTTCGTGGGTCATGAAGCCTATACTGTCGGCTGTGACAACGTCGAGTGTATGAAAATTTGGTAGGACGAAAACCCTCGAAGGTGGATTCAATTTCGGTTACAGACAGTGTCACTTGCCTGCTACTAAATGGCCCTTTCTGATTTTTAAATAGGTACCAATCCAAGCGTTATCTTCATTCATCGTTGTCACTAAGGTTTTATTGTCAATTATTTTACATGGACCAGTCTCCGAATGCTGCTGTTTTTCCAGATAATCTGGTCAGCCGGTGACCGAAAAAATCTAGCGCCTGCATTCAAATTCTGAGGTCGTTTGTTCGATCCGCGTAGGTGAGGGCAATCTCGTGGTATGGCCAGCTCTAGCGCGACTGTTTTTGGTCGCAAGGTAGCCAAGCGTAGATATGTTGTGTCGGCCTACTACTGATGCCTTTCCAAATAATTATTTACCCAGTAAAATCACTGTTTTCCCCTGTCTGCGACTGGTCACAATACTGTGATTTTTCAAGGATTCTAACGCTATACGTTCAGATGGTGTAAGATTTGGTTCACGCGGTTGTTAAAACTTATTGATCTTTACCAACTATGCACCAATACTCTCCACCTTCACAATATGCAACTTTGTTACCGCGCTCTCAAAGCCTGGAATAGTTTCTTCCTCAGAAATCTTATATTTGTTGACAGAAACGGTTAAACGATTTTCCAACAATCTACCTTTAGTCTTCAGAACATCACAACTATATATGGGGGTAAAAGCAATAAAATCGACCCACTGACTCTAATTACACGGTTAATTTGCGCTTCGGTGTTGGAGGGTAAAAGTTGACCTTTGCCCTGATAGGCCGATTGCAGTATACCGAGCTTGCTCCTTTGCACTTAACCTCGGCTTTGTCCGTTCTCGCTGGCCAGGGAAGCCGAAGAGCCTGGAGCAACTTCTGCAAGCACAAAGCAGGTTGAAACAATCAGATAAAAATCGCTTTAATTGTCACGAGTGCACGGAGACACAGACCTCATGATTGACGCTGGGAGACCCTGTAAATTATCGCGAAAGCACGCTTCACAACAACTTTGTGCCTAGTGTCGCAAATATGGGCCAAAACAGCTCTGCTAACGGCCTCAGTTCCGCCATGAAGCAACTAGTGTGGGCAGCGCTGCTTCGCGCGTTTGGACGAGTGTCTTGTTGTTTTATCGACGTAACTTGCGCCACAGGCACACTCGAAATGATAAGTAACCATAGAGGAGGTAAGCGTTAGCAACCTACCCTTACAGCATGAACCAACGAGTGGTTCGATTAAAAACGTGCACCTTAACTTGGCTGCTGTGAGTGTTGACTTGACTGTCGTTGAAATAATTATATTTAGGCGCTCGGTAAGAGCATCTTCTTTGGAATTGTAACGATCCGAGGATGAATTATCAAATTATCAAATTATTACCCACTGTCTCGTGTGTTTTAATCTGCGTTTCATTCAAAACCCTGTCTGAGATTTTGACTACATTACAATAGTTCCCGTTAGATCTGGGCCTGCTAACAGGACTGGTGGTCTTATGGTGCGCACACATAAAACACTTGAGCTTGCCAATTTATCCTCCTTTGCATCTTGCCGTTGTTTCAACTTATCTTCTGAAGCCTTGTAAAGAAGTCGTGTTATGACGGTCTATAGACCTAGCTTTAGTTGATTTCTTTCGAGGAGGATCCAGCTTAAACATTTGATCGCTAAGTAAGCTCACGCAAAAATGGCAATGGAAGCACTGAACACAATCCTGGCGAAGTGTACGTACTGTCCGGAGGTGTCACCGTGAGAGATTTTGGGATCAGATTGATTTTAAGTCACCGCAAGTTAAAGACGCAGTAGTCACACCAATTCCCTTCAAGGGCAGCCGATAGAACTAATTTACTTGACAGCTTTCGAATACGATGTGCGTCGTTTACTTCGAAATCTTGGAAGATATAGAAAAGCGATCAAAAACTCGTTATTTCAGACGTCTTTGGGAAAAATCGGTTAAGATATTTCTTGGGCGACCCTTCGCTTTTGCCACGAAAACTTCGTCATGTCAAGTGAATGAGTATACTGTTGCAGCGGTGTTCTAGAGCGCATCTGCAGCTGTAACGTCCACCGTGAACGTTGAATAACGCGTAGCCAAAGATCCCGAAATCAAAACAATATGGATCACAAATACTACGCTGTTTGCTAAGTTCCTGCTCCCGAGTTTCTAATTCTAGCTCCTCCTTGAGCTGCTTTTCTTTCAACTCAGCAAGCAGGAGCCGTGAGCGCGTACTGCTAACTGAATTTCTATAGCTAACCAACGAGAGCCAGAGTTGTGAAGCCCACTAAAACAGCTGAACACCTCAAATACTCTTTATGATAGACTTAAGCCGAGTGGTGCGAATGTTCCGAGGCTTTACGAGTTACCTAAAATTCATAAGACTGATGTCGCACTTCACCCAATTTTATCCATGGTTACTTCTCCCTACCATTCTGTTGTCCAATGGCTTGTGGAAATTCCTGAGTCAATAAGACGGCGACTTACGCAATACAGCCTTCGTGACACTTTTCAATTCATGAAAAGCGTCAGGGACCGCAACATCGGTAAGAAAATAATGTTGTCCTTGGACGTTGTCTCGCTTTTCACCAACGTCCCACTTCGCGAGACAGTTGATTACATTTGCACCTACATCAAAGAATCACAAACAACGATAGGCATACCATTAAGTCATTTGAAAAGTCTGCTTTTGCTTTGCACCTGGAACATACAGTTCCTACTCCATTGCACTTACTACCGTCAAAAAGATGGTGTAGCAAGGGGATCACCACTAGGTCCGCTGCTTGCTGATGTCTTCGTGGCAAACTTAGTGAATACCAAACTACATGCGGAGATCACCATCTTTGATTGTTATCGTCGCTAAATGGATGACATATTTGTTGTGGCCGGTCAGTCCACTGACCTCGACGCTGTTATAGAGCGCTTTAATCAGGCGTATGCAACATTGCAGTCTACCTGCGAAAGGGAGACGAACAACCGGTTGCCGTTCTTGATGTATTGTTAATTCGTAGGGTAGATGGCTCCATCCAAGGACAAGCCTGCAGAAAGAAAACCTGGAGTGGCCAGTATACGAAGTTCCATGGTTGCGTTCATTTGAGATACAATCGAAAACGAATTCGATGTCTAACCACAAGCGCCTGCAGGATTTGTTCTGAGGACACGTTGGACAGTGAGTCGGGGTCCATACAAAATCCGCCTCGCGAAAAAGGGTATCCTGATGGATTCATTCTTAAGAACATGCAAGATAAACCCGACTCTGTGCAGGTTCCAACGGCTGAAAAAAAAATTTATAAAATTACCTTTCAAAGAAGACGCAGCCGCCGAACGTGTAGTCAGATGCCTTTCCACTGCCGTTAAGTCAACTTTTGCAGCTGCTAAGCTCAAGTGCACTATCACAACGGAACCGCCCATTCGTATTTGCAACAAAGACAAGTTGCTGATGCTGACCGTTTCTATGGCCGTTCATCAGTTGGAGTGTGCCTGTGGCGCCACTTACATCAGTCGAACGACGCGGCAATTGTCATAGCGCATTAATGAACACCTACGCTAGTTGCGTTGAGGCGGTACTGGGGCTATAACTTGCTCTCCCTTGGCTCATCTGGTTAATAGTGGGCATGAACTCGACCCAATCTTCAGCTGTGTGACCTTGAGCGAACGTGCGTGCTAATCGCTCACTTAGGCACTCGTGCATTTTCATTGTGTCTCAGCAGCATATTCTCGCACACCTTTGGATCTATACTCATTCGTCGTGCTTTTACAAGCTCCAACTTGTGATACCAGTTTCCCGAGTATACCCCAGTCCATCCTACATTTACTCTGATTTCTAACTTCTGGGCCGTGTTTCCTCGATATCCAAGCGACAATATTTGCCCAACTCCAACCGTCGAAGACATTGTTTAGTCTCACTCAATAGATCATTTCAACGGCTTTCGAACGAACTGTCACTCGTTCAAATCCAATATTACTTGGAGGTTCGTCAAGCATTTTGAGTTCTATGTGAAGAGCAAGGTGGTAGATGACGGAAGACGTCTGCTCTACCTCATTCATTACTGTAAGGGACAAGATAGACTGGCTATTGGCAACTGCGTAATGCTGCCGCCCGGTCAGTGTTATGAAAGAGCTCGATGTGTCCGTCGAGACCTCTTCGGGCAAGCACATTACATTGCTAGGGCGTCGATAGAAGGCCCACTTCAAGGCGCGAAGTCCATTCCCAACAACGTAGATGCCCTGTCGGAATTGGCCATTAAGATGGAGAACTGCCACATCACATTGAAACAATGGGAATGTAAGGAGGCACACGTGAACGCTGGTCGATATCCATCAACGACCGGCCAAGCTGTGCAGACTAGACCACGAAGCGAAGAGTAGAAGAATTTCATGGGTAAATAAGTGCGTTACAGCAGCAATGGTGTCACTGTTAAATATAAATCACAAGGGTACCTAAGCCTTATTTTGCCTGGATTTGGTTTACATCCCATGTAAGTCCTCCAGATGTCTATACTCGCGTGGTTTCAATGGATTCGGAACAATTCATTGTTGATAAGATTCACCGGCGATTGCTTCGCTCATGCTACGACTGTTTTTCAAACACGCTGTTTGTGCTTTTTGGCTTGTACTTTTCTGGGGTGTTTGAACTCCGCGATCAGCGAACTATGAATCGTGAGGGATCAACTACATCAGGTATCAGCTCCATCTTATCCGTAGGGCTCGCAAATTTTATCATGTTGTAAGACACATTCAAGTACGTTTCCACTTCCGAACGAACATTCTCACACTTCCTTCTCACACTCTTTATTTACGCTTGGTTTCCTAGCTCATTTAATGCCGACGCGATCCAGTTTGGCCTCGCGAACTGCGTGCCCGTCACCCCATCCACAACCGATGCTTCATATGACACTCACAAACTACACGCGTTCAATCACATGACTAAAGTGCATTCGCTGATTGAACTCCGTTAATCATTGGTTCAGTAGGTTGGTCCTGTACGTTGGTCCTACACGTTTTCAACTGGCTCCCGTTAGGAGCAGATTATCTTTTCGTACGTACCATCCGGTGTTGGTGTTTTTCCTACGTCTACGTGGACTACGGGTCCATACAGCGATTAGGAATAGACCATCGGTCAGTAAAAGCCATGCGAATTGAGTTCGTGCACTGATGTTCCTATCACCACCGGGATTTGTGTACATTGTTTGTGCGCATGGCACATCCCGCTATCATTGCAAATTATGCGTCTCTACACAATTGATCATGTGGGTCTTTGCCCTGGGTGTCGCAGAATTCGGTCCTTCAGGAACAAACAGTTTATTCGGCAAAGCATGCTCGTCAAAAATTAACAGCGTGTCAAACATGTACGAACTTCGATCTACATAACTAAGTCATTTCCATAACTAACGACGCTGTCGCACTCATGAGATTCTTCATTTGAATTAGTTTAACAAACCTGCTCCATCGAATCAACCAGCGCTTAGTCGAAATATGCGTAGCTGTCCACTGAACTGCTCTGTTCGTTTGCGCCATGATAGCTGCTTGCTTGCACAATCCTATCACATCATTCTGTTTTACGGGATCAGCTGCATCGTTGTCGCAGAAGACTGCGTACACTCTTTCGCTCCACCTGGCCTTCGCTGCCTCTGTCGTTGTGACCTCTCCGCAAGGCGTCACTTGTTCTGCTGCAGGTTCACTCTCCCATTCCCGGGGCCGCCTCAGCTGCACTCAATTCCTTCTGATTAGCTTTCCTCCGGTTCTAACTTCATAAGATCTTTCTCCAACTTTCGCTGTAGCCACAACTTTCTGTCATCGTTCGCTGACACCTGGTATTGGTTGGATCCACACCTCAGTATTTACTGATAGCTCCGATAGAGCCCGGGTTCCGCGGTCGTTATACCGTTTCTGATCAGACACCCGTTTTCTTAAACCCCTTTGCAGTTGCTCATGTGATGGCGAGACAGGGTGTAAGTGTTCAGCAGACGCAGGCATTAGGGTTCTTGTCCTTATTCTGTACAAACGTTGCACTGAACTGAGACAGATGTTCGGTACTGGCGTATTGCGAACCTCCAACAACATTAGATACGGGTCCTCATGATTGACTCTGGCTTTCGACAATAGCCTCTTGGCTTGTTTGACCACTGCCTCTGCTTTTCCATTAGACTGACTGTGATACGGGCTGGCTTGTCGATGCGAAAATGCTCATTTGTTCGCGAAAGTCTGGTACGCAACAAACGTAAATTTTGGGACCTTGTCGAAGCTCAATTCCTCCGGTATTCCGTGTCTGGTGACCTGATATCTAAGCTTGTTGATGACTGCTTCCGTGGTAGTAGCGGCGAGTAGATCGATCAAAAAATAGTCACTGTAATAGTTCACGGTGATTAAATAGTCTTTCTCGTTGTCACAGAACAACTCCACTGCTACTTTCTGCCATGGTTGATCTGCAATCTCACGTAACCTCATTGGTTCCCTGGCTTAGTGAGCCTCGTGGGAGCGGCCGGCTAAACAGCTTAATACATGGCCTCGCATTTAACTTGTCATATTTGGCGAGGACAACAGTTGGCGTGCTTTACTAATACTGTATTTGATGCCCAAGTGGTCTCGATGAGCGTGGTCTAACGTCAATTTGCGCAGCGGCGGTGGGATCAAAATACGACAAAACGTTCGAGATGAAAATTAACGTCCTCGGAATGTACGCAATGTCCATGTCGTATATTTGAAGCCAGATAAGCATCCGTTGAAACCGTCGAGGTACACTATGTAACGGTTTATTAGCTATTGACACAAGCGTTTATGGTCAGTGTGCACCGTAGTCATCCTTCCAAAGATATAGTCGTTGAATCGCTCCATTGCGTAGATGACAGCATGCATTTCTTTTTCGATCTGCGACTAGCGCTGTTCCGCCACTGTGAGCGCGCGACTGCGGAAATCTAAGGGTTTACTATCCTTCAGGAGAACGACCTCTATTTCGCTTTGGCTGCTGTCACACTGCTCCTCCAAATCCAGAGCTAGATCATAGTAACCAATTACTGGCTCACAGCTAATAAGACTCGTGATGGTTGTAAAAGCAGGCCCCCTGCTCTTCTCAACTCCAGTTTACACCTTTGTGAGTCAGTCTCCGGATAAGCGTCCTGATTTCAGCAAGTCTTGGCAAAAACTGGCTCTAATATTTCACCACGCCATGTAAACGACTAACCGCCTTGATGTCCTTAGTTTGTGGCATCTCATGCACCGCCTCGGTATTTCTGGGATCGATCTTGATTCCCTCGGATGTCAGAACAATCCCGTGAAAAAGCGCTTCCGGTTTCCGTAACTCAACTTTCTCGTATTTGAGCTTTGTGTTGTTTCGCACGCATCGCTGCAAAAAGTGGTGCAGATTGAGGTCTTATTCCTTTTCGGTTGAGTCGTAAATCAGTACATCGTCTGCTACATAGGTTACACCGTTTAAGTAGTCAACAACTTGCAGTAACTGCTTTTAACATATTTCGCTTGAGTCCTTCAAACCAAACAATAAACATAGCCAGCGAAAACGTCCGCAGGGTGTGGCATACGCCGTCGGAAACCTGGATTCCTTAACTAGGACCACGTGCCAGAACGCCGATGAGAGATCAACCGTGGTGAAGTACTTCGCCTTAGCCAAACGCGGCAGGACATCTTCTAACCTTAATAGTGTTCAGCGTTCTCTACTTAAAGCTTCATTCAACGGCTTAGGATCTATGCACAGGCGCAACTCACCGTTCCTTTTCATAACAATTGCGACTTGGCTATCACAGTCTGTCGGCTCGCGGACCTTGGCGATTACGCACAATCGCGTCAACTTACTTAATTCGGTGGCGAACTTATCACAAAATGCAAACGGAACCCTTCTAGTTGGCAGCCCAGTTGGTCGCATTGACGGATCTAGTAACAAATAGACGGAAATTTCAAACTTCCCAAACCTGGGTAAAACAAGGAGAGATACTGTTCATTAACACCTGTCTCCGCTTTACACACACACAAAACAGTCGTGGTTGAAATGCATAAATCCAAGACACTGAATGGAATCCATACCGAGAATCAGTGTGAGCTTTTCCTCCACGACCATGAAATCTAACCGATGTGAAGAGTCGTCTTTGGGATTGGTTACTTTGATTGTGACCAAACCTTTTGGCTGGAGCTTGGAACCGTTCCCCATGCGCAAGACTACCTGATCAGGTCACACACGAATTTCTGGGCACCGTTTCGCTGGAATTATGTTGGTGGTGACACACAAGTCCAATTGGAAACGTAACATTTCGTCACCAGCCGAAAAAGTTGCATAGAAGCAATTATCTGGTCCTTTCCGCAATACGTTGCTGATTGTATGTTCATAGTCGGGCGGGGGGGGGATTGTGTCACGATTGAGTGCATTCACCTTCGAAGATTGACAAAATCGAGCGAAGTGATCCCGTCTGCCGCACCTGGGGCAAATTCGGCCGCAAGCCGGACATTGATCGCGATCCTTGGGGTGTCGCGCGGCACAGTTTGTGCAAGTTTCATGTGTCTTGATAACTGGCTTCGCAGTTTTTTCAGGTAAACTGGATACTGCACATAGCTTTTTTATAGTCGACAACCGCATTTGCTGCATTTGGTGTGCAGCTGATGATCCACTGTAGAATAAATCAAGACATCGCCTGAGCAATAACTGCTGTTGCCGCAACAGCCGCTTGGTGACGTTTTCATCATTGATCCCCAGCACGATTCTATCTCAGCCATACAATTGCAAAAATTACAGGAACGAGCCAGGATCTTCAGCTCGTAACATGGTTCTCGATAGCTTCGTTTGGGCGCCGGTTTCGTGTAAAAAGAGATAGCACTGATAACTTTCGTTAGTTTAACCTCCGCAGAAATCACCGAATTTTCATACGACAGTTTTTAGGTAAGCTGCGTGTACCTCGTTTTCGTACTGCATCCTACCCTATCACCGATCGTATGTCCAAACATAGCCACTAGATACGTCATTGGTAGTTCAAATAGCCGCACTAGTACAAACAAATCGATCCACTTGTTTTCCAGATGCTCCAATTATTGTCCAAATTCTGTTTTTCCATATTTAATGAAGCAGGTCCTATAAGGCCGGTTGCGCTCCAATTAGCAACTGAGCGCCATTGTTTAATCATCGCCTAGTTTCCTCCGACACAGTATCGCAGAACTCCGTCATCCAGGTACAAACGGTTTATCCGACAAAAGGTGCTCAACAAAAAGACAGTCTGAAAAGCATGTACAGGGTGTTTAATTAATTATGTCCGAAGCTAAGAGCGGCTGCACTCAGGTACTGACGTACCCCAGCACGCTGAACTGCTAACTGCTCATTAGTGCAAACTGCTTTGCCAAATATGTGTCCGCAGGGGTGAGATGGGGCACAGTGGCGAGACGTATGTGTCTACGATCGTGGGGCACACCGAGTCGGTCGGCTGTGAGAAGTGAACGTTAGCCAAACACCACAGTCGCTTCGATCAATTGGTAATCAGCTTCCACGCAGGTGAAAAAGGCAGTAAAAGGGTTCCTTGCGAGGTGGTTAGTGGCTCGCTGTGCTAACAGTTGTGAAGAATAGCCTGGCCATATGTGGTGACCGATCGATGGGCGTCGTATTGCTACCGTAATAAATGGCAAAATACAATCGCCACAAAAACGGTTATCGCCCGAAGACTAGATTCCAACAAACCGGTAAGCTTTTATTAGGCTGATTTCGCTGCTAAATGGAATCGTACTGTCAGGAGCACATTCTAAGGTCGTGTTCGCTTTACTGTTCCGATCGCGTGTGTGTTACAGCTGCAAATGCACCTTTCGTGGATGCATAAAAAGGAATTCTTGACTTGAGTTGACAATGCTTTTAGATTTCAGTCTGCTTACTTTGGCTGTTCCAAGTTTCATGGACCACAGCCCAGAAATTTGGTTTGCAATATTCGACATCGAACTTGAAAGTAAGTGGATTACGACGGACCGTCCGAGGTACAATCAGCTCGTCCCTCGCCTTCCTTCGTCGGTTGCGACGCTGGTTGAGGGCATTCTATTCTGCCAATTGAATAACGCAAAGTATGAAACGAGGAAAATAGCGATTGTAAAAGAGTTACAGCCCAGCGCACGAGCTCGATTTGAACAGCTCAATGGTCTCAAGCTGGGAGATCGCAAGCCGTCGGCGTTGCTCCGCGAAATTCAGCGCATCGCTGGTCCCTTATACTTGTGCGAAGAATGGATAAAGGAACTGTGATTTGCAGGTCTCCCAAAGCCGTTACCGGTAATGCTGTCATGTTTCTGGATACGTCCCTGAAAGAATTAGCTACCAAGGCAGACGCTGCGTTCCGCAGCAGACGACCAGTAACCCCAGTGCTGTATTCTCACCGATGAAAACCGAGTCATATTTTCTCCGTCTTCAGGCCGATCTGGCAATAAAGACTTGGAAATTGCGCTACTTCACAGCAGGCTGGCAGCAATGAATACTTCGAAGCAACGTATACCACGGTCAGATGCAGACCACGTTTTGGTTACCGTTCATTGTGGCTCGTTTTTGCCTGCACCGAGTACTGCTTGTTCGATTAAAAAGCGCAGCATTTTCTCTGCACGTTCTCAGTCTGACAACACCAGATCCGTCGAAGAGTGATGTTGGTATCACCACCAATATTTTGGAAGAGCTGGACGTTGTTGGGTTCCCTGCATTATGCACGATTCTGCCACTTCAGGGAAGGCGAATAGCACGCATACTAGCACGACCAACGTATCCGTCAATGACCAAACAAATCGCCTGTTTTACCTCAAGGATCGACGTTCTTCCATCAGGTTCCTCATCGACACGGTAGCAGAAGTCAACGTCATCCCTGTGAACGCAAACGACAAGCACTCAGAGCCTACTTATAACGTGCATGCGGGCAACTGTTCTCTGATAGCCTCATTCGGTCAGCGCATGGTAAACCTGGACACCAATCCTCGCCGAGATTTTCAGTGGATCTTCATGGTTGCGTCTGTACCCTTCGCAATTATCGCTATCGACTTCCTCCGACATTTTGGCTTGCTTATTGATGCTGGTCGCCACAGACTTTTAGACGACCGTACTAAACTAGGGGTTAGAGGTGTTCTTGCGGAAGCCCCGAAAATCAGTCCCGTTTTCCGAATCGCTGATGTACCTTCAGATTATGCGAACTTACTGTCTGTATACCCGCGACTTGTACGACCAGCTACAGAGCTTCCTCCAGTCACGACAGAGGTCGCTCATGACATTGTCACGCACGGTCCACCAACGAGTGCCCTACTAAGACGACTCGCCTCCGACAAATTACATGCCACAAGAGCTGAATTCAATGATATGTTTCAGCTCGGTACCATACGATCATCCAGCAGCCCACGGGCGTCACTGCTCTACATGGTTCTGAAAAAGACTGGGGGACTGGCGTCATTGTGGCGATTATCGATCTCTAAACAATGTAACCACTCCTGATCGATATCCTATCCCACATATCGTGGACTTCCCTGCTAGTCTGGCAGGTAAAAATGTTTTCAGCAAAATCGACTTGGTGCGCGCTTACAATTAATTTCTGGTAGCCGAAGCGGACATCGCTAAAACTGCCGTGACGACTATATTTGGTTTGTTTGAGTTTCTGCGCATGCCGTTTGGTCTAAATAATGCCGCGCAGACTTATCATCGCTGCATCGACCAAGTTTGTCGCGGCCTAGACTTCGCTTATGCCGACCTCGACGACATCTTAATGGCGAGCTCCTCAAGTGAGGAACACTTACGTCACGTTCGAACGCTTTTTGATCGGTTATCTCAACACGGGGTGAGGATCAACGCAGAAAAGTGTTCGTTTGGTGTCGATTCGACCAGTTTTCTCGGCCACCATTTCTCTCCTGCCGGTGTCGTGCCACTACAGGATAAAATTAAGGCCATCATCGACTATCCCGAGAATCACTCTTCCAAACAGCTAAGACGGTTTGATGGCCTCGTCAACTTTTATCCCCGTTTCATACTTAGTTGCGCTTCGCTTATGCAACCCCCTTACGGACCTTCTCCGGGGGAAGCTTAAGAAGTTCGCTTTTCCTGCTACAGCACGATCCCCCTTCCATGCTTTAAAGAAGCTATTGCTAACATAGCTTCTATAGCGCATTACGACCTGGCAGCCACACTGTCGCTCAGTACTGACGCTTCTGATAT
Source organism: Dicrocoelium dendriticum (assembly GCA_944474145.2). Taxonomy (NCBI): domain Eukaryota; kingdom Metazoa; phylum Platyhelminthes; class Trematoda; order Plagiorchiida; family Dicrocoeliidae; genus Dicrocoelium; species Dicrocoelium dendriticum. The sequence continues at coordinate 64,760,742 of OX104066.1, forward strand.
AGTAGTTGGGGCGGTCTTACAACAAAAGGTAGGTGACGCTCGGCAGCTGTTGTCCTTTTTCTCCAAAGGTTTGCAACCTGCCGAATCTCGTTACAGTACTTTAGGTAGAGAACTATTAGCCATTTTATTATCCATACGTTATTTTTGACATGTCTTAGAAGGCCACTCCTTTGCCTTCTTCACCGACCACAAACCCCTGACTTACGGGCTGAGCTCGACTACCGACCGATACTTTACTAGAGACTCGCGCCACCTTGACTATATCGCTCAGTTTACGACCGATATACGACATGTCTCAGGTGTGCACAACGCTGTCGCCGACGCACTTTCCCGAATTCAAGCGATCTCTGCGGACGCCGGCACCGCTATCGACTTGACAGCCATGGCCGCAGGGTAAATCAACGATCACGATATTGATATAATACGCAGGTCTCACTCAATGGACATACGACCTGTTCCGCTGACATCATCAGGCGGAACTATACTCTGCGATTTATCTCTGGGCACGCCTCGCCCAGTCCTCCCACGCGAGTTTCGGCAGACCGTGTTCGACATGTTGCACGGCTTGTCTCACCCAGGCGTTCGTGCATCGGTTAAACTCGTAACCGCACGATCCGTCTAGCGCAATGTCAACCGGGACGTCCGTACTTGGGCAGCTGCTTGCCTTCCGTGTCGACGCGCGTAGGTGCATAAGCACACAAAAAGCGCAGTAGGAACATTTCCCATGCCAGATACACGTTTTCGCCACGTGCACGTCGCCCTCTTAGGTCTTCTGCCGCCTTCGAAAGGCTCTGTATATCCATTGATCTACGTCGATTGATTCACTAGTTGGCCGGAAGCTATTCCCATAACTAATTGCTCTTCGGAAACGGTAGAGAAAGAATTTATAGAGCGTTGGGCAGCTCAACACGGCTGTCCCGCCATCGTGACCACCGATCGGGGGTCACATTTCTCGTCGAATTTTTCCATGTTACTTAAGGATCTAGGATGTCACCACGTTCATACGATGGCATATCATTCGGCCGCTAATGACATGGTGGAGGGTTTTCACCCCTAAATGAAGGCCGCACTACGTGCGCACGCAGATCCTTCATGGTCCGAAACACTTCCTGTCGTCCTCTTAGGCTTAGGAAACACTGTTAAAACCGATTTCGACGCAACACCAGCGCATCTAGTCTATGGCTGCATGCTACGGTTGCCCGGACAGCTGATAGTACCAGCCCGGACTATTTCCTCTTTTGACTACGGAACTTACACCGATCGACTGATTCACCAGATGCGTGAGCTACGTCCACCCGCTCCTCGATCGCAGAAGACGCCAGTGTACGTGTCAGAGAATTTGTCTACGTGTTCACACGTCTTTCTTCGCGCAGATGGTTTTAGACAGCCTCTTCAGTCGCCACACATAGGACTTTTCAAACTGCTACACCGAATAAGACGTACACTATTGACCGCGGTGGCCGACACGAAGTCGTCACCATCGCCCCTCTGAGGCCTGCCGTTATGGAAGAAACCATCTCGCCTACTTCGTACAGTAGTGTTTCGTGAGACCTCACAGCTCATCGCACCAACTTTCAACATCCTAGTGTAGTTTAACCAGACAACTATCCCCGTCTACAAGCATCAGTCGTCATGACACCTCTCGAAAATAGTCCGCCACCTCTCACAACCAATCTCCCTGGTCTGGAGGTGCGTAAGTCCGTGCGTTTTTCCAACCCTGTTCAGTGTAATTACGTTTAGATTCGCAGATATTGTATATATTTGTCCCGTTTTTGGTCCATAAATGTTTTGGAAACAAACAAAAAATCAGAAACCTCCGAAAAACCTTTTTCTTAAAAAATAGCCAAAAAACAAAAAATCTAAACAGGCAGATAATTCGTTCGTTCTTTCTGGCATTTTCTGCGCGTTGTTCTATTTTCTCGTCTCTACATGCCCCAACCCTCCATTTCGATCGACTGGCCCACACGAGTAACGTTTCGAGGATCGCCGCAGTCAGCGAAGATCCTGACACGGACGCTGGTCGTTTCTCCGCGGGATGAGGATCACTTCTTCGTGGAACGATGGTCATTTCTCCGTGAGACGAGGGTCGCTGTGGTGCGGGGTGGGGTGTGGCTGGAGGAGAGACCACTCCCCAGCGCACCGTTTGGCAGCAATGAGGGTTGAGGCCCTGTTGGCCTTTTCATAGGCTAGCCAGTTTTTTTGAAGTCCGACAAGCCCGCTCCAACGGCTCGCCGGAATGCCCTCTGCCCTGCAATTAATAAGTAATAAATCACAAAAGACACAGCGGACTCCGACTTCCGGTGAACCCCATTTGACACGAACGTCCACTCACACGCTCGACACGTTGTTGCCCAACGAACTTCGATTCACCCGTCATTTTCGACATCGAAGGCTTCTTTTTTCAGACTTTTAGGAGGGAGCTCTGTAGGGCCCCAAAAGATAACTATCGTCTTTTATGTACAATTGCACTGATGACCAACAGTACACTATTCTTGCTTGTTTTAATCTCCTTTACACTACGTCCATGTTGACCTACATCCCGCTCGAGACTTGACTGTCTTATAAGTTCCCGCGCTCAGGTGTTTGCTCTTGTTTCACTTCACCCGTCCGCGTCTTCTTGCAGCCCATCGAACACAGTCCGCTCTGTCCGACCTCAATTGCCTTTTGATATCCGCGCCTTATTTCGCGCACCGTCTCGGACTAGTATTCACTAGTCTTACATTATGTTTTTGTTAAACGGTACTAAGGTTTAGTATTTCTTAGCATCCTCGTACATGGAACTATTGCACACGATCGTCATTCCGCAGATATAGTCGGAAGGGTTACTGAATAAGGTTTGGTGACAGCATGATGGAGCACCAGCACATTCAGCGCAATCGGTGCCTGTCTTCCTGAACAAGACATTCAGTGGACGTTACATCAGTCGCGGAGGACTGATAGAACGTTCTGCGCAGTCACCTGATATGAATCCCATGGAGTTTTTCCTATGATGATACTAGAAGCGTGGAGTGGCCCGCATAAATGGCACTGGTGATGTCGTCTAGCCTGACGATGAAACGTTTGAAGTCAAATCAGCCAGCTCGGAGAACACTCACATACCTTCAAAACCCAAAGGTCTGTATGAGCTGAAAGAGAACATTGTGAACTAATACAGCCGGATCTCATTAAAGACATTGCAGAAAATGCTCGCCAACACCATCCGGCACGTGCTGCTCTGTAGCCCAGACGACGGAGGGCACTTGGAACACCTTATTCGTTGATATTTACAGACATTGCGCACATTTCATCTCAATAAAAGTAAAGAAATGAATAAATATATAGTCTCGATTGCACACGACAAACACCATCGACGGCCTGCTCAGTTTGTACAACTAGCAAATGTCTGAGGGCTATTTTGTATTCAGGACAAAATTAGTGTGCAGTTTACTTGTGCCACTAGTGCGTCGGAGCAGACTGAAATCTAAAAGCATTGTCAAGTCAAGTCAAGAATTCCTTTTTATGCATCCACGAAAGGTGCATTTGCAGCTGTAACACACACGCGATCGGAACAGTAAAGCGAACACGACCTTAGAATGTGCTCCTGACAGTATGATTCCATTTAGCAGCGAAATCAGCCTAATAAAAGCTTACCGGTTTGTTGGAATCTAGTCTTCGGGCGATAACAGTCTTGTGGCGATTGTAGTTTGCCATTTATTACGGTAGCAATACGACGCCCATCGATCGGTCACCACATATGGCCAGGCTATTCTTCACAACCGTTAGCACAGCGAGCCACTAACCACCACGCAAGTAACCCTTTTACTGCCTTTTTCACCTGCGTGGAAGCTGATTACCCATTGATTGAAGCGACTGTAGCGTTTGGCTAATTTTCACTTCTCACAGCCGACCGACTCGATGTGCCCCACGATCGTAGACACATACGTCTCGCCACTGTGCCCCATCTCACCCCTGCGGACACACATTTGGCGAAGCATTTTGCACTAATGAGCAATTAGCAATTAATCGTGCTGGGGTACGTCAGCGCCTGAGTTCAGCCGCTCTTAGCTTCGGACATAATTAATTAAACACCCTGTAGGAACCTCGATACAAATAACTAAGTCATGGAACCGTTTGATTGCACAATGGCGGGTTAATAAGTATTTGTGAAATTCTTGTGTTCAAAACAGCAACGGTGATATTCCATGAACGGTGTTTAGCACACACAAAAACAGTTAGTCGAATGGTTCTATAAAACTGTCGTTCCTATCAATGTTTTACAGTAAAGTGACGAAAAACCTGAGTTGACAACGGTGCCACTAAATCAGTTTGTGTTATGGTGCTTGAAAAAATATATGCTTTAACCTTTTAAGTAGAACAATTATTTGTTAATGCGGGGCCGTATTTCAACAGAACCTGAAGAGCGAATTTTATAAAATATACTTAAGTGCAATGTAACATGTGTACTACACTACATGTGTACTGTACTACTACGGCGCTGTGATATTAAGCGCTCCCGGTTCGTTTGTGTATTGATGCGTATGGTTATAGTCCTTGTGGGAATAAGACACTCAGTCCCTGGTATCTGTGAAACGGTGTGAAATTGGAGCATCGGTTCATGCGAGTCACGGGGGCCCTTTGGTTCCCAGCTAGCATTGCGATTGGCACGGAGGACGGACAGTTGGGTCACATCAAGTCCGCTTTCCTGGTTGGTATTTTAGTTCACCTTGTTTTGTCACCTATGTTCTGCGTGCTCAAGCGCGCTGATTCCCATCGCAGCGGCCCTCGCCTTCACAGCATAACTCTAACCAAGTGAGAACGATGGAGCAGTGGTGCTCCGAAAGGAAGACTATCGGGCAACGTTTAACCGATGCATGGCACACAAAGGCTAGTCATTACATTGGTCGGATGAAGTATTTGGGGGCCGGTTGCCAGAGTGCCTGGCTGCGGTATGTTTCGCTGTGTTTTTACTCCCTGATGGGGCAAATCATCCGTAATTTCCGTATGTCCCAACTCCATTCATTTGATTGGTTCACATCGGTTACCATATTGTTAACCATTCACCCCATAACTTCACTGAAGTGGTTAGGATATAGGCAAGTTGGGCATTCGGTGCTTTCGAGTTTAACAGAATATACACTGTTGCATCAGTAGCTTTGCTGCCAGGTACCAGCTGGTTGACTGACTTGTTGACCACTCGGCTTCTCCACGTGATAAAAACAACGTTTCATGGGCATCATGTCCCGACTTGCACAGTGGTCGTCCTACGGCAGGTATGTCACAAGTCCGGCCCGCGGTTCAAATGCGGCCAGCGTTAACATTTCAACTGGCCCGTTGCCTTCTCATGAACTATTTAATTCAAGCTTGGTTTTTCCGTACATATGTCACTACCAGACTACAAGAAATTAAGGACGTTATGAGTATAAAATTCAATGGCGTCAGTTGCTAGAAAAGATCAGTGACGCTGTATGGGTTATCTTTAACCAACTAGGAAAAGTCAATTTAGTGCTTCTACTAAAGGGTCTTAAATAAATAAAATAGTAAAAAAGATGTTCTTTAACTTTTATGTAGATAACTAGAAAACGGTAGCCCGTTCTGAGTACGGTATCTTTGTTTTATAGGTTACACCAGTCTCCGAATTTGGTTGTGCTATAACTTACTTTAAGATACTCCCTTAGACAAAACACTTTCAGCTCTATTATTATTTAATTCCACCAAAAGCAAAATCCTTCTACGCTACTTTCGCTACCCCTATGTTAAAGGGTTTTAACTAACCTAGAAAAGAGGGATTTGTTAACTCTTTAATGTATATGAATTCATTCCTGTTTTGGAATGGAAAATGCCACTAAAAACGGAAAGTTAATGACGAATAGCGCTGCTTCCAGGAAAAGTGCAAACTGGAGTATTTTCCACTTGACGACTGAGCAACTGTGTGTACCTGATTCGTTTGGGGGTGTGACTGTTTTCAAGGAAGTTAATACCATGAGGCGCTGCCAAACGAAGTTTACTATGACAATTTGACTGAGAATGAACGAAGTTCAGAAACTGATACAACTAGAAGCTGAAATAACTTCACAGCGAACCTGTTTGCAGGAATGCATCATTTAAATGGAAATGAGACAAAGACAATTTATCAGGTGAAAAAACTAAAAGCGAAACACTGCAGACCATTTACTGAAGGTAAAATTATTAAAAATTTATGACGAAACTTGTGGGAGAAATTTGTCCTGAGAAAAAGCAACAGCTTAGCAACGTTTGCCTGTCAGGCAACATTGTGGTTCGCAGAAATGAAGACATCCCTGATACTAAGAGACAATTAGAAGCAAAAGGAACCAAAGGTAACTTTTCCATAGCTCGTGATGAAAGCACGCATGGCTGCGCGAATTTGGCTGTACCCACGGATGCCGCAGGTTTTTGCTTTACTTTGCTGAATTCTACTTTTGCTCTGGGAATACTGTGTTTCGGGAGTACTGTTTGGGAATACTGTGCGTTTTCTCCATGTGAATTGTGCACCAATACTTTGCTTCTGGTGTATTTTTTCGTAAGTGTGAATTTGGTCAATATTCTCCGGCTACTGTCGGAGATCTCACTGATTGGCCCAACTGCCGTCTGTGTCCGTCATCTTGGATTTGTTCCACAGTAAAGTGACCTGTGTCTGCCAGACCATCAGCTTGACCGACGGCGTTTGGATTCAGCATACCAGTGTAGACGTTGCAACAAGCGACTTCTGCGGCTCTGCCAGTTACAATGGCACGTACTGCTTGCGAACGGAAAGCTGAGCTCCAAGCTTCTGAAATGAACATTAGTTGTGCCGTAGACAGCTGTGTTAAACTTGTGCGATTTGGAATAGAATGCAGAAACTGCCGAAACTACTTCCATTCTCGATGTGTTCGTCTTAGTCTCAGCCAGGTAAAAATAACTTAATAATACAACCGATTCCCTCTGGTTCTTTACTGAGTATACGTCTCTTCCGCTGGTCAGATGTATAACTTTTGGCGCAGAAGTGCGATAGTCTGACAAAGATTGTAGAGCAGGCAGCAAACGTGAAAGCTGTTCTACATGAACCAGACAAAGCAGTGCCTTAAACTCCATGCTCAACATCAAGCTCCAATTCAAAACAGTGTAAGAGTAACGATCCAGAGTTAGCCACCCCGATCCTAGCGGCCGCTCATAAAGATGTGTTCGCCACACATTTCTCAACAGAATCACCGGCCACACTAAATACTGTTAGAGGGCCAACAAGCTACTAGTCCGTTGTTGCTACCCATATGACGAAGGCACCTCCCATTGCAACCTCGCCCGCTGCCAAACGAGTTACTACTGCCAATACCACCACGGGACTCAAGACTCCATCATTTGTCCAACCGAAGAAAGCAACCACGGGCCCCTCTAAAAAGGAGAAGTTGGAACACTGCCATAATTCTCTGACTGTTATATGCTCTAATGTGATTGAATCAGTGGCGAACTTCATAAAAGCTAAGATACTAGACGACAAAATACAGTGGGACATCCTGTGCCAACAAATAGTTCAAGCTAAACCAGTTAATATGATGCGTCTCGTCCGTCACCCAAACTCCGTACACTACGGTGAACCGCGGTTATTCAGGTAACACTTCAGTCAGGTAATGATGCAGGCAGTTCTCTTGTCAGCCATTCGCCTCGGTACCACCATATGCACTGTTCGATTATTTCCAGATGTTTGTTGGAGCGAACGCCAGAAACCCAAACAAAATCCGGATGACTTCCTTAAACAACAAGACGCAAAATCTATCCTTGTTCACGATGTCCACGAGGATCAGACATTAGGCGAGCGAGAAGCCAAAGCGCATGACTAGGATGAATATCATTTTATTCGTGAAGTACTCAAACTAGAAAATGTTATCTCTAATTCGACATCAAGTTACCGCTATAACCTAACTACAAGGGGTGTGGTCCCCCGAGTGATGAAAGTATCATTGCACTCCGAAATGATGGCAGAACGTGTGATCAACATGTGGCACAAAATGCGTAAAATGCTGCTATCCGAAATACGTATAAACGCAATAGGCACCGGGCCACAGACAGGCAAGGTAACACTGAGCAAGCAACTTACCAATACAATGCGGCCACTGTGTAGCTCCGAACGGAAACCGTGCCAAAACACACCGACAGCTGAAGGAGGACAAGATGGTCACCCTCTTGTTCGAGTTAAAAACTCCATACAAAAACCTGAACTGACCCTAGGGCCTGCGTCATCAGTCTTACAAAAAATGACTGGCGATGAAACGAGTCCTAGCACGACCATACAGTCAAGCCCTTTGGTGGGGGACTTAAGCCTGCACGCAATCGAAGTTCCAGCATCGCACAGAGAACAATTCAACGCGGATTTGCAAGAGGTGATCGCCGATGTACCTCTGTACAACCATGTCACCTCTCCCACGCGATCCCGACCGGGTGAGACATCCTCTGTTTTAGACCTTGTGCTCACCAACGAGAAACTAATGGTCGACACCGTGAACGTAGATGGCCCACTTGGCCGTAGCGATCACGCGATGTTGCTCTTTCGTTACATCTGTTACTCGGACTACATCAGTGAGAACAACATGAGAACTTATGTCGTTACACATTACGATATCTTCTCCAACCTCGTTAAAAAAACCGACTGGTCCTTCCTAGCAGAGAAGCTGCCCGATATCGCCTGGATGTTGTTCGTCACCCAAGTAACTGAGCTAGTGGCAAGTGCGTCAGAAAGCAGGGTTCTTTGCCCCAAGCAAGTGAATTCGTTCCTGAGGAGTCACACTAGTAAATGCATGGCCTTAAGGGATTCAGACTGACGCGCTTACAAAGTCTGTCCAAGTAACGTGACCTGGGGTACTTACATAACGAAATCACTGCATCAAATTGATCCACGAAGACAAACTCCAGCATCAACAGAACTTAGCGGCGAAATTCAGTACGAATCCCAAGTTGTTGTATAGACACCTCAACAGGCTCCTCAGAGTGCAGGGCGGGACCGCGGTTTTACATGCAACAGATTGTCTTGCGCAAACCGCACAAGCTGCAGTCAGCCTGCTTCACCAACACTCCTTCCATACTTTCCGGAGTGAACCATCATTTCATCCGCTTTTTACACAGCTTCCAGCGCCACCAGGGTTAAACCACTTATCGTTCACGGTAGCCAATGTGATGGAAACGACACTGTCATTGCGAGTGCATAGCTCACCTGGCGTGGACAACATCAAACCGAAGGCCTTGAAGACAGCAGTCATGAACCTTACCGTACCATTAGCTCGGTTCTTTCAACCTTGTCTCCACGAAATGCAGGTTCCAACAATGTGGAAGCATGGACTAATCACTCCTATTTACAAAAGTGGTAATCGTTCAGAGTCCTTGAACTGCCGTCCAATCACGCTCCTCCCAGTTTTATCCAAAGTAATGGAACGTATAATTGCAGAGGCGCTCATGGGATATCTTGAGAGCAACAACATTCTAGTGTCGCAGCAACACGGATTCCGCCGAAATCGATCCTACACTACAAAGTTGCTGCTAGCCCGAGCAAGCTAGACAGAGTCAGCCGATGCCAGAGTGGGAGTCGACGTTGTATATCTAGACTTCTCGAAAGCATTCGGTCGTTTAGAACACCGCACTCTCCTTCACAAGCTTCGAAGTTATGGGATCGGTGACCCTATACTCGGTTGCATCGGCAATTTCCTCGCTCAACATCAGCTAAATGTGAGAGTCCGCAGCTCCATTTCCAATCCAATTGACATCCAGTGTGGTGTGCCCCAAGGATCGGTACTGGGGCCACGTTTATTCCTAACCTTCATTAACGATCTTGCCAGTGTACTGCAGTCGAATTGCTTACTATTTGCAGGCGATGTCAAGATTTGGCATGATAGCAAGACATCGGAAGATTACATGACATTGCAGAGCGATCTCGACAGGGCTTATGCGTGGTCATCCGACAACCGGCTCCAGTTCAACGTGACCAAGTGCAAAGTCATAAGCATATGCCATCAACTTATCTATGAATATCGACTTGGAGACCAGCAGTTACACCATGCTTCCAAAGAAAACTACCTCGGTATGATCGTGCAGCATGATCTTGGTTGCTCGAGATAGGCTGAAAATACATCATAAAGAGCCAGTCAACATCTTAGACTCTTACACTGAACAATGATTTATCACGGGATAAAAGCAAGTGCTTGACACGTCCCGTAGGATGGTTGCAGCGAATATGATGCAAGTAAAATATGTATGGGCCATCTATCGAACGTTTGCCGCCATGAACACTTTGATAATTAACATCAGTGTAAAACGAAAAAAGTATCGCGCGTAAATGTTCAGTAAGAAACTGGGGTGCAGTGATTGTTGAGGTGAGGAGTGAGAAAAGTAAAACATGGTCGCTCATTTAGGTCTATTTGATACATAAATCCTGTTGGGAACATGCTTGACGTAATCCACAACAGAGAAGCTTAGGCAACAATATGTTGGGAGCTAAGAGCAACATCTAGTCGTTTTTTGAAAAGCACGGTAAGAAGACGAAAACTGGTAGATACATGCATTTCGTATTGTCTCCTCAGTACCATTAACAACAACCGGTATGCAACTATATACTTAAATATGTGTGTGACCGAATAAGCATAAGGTTGGAAATGAATGACGGAAGTTCCACACCTATGTCCACGGCAGTCTTAAGCTGATAAATAATTGCTTTTCAACACACAGGGCCGGCTTCATCCGGCTTATCGCAACCGCCTCGGCGAAACGGAGGAAGCGGGGATTAGGGTGACATAATACAAGTGTGAACGCTGATCCGAGCTCTATCCGGGGACGCGTAGTCAGTAGGTGTTTACCTATTGAGGAAGCTGGCGGTTTGCGCAAGCACGGAACTTCAGTGGGACAGGGATTCTGGTCAATTTCACGTTGAACCCACCTTGGCACGTGTTCCTTTATTCGGGAAGTCAAAGACCGATTGGTTCTGCCTATGTAACTGTCTCCGCAGTCGCATACGAATTTGTATATGCAGTGTGAGTTGGCCCCTATCGGTTGAGCTTCCTTCGTTGGAGGCACCGGCAAGTTACAGGTTCTATTGATGACCACAACCTGAGCAGCACAGTAACTTCTCTGCGTAGCAGCGATTAAACGTTTCGTGGTTTTCAATACAGTAAAGTCAACCTTGAATGGCAACTCGATATAGATCTTTTCCTTGGCTGCCGTATGCACCAAGTCTTTCGGGCCTCGCTGTTGGCTGTGTCTCGCTATAAATCTACGTGGATAACCATTTGCAACGAGGGTCGTTGTAATTAACTCTAGCTCGTCGGCTAGACAATCAGCGGAGCAAATTCGTCTAGCACGACGAGCTAGAGTTTTCACAAGGGTCCGCTTGTACCGCACTGGTGTGAAGCTGGTGAAGTGCAGGTATTGGTCGGACCAGGTTGCTTTTGTGTAGATAGACCTTCTAATGAGCCCGTCATCTCTGCGACTGATGAGGATGTCTAAGAATGGCAGACAGTTCTTTTGTTCCACTTCGCAGGTGACCCGCAAGTTGGTATGTGCTCAGTTGAATTGCTGCACCAACTGGACAATCTGTTGCTCTGATGAACAAAAGGCCAATATGTCATCAACATAACGCTTATAGTATGGCAACTGGGCTAGTTCTGTGGACATGCCTCTTTCTATCATCAGCATGAAAAAATCGGCAAGTACAGGGCCTAGTGGGCTACCCATTGCCACACCATCGATTTGACGATATGGGGTGTTCTGAAAGTAAAAGGGTTTTTTGAAAAAATCCAAGATAGGAGAGGATACCACTGAGTCCGGGAGTGCGTTCCAAGGTTGGCCAACCTGAAGGGAAAAGTAATTCCGTCGATACTCTAGACGGCTATATTGTTCCTTCAACTTTAAGCAGTTATCCCTGAGTTGTGCGTTGTGACTAAGTTTCAGCAAATGGCGGCATACGTGGTTGGGGTCACTCAGTATCTGATACGCTAATATGAGATTTCCGCGCAGCCTTCGATAGCGTCCGCTGAAAATTCCCAGCAACTTCAGCCTTCGGTGGTAAGAATGATAGCGCAGGCCCTTTACTTTCTTTGTTACTCTTCGTTGTGGTGCCTCTAACGCTTCTAGGTCGCGCTTCAACCAAGGTTGCCAAGCTTGGATAGCGTATTTAACATGCGGGCGCACTTAGGAATTGTGCATCATTGTGAAGATTGATGGGTCAAATCTCCCGAATGCTCCTCGCAGCACGCCGACGGGCTGGTTGCCTCTTTTCGCAGCTACCTCAGCCTGTTTTGAACAGTTAAGGTCGCTCTGTACGATCACACCAAGATCACATTCCTGTGAGCTATTCTGCAATCCGTTTGTCCCAAGTATATAGGTGTAGTAATGTCTATGGCGTAATTGTACAACGCAACATTTGTCTACGTTGGACGGTATGGCGTTTTGAACTGACCAGTTCGACACTGTGTTAAGATCACACTGGAGCCGTTCATGGTCTTCCGGTTCTCTGATCCTTCGTCATATCTTGATATCATCAGCGAAAATAGGAAATCGGAAGTGATTGATCTCGCCAAATCGTTAATGAACACCAAGAATAGACGAGGTCCAAGAACTGAGCCTTGTGGTACTCCACACGCCACATCGATTTTATGAGAAAATGATTCTCGGACTCTCACCACTATCCATCGTTCTTGTAGAAAATTTTCAATCCAACTCAGGATTGGATCGCCAGTGCCGTAATTCCGAAGCTTTCGAAGGAGAATGCGATGGTTTAAGCAATCAAACACTTTTGAAAAGTCTAGGTAGATGACATCGACTCCTACTCCATCATCAACAGCTTCATTCCAGCTATTACGTGCAATTAATAGGTTAGTATTACACGAATGCTTTTAACGAAAGCCACGTTGCTCTGGGGCTATTAAATTGTGGCTTTCCAGGTATTGCATCAGCGCGTCTGCGATGATTGATTCCATCACTTTGGATAGTACGGGAAGTAGTGTTACTGGACGGTAGTTGGCAGGATCAGTGCGGCTAACTCCTTTATGGATAGAAGTGATGACCCCTCGCTTCCATACTGATGGAATACGGTTCTCCTTGTTACGTGTTCAACCAATGATCGCTCACTATGACCGTGGACCTGATTGGCCCTACACACACACGTAGATAAGCACGCACACACGCACTCAAGGACACACCCTAACTTTCCGTGTTCACATGTAAACCGTTAAGTGTTCAGTATACTGTGTGCCAGACTGACGCGTCTTCTTGCTTATTCGCTACTAGTTGAAATACGTACTTGCGGTTAGAGTCCAGCTGTGGTATCTGGCGACGGAGGTCAACATGTCCATGACAAATACTCCACCGGTTTTCTGGTTGTGCTCTACCGACAAACCTTTCCTGGACTCGTGGCGTAGATGGCGGAAAACCTTTACGGATTACTTGGAATTGCTTCCAAGCTTGAATCCAGCAGTATCTCTTACTGAGAAAACCAAAGTGAAGCTCATGAGACAGTTTCATGGAGATGAGGGTCAAAGGTATTTCGATGCACTTCGCATTGATCAAATATCTGCTACGATAACCGGCGCTTTGGAAACCTTCCCTGTTCTTTGGGGTGCTCGTCAGAATGTTTTTACGGCTACATACTACTTCTCGAAACTGCCAGAAACCAGATGAGAGTGTGAACGAGTTCATCGCTCGTGTACTACAAGCAGCACCTGATTGTAAATACAATGAAGTCGATCCAACGAGATTTGAAGAGACCATGTTACTCCAATGTTTGATAGCCGGAATCTCAGACCAGAGCACGCGGGAGAAGCTCCTTTCACAAGATGATTGTTCACTGACCTGGGAGACGGCCTGCTCGATTGCCCGGCAGAGGGAACACCTTACACAACAACTCGCAACATTTACGCTGAAGGACTCGTCAGATGAGCTGCGATTGATTAACACTACACCAAAACCAAAGCCACCCACTGGCGTCAATTTGTTTGTGTGTTATCGTTGTGGTGAGCAGCACAGTTGTCCATCCGACTGCCGGCATCAGAAGACAGTATGTCGAAGCTGCGGGAAGGTGGGCCACCAGGCGCGAGTGTGTAGATCGGCCAAGCGACGTTCAGGTGGGGCTTATCGAGGCGCAAACCCCATCAAAACTGTGGACAAGTCTGATGGTAGCGACCCTGAATTACCTTCCCTTTGGCTTAATTCCGTTTCTAGCATGCAGCCGGCGCCATACACTCTAGAGCTTTACATTGAAGGACAAAAGGTACAGATGGAAATCGATACAGGAGCATCCGTGACGATAATTCGGGGAAAACGCTGTAAAAACGCTCCCGAACTTATTCGCTTGCAATTCTGTTCTTCGCACATACACCGGTGAACCTATTCGTGTCCTTGGTAAATGCTTCGTGAAGGCACAGTATGGCGACAAAATACGCACACTTCCTGTATATGTGATCCCCGGGGATCGTCCAAATCTGCTTGGAAGAGACTGGATACGTGCTTTCCCGGATACAATGAATGTGGTAAAATTAGTCACCGAGATCTCCGGACTTGAAACATTACTTAAACAATATTCAGCTGTTTTTTCCGAGGAGCTTGGGAAGTTGAAAGAATTTCAGGCTGCGATAAAACTAAAGGAAGACGCTCGACCAAAATTCATTAAGGCGCGCACACTACCATACGCTATGTGGCCTAAAGTTGAAGAGGAACTAAACCGCCTACAGACTCAAGGTATTGTTACTCCTGTACACCTTTCCGACTGGGGAACTCCAATTGTGCCAGTAACCAAACCGGACGGCTCCGTACTGATTTGTGGTGACTACAAGATAACCATAAATCAAGCATCCATGCTGGTCAGGTACCCCTTGCCACGTATTGATGACTTGTATGCAACACTAGCTGGTGGTGAAAAGTTTACCAAACTCGATCTGAGTCATGCATACTCGCAGATAGAGCTCGATGAACCTTCGAGGAAACTTACTACCATCACCACGCACATGGGACTATTTCAATATACTCGTTTACCTTTTGGCATTAATTCCGCCCCCGGAATATTTCAGAGAATTATTGACGACCTAGTGAAGGACATTCCTTTTGCGTGTGCTTATCTGGATGATATTCTTATCTCTGGACGCTCGGATACAGAGCATCTTCCAACACTCACAGTCGTGCTCGAGCGTTTGGAGCGAAGTGGATTCAGATTGAAAAGGTTTAAATGTGAGTTCCTTTCACCTTCCGTTTGTTACCTTGGATACCGGCTTGATAAACACGGTTTACATGTTTTAAATGACAAGGTTAAACCTATTTTAGAAAGCCCAGAGCCAAAGAGTTGTGATGAACTCCGTTCGTTCTTAGGAATGCTATCTCCCTATCGCCGTTTCCTGCCTTATGCATCGACGGTTCTATCGCCATTAAATGAGCTGTTACACAAAAATGCATCGTGGTGTTGGGGTTCCCGTCAAAAAATGCCTTCAATAAAGCAAAACAAGCTCTTGCTTCGCCACCAACGTTAGTCCATTATGACTCTAACAAGCCACTTATACTTCAGTGCGACGCGTCCCCTTGGGGCTCGGGGCTGTCCTGTGCCACCGCATGGACGATGGTTCTTTACGTCCCATAGCATATGCATCGCGCACCTTACAGACGGCGGAGAAGAACTACTCACAACTGGACAGGGAAGCGCTAGCCGTTATCTTCGGAGTTAAGAGGTTTCACCAGTATTTATGGGGAAACGTTTTCGAGCTTCATACAGACCACAACCCATTGATATCCTTGTTTGGGGAAACCAAAGGTATACAACAAATAGCATCACCGAGGATGCAAAGATGGGTTATAACCTTGAGTGCTTTCAGTTACAAGATTGTTTATATTACCGGCGTCAGCAACTGCACAGCTGATGCACTCAGCCGTCTGCCGATCACGGAAACTGCATATGAACACGACCCTCCGTTTGAACTGGTTAATCTAATGCAACATCTAGACACAACACCGATACGGAGTTCAACAATCCGTCAATGGACGGATCGAGACCCCGTGCTATCAATAGTGAAACGCTTTTTGAACATGGCTTGGCCTCCTGAAGGGACAGTTGAATTACAACCGTTTATGATTCGGAAGAACGAACTGAGTCTATTCGACGGCTGTGTTTTTTGGGGTTGTCGTCTAGTCCCTCCCACCAAGGCGCGTTCACAGGTACTTAATGAGCTTCATGATGCTCATCTAGGCGAGGATGAAGGCACTAGCGAGAGGGTACTGCTGGTGGCCCAACGTCGACTCAGACATAGAGAACTTACTAAAGAATTGCGATATTTGTCAGGCGTATCAGCGGAGCAAGGCGCCAGGTCCAATACACCCTTGGCGTTGGCCCGACAAGCCCTGGCAGCGTATCCACGCCGACTACTTCGGACCGATCGACGGGACCATGTTTCTTCTACTTATTGATGCACATTCTAAGTGGATTGACGTACATCCAGTTACTCAGGCGACAGCCGAATCCACCATCACTAAAATGTGCTCGTCCTTCGCTACGTTTGGCATTCCGGAAACCATTTGTACAGACAATGGTTCGCCTTTTACCAGTGCCGAATTTGGCAAATTTGTCGCCAACAACGGAATCCAACACGTTAAATCAGCCCCGTATCACCCAGCATCAAACGGATTAGCGGAGCGTGCAGTACAAACTGTGAAACAAGGCTTACTAAAGCAGCGAACGGGAACATTGCGAACAAAACTGGATCGGTTCCTATTCTCCTACCGTTCTACACCCACTGAGGCTACCGGGAAATCCCCGGCGGAATTGATATTCGGCAGAAATCTGAGAACGAGGCTTGATTTGTTGTTCCTGAACCCGCGTGTTGAAATACAGGAGCGTCAGAAAAAGTTTGTGTCTTCAGAGGAATCAAAGCCGGAAGTTACATTTCAGGACCATCAACCTGTTTACACCAGGTTACCGCATGAACAATGTTGGCAGCCGGCGACTGTGCTCGATTCTTCAGGAAGTCAAAACGATTTGCAGCTTCCGGACGACCGGGTTGTTCGCCGGCACTCAGATCATGTACGCCCCAGGAGCACTGACACACCTGCCGTGAGTCAGTCACACTCGGAGATCGCAGAGCAAGCTGCAGAGCACGACGAACAAAAAACAACAGGGGAAACTCAATTACGCCGATCGACCTGGATTCGCAAACCGATCGAACGTTTTCAGCCATGACTGTAACGTCAGCCAAAACAGGGAGGACTGTTACGTGTTCAACCAATGATCGCTCACTATGACCGTGGACCTGATTGGCCCTACACACACACGTAGATAAGCACGCACACACGCACTCAAGGACACACCCTAACTTTCCGTGTTCACATGTAAACCGTTAAGTGTTCAGTATACTGTGTGCCAGACTGACGCGTCTTCTTGCTTATTCGCTACTAGTTGAAATACGTACTTGCGGTTAGAGTCCAGCCGTGATACTCCTCTAGACATCACTGATAGAAAATAGCCAGTGGTAGTGCTAGATCGCTAGCTACCGCCTGGAGAGCCTTTGGTCGGATGTTATCAGCTCCTGGAGAACTGTGAATACACAAGGATAACAACTTCTTCAACACAGCTTCCGCAGTGAAGGTGATGTTTTCTAAACCAGACGGGAGAGTATTAGAAATGAGGAGAATGTTTGTGCTCGTTACCTGCTGGAAAGTTTGAGAGTAATGAAGCCCTAGGAGATCAGCTGCTTCCATTGCTGATCGCGTACACTCTTCAGCCGTGACTAGGTTTGGAACCCCTCGTTTTACCTTTCGAAGACCGTCAACGTGCCTGTACAGGAGTTTGCGGTTCGTGCAGAGTCGCTTCATTAACTTCTGCTGATGAGTGACCTAGTCTTCGCGAATCAGGTTCACACAGAAGTTACGATGTGTCAAGTATGCAATCCAGGTTTCGGCATTCCGGCAGTCCTGGTGATCTCGCCATGCCAAATCCCTCCGGGATATACATTTACGTGTACTGCTCTTCAGAAATGAATTGTTTTAGGGTTGGAAGGACTTCTGCTCTGATGCGTGCGCTACCAGTGTACTGAACGTCCTTGTAAATGTTTCCCAGGCAACATCTGAGGGGCATTCGGTTAAGAAAGTCCAAGATGTATCCTTAACAAGCTTAGACAACACATTGTAGTGTGTGACAGTATGCACTTTATCCTTCTCCTTCTCAGGGTACTCCGCATAGCATATATAGTCAAAGAGTAGAGTAACATGATCATTACGACCCAGTGGTGTGCTTGTAACTATGCCGTCAACCATGAGTTCTTCATTAGTAAGCACAAGATCCAGTATCGACGGCTTGTTAACAGTTCAAAATCTGGTGGGAGAGGTTACGTGGTTGTACAGAAGGTGGCTAGCAATTAGCTCTTGCAATCATGCTTTAAACTGCGTACCGTCTATTGTTGGCGTTTCTATGTCGTGTATGTTAAAGTCTCCAGCGATAAGAATGTGGGTGTAGGACTTGTTCAATGCAAACTGAAAAGCGTGCTTCAGTTTGGAGTCCATTTCCGACGTTGAGTTTGGTGGGCGATAAATCACGGCTAGTAGGCATGTGTCCATGTTTCGCAATCATAGGCTGCACAAAAGCGAATCAGGAGCTCGGATTTCCGGGTAGTCGATAACTTCACATCGGAGGTTTGTATTATAATAAAGAATCACACCGCCACCCCCTTCCGGTTCTATCGATCTGAAGCAGCGACATACCGGGTAAATTGATCTCAGAATCGGTTATCTCAGGGTTTAACCATGTCTCCGTAATCATGACGAGGTCCCGCGATTGTGAGGCATGGAGTTCTCTAAGTTCGGCCAACTTGCTTAGAAGGCCTTGAGCGTTTGTGTACATGCAAGATAGGGCTTTTGTTGTTAGGAGTTTATTGTCAGATGTCAAGTTTGTGTTCGTTTTTAAGCCTGCCGTTAGGTGGCCGGCAATTAATCGTTTTTTGGTTTAGGTATTTCATTCGTGTTGCATGGCATTATTGAGCGTTCCTGAACAGATGTTTCAACCGCGTTGTGCTCGGTCCTCCTGTGTGCCGTGGGCGCTGTTGTGTCGGTCTCTCCGCATGACTGTGCAGATAAGGAATTTGCTGCGTTTGTAAGTTCCTTTGAATTGCTTCCTACTTTTGGTCGTTTGAATGCTGCTTTTAGCCGGATCTCTGTTGGCAACCTAGCTCGAAACTTTAACCAGCTATCCGACAGAACTTGTGTCATTCCCTCGGAGTGTAGTAT
The DNA here is from genome assembly GCA_944474145.2 of Dicrocoelium dendriticum. Lineage (NCBI taxonomy): Eukaryota > Metazoa > Platyhelminthes > Trematoda > Plagiorchiida > Dicrocoeliidae > Dicrocoelium > Dicrocoelium dendriticum. Next base: position 64,779,945 of record OX104066.1, read on the forward strand.
TATTTTAATTAGCCTTGGACCGCAGCCCTTGTAGTTAGGTGATGTCGGAACTCTTGTCAGGGATTTGGCAATAACATTGTTAACAGAGAGTGCTTCGCGGATGTAGCACCACTGCTCTCGGTCATGAGTTTGTGCATCGTGATCAGAAGAATGCAGAAGCTCAGGAACACCATGAACAAATATTGTTTTCTTGCTATCTCTATTAGCAATGCCGCGTTGGTCAACTGCTTCTTTTGGGCGATCTTTCCAAGGCAGATCAGGCAATATGCGTACTCCGCTCGGTGAGTTGCGAAGACGAACTGCTGAGAGCAGGACAGCCTCTGTCTCATCTGATGGGTTTAGTGTTACTCGAAGAATTCGAGGTTCACCAGAGTGCACGGAGGTCGGGTGACGCGCCACCCGTTGCAGAGTTACAGGCTTAACCCGAATGTTAATTGCCTCGCAGATGGAACTCCACTGGTTGCGATCGTCTTGCAACTTGCCTTTTATTGTTCCAGATTTGGATTCGGGAACATTGGTGCACACGAGAGTTAGCGCAGCGTGGTTTTGTCTAGCGAGTGTTGGCTTTATACTTTTTGCCGGCAATTCGCGTTGTTTAGAGGACACCACTGGATTTGACGGTGAAAGCTGCTTTGCGCCACGCGTGCTCGGTACTGAAAATGGACCTATGTGTGTCCCTCCCGGTGTGTTTGTCGAGGCAATCGATGCGTACGTTACCTGCTTGTTATCTGCACCGGATTTCCTACGGCTCTGAGCTGTCGGTGTCATGGCTGAATCTCCAAGTGAAGCGGCTATGGTTGGAGAAGTGGAAGCAGGCATGTTTGAGGCTTGCCCACTTATGGGAGTGAGGTGACCCAGTGGATTTAGAGTCACAGACGCTGCAGTGCGGTTGGAGCGTCTAGCTCTTTTCTTCGGTTTAGACTCATAGGTTACTTTGGCCTGGTGAAATATTATCGTGGCCATATTTACCTCCGGGGGAAGGATCTTAGTATTTACAAATTGCGCGATTATTTCAGTCATCCTATCGCATTTTTTCATGAGCAAAGATAAACAGTTGACCACTGGAATAACTTGACATGTTGGGCAAAACCAAATTGTGTCAGCAACTTGGTTTGTCTGTCTCACTGCTTGGACGGATTTGCCTGCACATTGCGGAGAGTACAATCTAATGCAACTAGAACAGGTAATACTGATCTTAGGCAGTTTACTGCAGTTGTCTGCGCAACATAGGCGACGTTGAACCATTGGAATGCTACGCGTCCCCTTATTGTTTACAGCCAAGCCTATCTAAGCGCTCACCTTGATAAGTGTACTTTGCGCTAGGGGTGACGCAGGAATAGGTCAGAACACGCACACGAAGTGATAGTTGTTCAACCGAACCAAGGTCAGGCGGGGAGGCAGATGGAGGTCGTAACGCGCAGACTGTCGGATTCAGCGATCAATCGACTCGCAGTGATACACACACACCCGCACAAAGCGGCAGCGTGTGATAATCGGCCTGCTTTAAGCGACGATGCAGGTGGAGCGCTGATAAGCTTCCATAGAGCTGTTCAGTTGACGAGCGCAGCAAAAGGCTGTAAGTTTGTCATGCTGCAACTTACAGGGATGGTTGCCGCGTAGTTGTGGAGTCCACAACTTCTTCCGAATGAGACCAAAATCTTTTCCGAAAGACCGGTTTGATGCAGTTACACAAGTGGAATTCGGCAAAGAATATGCCGAAAACTGGGAATTAGAGCAAGAGTGTAATCCACACAGGTTAGATCCAAGAGTTGGGAAGCACTGAGTAGAGCTCGTCGAACTGGTTCGAACGAGCGCAAGCACAATATTGTGTTGGGAGAATTGGAGTGGCCACAGAGGGCAAAGCGAGAGACGAGTTAAAGTGCGGCCGCACGGTAGGGTGTCACACGCTTTCAGGACTTTAGAGACATCAGTCTTTCCGCAAATGCTGTACGCCTACGTGGGGCCTCACGTGGAATATGCGATCGAGGTCTGGCTTCCCTGGCGCAAGGGCGACGTCGATGCACTTGAAGCTCCACAACGTAGAGCGACCAAACTCGTTAGAGGATTGTTTCATCTCTCCTACCAAAGCAGACTGCAGTCCCTGAGATTGTACAGTGGTGAATATCGACGTCAGCGAGGAGACCTAATCATGGGTTACTTAATACTGACGAACCCAACTCACCCATGTCGCAATCTGTTGCAGCTGAGCCAAAATACCAACCTGAGAGGGCATCAGCTCAAACTGGCTACACAATACAGTCGGCTTGGTTGTCGATGAAACGTTTTCTCCCTCCGTGTGTCCCGTGCCTGGAATGTCCTTCCGACTCACGTTATCCTTGCCCCTACATTAACGCTATTCAAAAAACGCCTTGATGAAACGCTTTCCAACTTGCATTACTTGATATACTCCGTTCCACTAGGAGGACGAAATAACGCAAACCTAACCACGTGCTTAACGGTCCTCTCCGCAACGTGGCGGTGAGGATACATGCAGAAGTGTCCATGTGAATAGCCTGGATGTATCTAAACTGGATTAACATACCACATCTGGCAAATGAAGAAACATACGAGTGAGCGTTGTCGTTTCCTTTTTTATTTCTCACTCACTGAATTATAACAGCTCTCTATACTCTTTTGTATGCGCACATCCCACTCCCACTTCAAACTATCGTTACGCAGTAGTGCATTTAAATCGGTGGACGCTTAACATGACGATTTACTTATTCGACGATCTTTTAAATTTTCATTTTTACTCCACCATCCTACGTGACTTGTCAAGCACATGCTATTTTACTCGTGATAAAGCATTGTTCATTGTTCCCATGACAATGCCCAGCTTCTCATATTTTTGAAAGGAATTGACGATGACACTTGTGTGAGTGAGGCATCACTTGACCTGCAGATTCTTAAGTACCAAACAAGAGGAATAGATTAGGTTGCTTCTGTATCTTCTGCATTCATTGACATTAAACTGTAACTGATAAGTTCTCTGGAATTATTACTGACGGTGGCCCAGTCATGAATGGCGAGCACAGTGGATTAGCAGCACTTGTCAGCAACGTAGTCAGGGAAGAAGGGGGCAAAGCCATAAAACTCCACTGCATCATACACCAACAAGTTATTTGTGCCAAACATCTTACGTTGGATCATGTTATGAAGCCAGTGATAAAAGCTATCTACTATCTTCCCTCTAGCGCCCTGTTTTATCGTCAGTTTCAGCTGTTTCTACACGACATTCTGGGTGATTACGGATATGTTGTGTGCCACAATGATGTAAGATGGCTCAATCGAGGGATTGCAGTTCATCGCTTCTACTCCTTTAGAAAATAAATTGGACAATTCATAGAAAGTAATGGACAATCAATGTCAGAACTGTCTGTTCCTGCCTGCCTGACTGATATTGGATTTTGGTTGATATTACACGGCACTTGAACATGTTGAACACAAGGTTTCAGATTCGAAATGCAGTGGTAAGCCAATTGTATGCACACATCAAAGCATTCAGGAATAAACTCCAACTTTTCCAAAAACAACTTTCTCAAACACAGTCTGAACCCACACATTCTCCATCACGACAGGAAATCATGACGTTTTGCAGTGAGAAACATCAATGCACAAATGCAGTAGTGCGTGACAGGTTTTGTGTCCCTAGCTGATGGTTTTCAAAGGAGCTTTCAAAAATTTGCAGACATTGAAAAGGGGATCAGGCTTTTTTCTTCGCCTTTCTCTGTAGACCCTGACAATGCTCCAGACCACCTGCAACTGCAGTTCATTTCGTTGCAAAGCGATGCTGTAGGTCGCAGTCCGCATCAACAACCATCTACCATCAGATATACTGCCAGCTGGCTAACGACAGATTCCAAGAACTTTGAACATTTACTAAGAAAATGTTCAGCTTGTTTGATTTGACATACTTGTGTTGGCAGATTTTTCAGTTATGGATTTTAACTAGAACCGTATGAGCATGAAACTAAGTGATCCCCACCTACCTGATATCTTGCGTATCAAAACCAGTGTCTTTCATCCTGACCTCACCAGTTTGCTGCAGTCAAGATCCCAGTTCCATCGTTCACATTAAAAACATGCCATTAAAATTTTATAACGTTTGTCATATCTGGTAACCATTTAAACGTCAGGCTGAATATTGCCCGGCATATTATTACCTCACAAAATGTGGCCGTCCTTGCGAAAACTTTTGATACCCCTATCCTACGGCGTCTTTTTCATTGCGTTCCCATGCTGGTGTGCAATCGTCCCTATAGACGCAATTGTGAGACGCTGTAGTGCCTTGCACCTGCTTCCGATGCTTCTCATCTGGGATATGTTTATTAAATTTGATCGAATAGGCGGGACGTGTGAAACGTATGGTCATATTGGCGTGGTATTTCTGTGGTGATCAGAATAGTTGACGGGTCTAGCCAGTGTCTTGAGTTTTCCGTGATTGGTGACAGTAGTTGTTCCGTAACTGGTCTTCCGGTGGTGACCAGTATAGTTGTGGTGTTTAGCCAGTCTCTTGAGTATGCCGCGATAGGCGCCAGCAGTTGTTCAGTGTTTGTGTGTGAATGCAGTTGAAGTGCTCCCTCTGCGAGTTAGGTGAATAGCTGGGAAATGCGCATGTTCAGAGGCAATAAACAATGAATTTATACGGGTTAATAATCGTTGCTTTACAAGTCCCGTTTGATAGTTGGTGTGTGTATTGACATAACAAGAATGATAATAATGATAGTAAAACAGTTAATACTTAAAATATGAAAATAAAGATTTATCGTTTGCTCCACTATAGTCCTGTGATCCGATTAGATTCACAGCACCCACAGTTAACGTCAAATAATTCCATGGTAAACTCCAGATGTAGGATGGAGACGTAGTGCTAACTCACAAAGTGTAAGTGGATGAGTGCATTATCCAACCGTCTTTTAAATATTGTTAGTGTCAGTGCAGAGACAACCGATACTGGGACAGCATTTCACGGGTGACAGACACGAATGGGAAAGAAATTTCTGCGGCGATCCAGACGGCTATGCGGTTCAGCGAGTTTCAATGAGTGGCCCCAAGGTTTGCATTGCTGCTGAGTTGCAGTAAATGGCAGCACACATGACGTGGGTCTCGCAGAACCAAGTATGCCATAATCAGGTCGCCACGTAGTCTGCGGTAGTTTCCATTGAAGAGCCCCAATCGTTGCCACCTTTCCTGGTATGAAAGATAGCGTATTCCAATTACGTTCTTAGATGACTGACGTTGTGGCTGCTCCAGTGCATTAAGGTCGTGTTTCAGCCACGGAAGCCAGGCTTGAATTGCGTATTCGACATGGGGGCGAACATACGCACTGAGCATTTGTCGAAATATGGGGCTGCTTATTTGTCCAAACGTCCGTCGCAACAGCCCAACATGTTGGTTCCCAGTCTTCGAGACCTACTCGGATTGCCCGAAGCAACCCAGGTCATCTTGAACCAGGACACCCAAGTCACTTTCGAGAGTTGCTCGTTATAGGATATTCGTTCCGAGCCTGTAAAATTAGCTGCTCTGGTGTCGGATGGAAAGCAGCTTGCATTTAATGAGGTTGAATTGCAGTAAGTTTTGGGTTAGCCATTGATATATCGTATCTAGGGCATTCTGAAACACATGTTGGGCGGCGTTCGCCTCGATCCTGCGCCAGATCTTGATATCGTCGGCAAACTTTGGGAAGTTTGAAGCGATTCCCTGTGCAAGGTCAATAATAAACACCAAAAACAAACGCGGAGCTAGAACTGAGCATTGCGGCACACCGCACACAACTTGTATGGGGTCCGATAAAGAGCTCCGAACTCTGACCACTAATTGCCGCTGAAGTAGAAAATTGGCGATCCAGCTTAAAAGAAGATCGCCGATCCCGTAATGTTGGTGCTGGGAGAGTAGTATCCGATGATCTAGACGATGGAAAGCCTTCGAAAAAGCCGGGTACACCACATCAACCCCTTCCGCAGCCTCAGTTGCCTCGGTCCAACTACTGCGTGCGATTAGTACATTCGTTGTACATGACCGCTGTCGACGGAAACCGTGCTGCTCAGGCGTGATGATGTTGCACTTTTCCAGATAGCACACCAGTGCATCGGCAACTATGGATTCCATGACCTTGGAGAGCATAGGAAGAAGGGATACTGGGCGGCAGTTGAAGGGATCAGTACTGCTTCCACCTTTATGAATAAGGGTTATTATTCCAATCTTCCACACAGTGGGAACTTGATTCTGCTCTAAGCTTCGCTGGAAAACTGAGCTAAACGTCCTGCCAGTTGGCTGGCTGCTGCTTCCAGTGCCTCTGGACGAATCGTGTCGACACCCGACGAGCTGTGTTTGCGTAGAGACGTCAGATTTTGCAATACAGCCTCCGCGGTAAAAGTGATGTGGGCTAGTCCTGGTGAGGGGACGACAAAGGTTAGTAGATCGCTTGGTGGCAAGACCCTTTGAAACTTGGGGGCATATTGCATCCGCAGCGCGTTTGCTGCTTCCACAGCCGTTCTTGACAGGCCATCAGCTACCCTGAGTGGAGAAACTCCTTGCCTCACCAGTCTTAGGCTATTGGCGTGCTTGTACAGCAGTTTGTGATTAGCACTGAAGGTTTTTGCGATGTTGTGCTGGTAGTTGGCTTGGTCTTGTTGTCGCAGTTGCGTGCAGTGGTTACGTTGGGCTACGCAGTTGGTCCAAGTTTCTAGTGCTGGAGCTTCTCTGTGCACTCGCCATGCTGCGTTGCGTATTGGCAACCATGTTCGAGTTCTGCTCCTAACGAAAGAAAGTGGTGTACACTTTTAGGAAACACTTATCTCTGAAGCCTCTGCAATCAGCTGACTGAATTTGTTAACGAACCCAAGTCAGGCGACTTCCGGGGATTCTTCGTCAAGGAACGACCAAGTCGTGGCGCTGGTCACATTCCATTTTTCATTCTTCCAATCATGTGGCTGAGAAGATGAGCAGCAACATGACCATCGAAATGCATGCCCCTTATGATTGCGAACTCGACGGACGGTTACACTGTAACCAGATTCGTGTTGTGACATTGTGGGTACCGGGTCCTTTGGCATGCTCATCAATGGGAGGTTACTCTGCGAACCAGTCCGAGCAGAATAAGCAAACGCAGTCTTTATGGTTCATAATGCTATCGTTAAAATTATTTTGTTTAGGGTGTTTTTCAATCAGCCAGCAAACGTGATTGTATGATCATCGCAAGCAAGTGCTGTCGATTGGAGCACTTGTGTTGTTTTCTTCTATTTACCATAATTCTGGCACTGGTATTGGTGACTGACTGTGAGGTTTTCGTCCTCCGTGGAGATGTCCTTCCTTCACATACTTTCAGAATCTGATAGATTCGATCATGAGTTTGCTATCATTTTCCCCACCCGACTTTTTGATCTCACCGGCTTAGTGCCTGCGGCTATATGGTCAGATATCACTGTGTACTCTACTATGATGGTTACCTACTAAAACGTTACATTTGGATTCAACTACGGAAGCCGCGGATATTTTTTGATTATCATACAGAATTTTACTCTTTTTTTCGGGATTACTCTGTTATACGTGCTTTTTCTGTGTGAATTGTACATCCACATTTTTCTATTGATGTATTCTTCTGTCCATGCAAATTTAGCGCATGTAATCTGGTTAATTTCGGAGTTCTTATTGTTTGACCCAACTGCAGTCTGCATCAGCCATCTTGGGTTTTTCTACGGTAATCGGCCACATTGACCACCACACCGACAATCAGAAACGAAGTATTTTGTGTTAATCAGACTTGTTTTAAGGTAGTGAAATTAGGGTTGACTTGTACAAATTGCTTTGACCGGTACACTTCAAAGCGTGTCAAGGTATGTTGAAACCGACATAAAGAAATACAATCCGCCAAGTTCACTTTGGTTCTGTTCAAAGTGTACGACGGTTCCACTTGGAAAATACGTACTAGCATTAACACAAAATTACGACAGCATACTGGCCGCAACTGAATATCGTTTAATTGCTAAAATTGCTCCGCTCAAGGTGACAATAGCGCTTCTTGCACCTCGTCAGTCGCTCTCAATTGCTGCCTCGAAACCAAGCAACAGGGTCAGGTGTTCATCCTGTCACGCAGTACTAGAAAAGTTGGCAACCACGAACTAAGTTATCATCGCGATTGATAGAAGTATGCCTAGCCCCACCGCCCACATCCTCTTATCCAATCTACCGACTGATGCAACATCAGTAACACACATCATTCCGAGTGACCAAGGAAATCCGAAGCGCTCTAATGATTGATCCGCCTATTCAACTGTTGCTGCTCACCATAATCAAAGCGCGACCTCAGTAGCCTCACCCAGTACAGCCACAAAACGGGTCAAATACCAGGTGCAACCCGCAGAGACATCACTAAATCGCTCGATAACCGTACTTCCCACGTCACCGGAGACCCTGTCCGCACAGGTGGACGGTCGAGCTCCCCAGTTGAGAGTCTTTTTGATCACTCGTAAGAAAATGACTAAGGGTGAAGAAAAGTGTGCGGTCAGTTTAACCATAACATGGATAACAAGAAATACTATTCAAATAATGTTACATGTTTGAGTATCCCCACACTGAATGGTTGTTTAACGGTACCAGAAAAGCATATTTCGGACATTTTCTCGCCAATGCCATTGCAGGTGAAAGGTTGTAGTTATGCCCCGCCGACCTCAAAGACCTTATACTGGGGTATATTGGTCTAACATCTATCGTCTCATGAAACATGCTTACGGTACCGTAATGCAGAACAATGCTACATTCGGTATGCACACGTGTTCTTTGGGTTAAAGTCTTCCGATGTTTCCTCAATCAGGTCCCGACGGGTTGTGTGCCCCTCGCTTTCCGGAAGCCTTGAAAAAGTGGCTGGTACTTCCACCCAGCCATTAATAGATTCCGTGAACATTGTTCACAAGATTTACAGGCTCAATCATTGGAGTCGAGTATTGCTAAGCTAACTTTTCAAACGCGTAACATGCTTAAAGAAGTGCCTGCTGATTTACTAGCTGTGATATCAAAGCCGCAGTTGCTAAGCATTACTGCAATCTGCAGTGGTATCGCTATTGATGGATATTTACCAGCTAGAACGATAAACCTGATGCTTCGGCGCCTTCGTGCATTGCATCTTGAATCGCCCTGCGATTCACGCACATTGCTGGGTACACCACGTGGATGTCCAGTTGCCGTTGTTAAGGGTGGCGGTTACGTGCACGTTGGACTGACTACAGGAATACGTCGCGTGTTGCAAACCAGTGATGCCACTGTTATGTCGAATTTTCAGCTACAGTTGCAGCTGCACATAGATGGACTCACCCTGTTTCGCAGTTCCCGTAAACAATGTGGCCTGTCTTGGCTAGACTCACGGATCCGCCTTCATCCGTTTTCATTGGCGGATTGTATTTCGGCTTGTCAAAACCTGCAGATGTACATGAGTTTCTAGGACCAACCATTGATGAGCTGAGAGATGGCATGCATCCTGGAATCCGTATATCTCTAGAAGATCCTTTGGTGACACTTAACTTGAAGTGTGTGATTGCGGATGCTCCTACTCGGGCATACATCCGAAAAGTAAAGCAGCATTCCGGTTAATACGCATGCGAGAACTGTACCGTTACCGGTTAGTATTCAATTTCATTAGCATTTCAATATGTGCGCATGTAAATGGCCACATGACTTCCCCACTGATCACGGGTACCTTGCCAAGGAATGATGAAGATTTGCCGTCTGCGTCTTCAAGAAGAACATTCCCTTGGTGATTCCCTCTTTGAGGCGCTCCGCATTGGCATTATAACCCGCTTTCCTTTGGATTACATGCATATGGTTTGCCTTGGGTTTATGAGGCGTTTGATTAATTTGTGGCGCAAGGGCCTCACATCCACCGAGCTGCGGTTGTCCGCCATGAATACCAGGATAGATCAATGCCGTAAGTCACTGACGGTAGATTTCCCCAGAAAGTGTCGCAATTTCGTAGATACAGATTGAAGGAAACCAAAGAGTATCGGCAGTTCCTGTTGTACATTGGCCCTGTTGTGATGCGTGGTATATTGCACCTTACGATTTATGTGAACTTCTTGAACTTCGCCTTGGTGATGTATGTGTTGTGTTGCAAAGATTGTGCGAATATTATTTGCCTATAGCACAGTCATCGATTCGTAAGACGGTTGATCAGTTTGTTGACATCTATGGTCGCCAAGCGTTTGTGTTTAACGTCCATTACTTACTGCAATTGTGCGATGATGTGCGTGAAGTTGGATCACTGGACTCCTATTCTGCTTTTCCATTCGAGTCTCATCTTCACAAGTTGCGCCGTCTTGTTTGTGGTCCACGTATGCCGGCGTCTCAGGTGTTTCGACGATTGGTTGAGAAGGCTGCGTATTCGCAACTACCATCGGACGGATACCTTGATGACACATACAACCCTCCAGCAGCGCGCCACCCCTGTACCGTAAACCAAGTTCCCTTCAGAGGTTTCGTTGTGACAGATGCGCATACGGACAATGCCGTAATGGTTGGCAACAGAACTTCAGTGATGGTCGGCATTTGTAATACACTGGTGTACGTGCAAACTTATGCCAGGGTCGAGGTCTTCTTCCAAAAATTTATTCTGTCTAGTCATCTGCGGATATACTGATGCTTTCGATTTCATCTCAAGCAAAAGTGAATTTACTTCGATTCCATCCAATGCAACTGCGTGTCATTTCCGGAAACCAAGGAGGTAAAAGTGTTCTATCTAATTACTCATACTTAGGATGGAACGGCGGCTGGTAACTTAAGTTTCCTTGCATACTAGCCGATGTCATAATGTCTTATTTCAGACTTCAGGGCTATTCTTTGGCATGCATTTGAGTGTTTATGGTGAACGCAATACACAGATGGTGAATTGCAGTGAGGGGCTTCATTACTTTGTGGTACCGGTAGAGGACTGAGTGGCAATCTAGGTTGGAGTTCTGCAATGAAGCCTTAAAAATTCCGTGCCATTTCCGTAGTTTATTGATGTCACTATATGCAGGTATGGTCTCTAATGACCATATGAATTGTAGTGGATACTAGTATGAATATACAAGGGAGACAGTCAGGATCCTGAAAACTACCAGCCGATCAGTCTGACATCGATAATATGTAAAATGATCGAAAGAATTTTAAGAGAGCCCTAGATCTTCACCAAGGGAACTTGCATTTCATCTCATGCGCTCAACATGGTTCTCGAATGGCACTTTCCTGTGTCTCTAAGTTGCTTGTTGCCAGCGAAAAACGAGCGAGATCGCTGGATGCCTGTAATCATCTGGATGTCCTTTTGTCGACTTCTGCAAGACATTTGACAAAGCTATTTATGTACGTCTCCTCAAACTCTGCGGAATTGGCGTTTCTGGGAAGATTCTCTTCTGAGTCGCTGACTTACTTAATGGCAGAAGCATGTAAGTTAAAGTGGACAATACCGACTCCAGTCCTGTTTTTATGCTCATCGGGATCGCACATGGCTCTGTCCTTGGTATTGAGCTCTACAAAATCTACATCAATATTCTTCCATCCGAGCTCCACACGGAGTACATCATATTTGCTGATGATCTGAAATTATGGCTAGAGGTGTCAAAACGTTATAATGCTGACGACCTACAGACAACGTTGGACCAGTTGCACTGTTGATCAATAAAGTGGCGGCTACTCACTAACCATGTTCTGTTCTCTCCTCTCTATGGGTGCCCCGGAACCCTTTGGCCTTTATCACATTGGCGGCTCCTTGCCCAGGAAGGCAATCTTAGAGAAGGACCTGGTAGTTCTTGTCCCGCCAAATCTACTCACGACTCAGGACACCATGAAGACAGTTTCCGCTGCTAATATGATGTTCTTTTCTATAAGGTGATCATTTTCTCAGATGACTTTTTGGCTGTTCTCACGTTACCAATCTGTGGGTTGTGCTCACTGAATTTTCCACTTAAACGCTGCCCAGAAAGACAGATTTTATGCAGTTTCACATAACTGGTCGAAGTGTACGAATGCGGAAATACTTATTTTTGCGCATTTGTCATCCATGGCAAGGTTACGTGCAACCATTTTTTAGACCTTCCATGTCATCGAGTTTGAGGACACCTCAATTGCTGTTGCTCACAGGAACTGGATGTTGGACACCAATACAGTCCTGTGGCCAGGTTTTAATTCCAAGAAAACCGATGATTTGTTTCTGCGTGGTAAAACTCTGCCTTCGGCGGCAAAAAACTGCGATTAAAACTATCCGCTTAACTGGTGTTATAATCTGTTAGAATGATGTTTGTAGAAGATTACGAAGAGGTCAAAAGTATCTCAAGCTTTATGGAGGATCACATCGATCCTCCGTCAACTGAAGGCACACTGTCTACGGAACAGAGCGGGAAGAAACGCTTGTAAGTAAAACTTCTGCAATGCCATTTTCAGGCTTCCTCTCCTGCGATCGGACTTCGAAACGCAAACGCAGATCCACCAACTTGCACCACATCCAGGGGCTAGGGCCATCCAGTATTCACCGCCTCCTCCGATGTTGGATTTGGAGGATGACGTCCCTCAGCGGACCCCTCTGGCTGCCTTGGAAAACGTTCCCCTAATTACAAGCACCCTCTCATCAAGGTAAGATAATTAGATACTTCCTAGCGCTTTCACTTCAGTCCCCGAATTGATCTACCGCAGCACAATCATTCTGAAACAAAGGAACTGCGTGTGTTGCACTAGTCAATGCTGGAAACTAAGCAATATATGCAAGAGCATTGCGCAAAACATGCCAGCGACAACGCAAGTATTCTGGAGGAATTTCACGCCTTGAAATTAGAGGTGTTCTCTATCCGCTTTCAGTTTTCAGCTGACGCCAAGATCAGTGCGTGCCCTGTACCGTTTCCGTTGAAGATAGTGGAGTAGCTGCAAGCGATAAACTGGAAGTACAATTACATTCTAGTCACCGGTGACTTCAACTTACATGCTCTAAGATCCCAGACCACACCAGGAGAGCAATCCAAAGCAGACCTGCAAGACCTGGTTTCAGACTTCCCGCTTTATGGCCATGTCACCACGCCCACCAGGTTCAGGGGAAATAACAGGTCATCCATATTGGACCGAATATTCACCAATGAAGAACTGATGGTCGACAGAGTGGTAACCAATGCTCCTTTGGTCCACAGTGATCACGCGACGCAAGTGTTTCATTACATGTGCTACGCGGATTATCTTAAAGAGCATGCCGAGGAATATCATGTTGTAACCAACTGTGACGACCTGTCTGACCTCATTGATGCAACAAGCTGGTCGTTCTTAGTCGAATTGACCCCTGAGGTGTCCTGAGAAGAATTCGTCAACGTATTTAACAATCTCGTGGCAAGGACATCTGAAACCAAACTCTACCGGCCTAAAAGGATGAAGTCTTTCATATGGAGCAGGACACGTAAATGCATGGCATTAAGGGACTTGGCATGGCACACTTACATAGCCTCCCCGAAGGACCATACCTGGGATGTCTACACAATACAAAGGAACCACTGTGTCAAACTCGTCCGGAAGGATAAACTGAAGAACCAACAAGGTCTAGTGGAAAAGTTTTGCTCCAATCCCAAACTACCACACAGACACGTAAACAATTTGCGCCGTGTTAAGCGCAATATTCCTGCTCTACACACAGCATGCGAGTTAGCCCACACTGCACAAGTGGCGGCTAACGTTCTTGGACAACAATTTAGCTGTACCTTGCAAAGCGTTCAATCATCATACATCTTGGCTAAGCAGACAATTCCGCCGTCAGGGCTTAATCACAAATCGTTCACCTCCGCAGCTGTACTGAAGAGGCTGATGTCTCTGCACGAGTTCAGGTCCCCGGGTGCGGACGACATTCGACCGAAGGCGTTAAAAGTTGCTGCCACGAATTTGGCAGGACCAATAGCAATTTTCTTTCAACGATGTCTGAACGAGATGCACATTCCCACGATGTGGAAGCACGGAATCATCACACTTATTTACAAAAGTGGCAGTCGTGCTGAACCAGCAAATTATCGCTCGATAACACTACTTACTGGGATTTCCAAAGTTATGGAGTCCATTGTAGCTGAGGCTTTGATGGGGTACCCGGAGAACAACAGAATTCTCGTTCCGGAGGAGCATGTATATTGCCAAAATCGGTCATGTACCACTAATCTGTTGATTGCTCATGCAAGCTGGACGGAATCTGTGGACGCTGGTGTTGGAATCGACGCGGCCTACTTGGATTTCTCATAGGCATTCGACCGTATAGACCATCGCATTCTCTTCCGCAAACTCCATAAATATGAAATCGGCGATTCTGTGCTGAGCTGGATAGGAGACTTTCTCGTGCAACGCCACCCGAATGTGAGGGTTGGCAGCAGCCTGTCGGAATCCATCGAAGTTCAGTGCTGCTTACCTCAAGGCTCGGTACTTGGACCCCGCCTGTTCCTGGTTTTCATAAATGATCTCGCTAGCGTGCTATCATCTAACTGTTTGCTATTGGCTGATGACCTAAAGGTATGGCGTACTGTAGCTGTAGTGGAGCATCACACAGTGTTACAGGAGGACCTGGACAAAGCATATACATGGTCCATGGAGAACATGCTGCATTTCAAAGTCACTAAGTGCAAAGTTCTCAGCACACGGCACAAGAGTATGCACAAGTACCGCCTAGGATCACAAATTCTACGGCGGGCTTCTCACGAGTGCGATCTCGGCATGATAGTTCAAGGTGACCTCGGTTGTTGGAGGCAGACTGAAAAGGCATCTAAGAAAGCAGACCAGTACCACGGCCTTCTTCGCAGAGCTTTCAGGAAGCTTAACCCTTCAGTCTTTCCAAAAACGCTTAGTGCGTACATGAGGCCGCACGCGGAATACGCTATTAAAGCGTGGCAACCCTCGCTCAAGCACCATCCCACCGCGCTCGATACTGCATAACTTAGGGCAACGAAGAGCGTCACAAGTTTGACAAGCCTCCCCTGCCCACTCAGGCTGTAGACTCTCGAAATATACAGTGGACATTTTCGGCGTCTGAGGGGCCATCTCGTAATGGTGTATCTGTTCCTGGGAAACCCAAACCACCCATGCCATTCCTTCTACTACTCAGCCAAAACACGCCGCTAAGAGGTCACCAGTTTGAGCTGATCAGGCAGTACAACCGCCTGGAATGTCGGCGAAACTATTTCTCACTTCGAGTGTCACAGCCTTGGAACCCCCTCCCGGAACATGTAAAATTAATGCACCTACCATATTCCTTTTCGAAAAGCGTTTTGACGATACTCTGTCACATTTACCCTACGTGCTATAGCCTATGACCACCAGATGTTGGCAATAATTCACAACAGACAGTGGATAGTGTCATAACCCTACTCGAGGATGAGTCACTCCAAACCACCTGCACAAAATTTGATAAACGCTACTACTGTAGAAACTGGATTTCTCTATCCCGTCGACCCAAGATACTTGCACACGAATAAGCGTTATCCTTGCTAACTTTTATTTTTTCTCGCCCATTATGTGATCAATAACCACTCCCCTTATTGTCTTGTGTACGCACATTCTCATTTCAAACTCACTTTATGCGGCAGTACAGTTAGATCTGTAATCGCCCGAACTGACGACTCCATTATCCCTTGATCTGTCTTTTCTCATTCTAAACACCCTATGGGACAAGTCAAGCACCTGCTTTTTTACCCGTTATAACTCATTGTTCTTTGTTCATTGTTCTATTCACGGGTACAGATGATGGTTACGTATTCTGCAGCTGGGTAGAACATCGAATACCATTAATTTCTGGAGTTGTGTACAAAGTGATCTTCAGAAGAATACCGCAGAATACGCTGGCGGCGGTACAAAAGCAGGTGGTAGAGTTGAAGCGAAAGGAACCATCAGGCAAACACACAGTCCGTATTCATCAATTGTACTACCGACGAAAAAGACCGACGGTACCTATCGATTTTGCATTGATTTCAGAGAACTGAACAGAGTGACAGGGAAAGATGCTTTTCCGATGCCCAGACGGAAGAAAGGTTCTCCAGCCTACACAGCGACAACGGATTTCCTTGATGGACCTCCGATCGGGATTTTGGCAGCTGCTCGTCGCAGTGGAAGATTGCCACAAGACGGCTTTCAGTGTGAATGGCCAGTAATACGAGTTTCTACGAATGCCGCTTGGATTATGTAACGCCACAGCTACCTTCAGACGCCTATCGCTGACGGTCTTGGAGAACCAATAAGGCGTGGTTGTCTACGGGGAGGCTTCATCGTCTTCTCCAAGACAAAGCACGAACGTGGTATCAGGCTTGCAGCAGTAGTACGACGACAGGAAGAAGCTGGTCTGATACTTAGTCGCAAGAAGTCACAGGTTGCTCGGGAGCCGATTGTATGTCCAGGCCACATTGTGGGCAATGGCAAATCTAATCGCTTCCGCCGAAACGCGAGACGATCAAGCGTATTGCAGTACCAAAAGCCAGGAGTCCGCTCCGTTCGTTCCTGGGTGTGATGGCTTATAACTCGAACCTTGTGCCTTCTTTTACAGAGAGGATCAGCCCGTTGTTAAAGCTGCTTCACAAAGATGAACCATTCGTGTGAACAGCCGAAATGGATTAAGCCTTTAACCATCTAAAGGCATGCATAGCCGAAGCCTCAACATGCCTAAGGCTACCCAATGCAGATGAGAGATTTACTGTGGCAGTCTACTCAAGCAAATTGGCAATCAGTGCGGTGTTGCCACAACCAGCCGGGGTGGTGGAATATGCGAGCAGAGTACTGACAGTGGGGAGCAGAAGTATTCCACGACGGAGAAAGAATGTCTGGCCATCATGTGGGCCTTGGATAAATGGAGTACTTACCTCCTGGAGTCTGAATTCCGGGTCGTCACTGATCACAAACCGCTTTCATGGTTGATGACAGTAAAACACTCACGGAGACGCCTACCGCGATGGGCATACCGACTGCAAGAATTTAACGTCCCCATCGAGCACGTAGACGGAACGCAGAACATACTACCCGATATGTTGTCACGCCCGTAGGTGGACGAGCTCATGTGGAACAATCTTACACCGGCACACGCGGTCACAGTGGAGGAGAGGAAGCTGTTGCTTGATCAAAGGACAGATGAATTCGTGAAGGTACTGTGCTCTAACTTACAGCCTAAGACCAAGCTGAAAGTCACATCAAGAGAGTTGGAGGTACTCCTTAAGATCTGGAACAGAATGCGGGTTGAAAACGATTTTGTGGTGGTAGCGACAGACAGAAGGAAACCATCTTTTGTCCACCCCCCCCCCCGAATCTGCGAGAACGTGTGATGCGAATAACTCATGAATGCGCCGATACGGGGTTCGAAAAAGTCTTTGAACTGTTACGAAGGAGAGTGTTTTGGCTTACCATGAGAAAAGGCGTCGCAGCATACATCCGGGGAGGCCCAATTTGCCAAATGAGTCGCGAACGGATGCACCGAGATCACCTATTCGATCGATGGAAGTCAATGAGCCACTTTAGTGTTGGGGACTGGATGTCTTTGGGCCCTTACCAGTGAGTTGATCAGGAAACTGCTACGTTCTAAAGATGATCGACCAGTTTACTCGCTGGGTGGAAGGCATACCAATTAAGGAACAGACAGACGAAACCGTGTGGCAGGCGTTCGAATACATTGTGCCAGCAAGATATGGAATACCACAATGCGTTCTCACCGACTAAGGGCCCTGCTTCGAGTCGAAAGCATTTAAGGCAATTTTGAACAAGTGGAGCATCCAGAGGCGACGCACTTCAGTGTACCACCCGCAGGCCCACGGAATGACAGAGTGGTCCAACCGAACCATGAAGTCGTGGATAAACTGCACGAGGTTGACATGGGAGGAAGCATTGCCTGAAGTTCTGCTTACGTACCGGACCAGCATGCAGTCCACCACCAAGGTTTCATCATTCGAATTACATTTTGGCAGAGAACCACGGATTGTGCTCGATAGTGCTTAGCGGAACTGAGTGAAGCAGAACATCCAGCACTGCATCACGCACGATGGCAAGCGATGGCTTTAAAAGGAACCAAACCTATACAAGTACGCAATAAGAGGAACTACGACGCTAGGCATGAAGTTCACAAGTCGACCCCGTTCAGGATTGTGAACAAGTCAATGTATGGAACAACGATCATCCAGATGATGAATGGCCCGGTGCGAGCAAGTTCAGGGAACGCTGGAAAGGCCCACACAGCGTACTCGAGCGGAAAGAAGCAAACTTCCAAATTGACAGCGGAGGAACAAAATGCTGGATGAACGTCGTCCTTCCGCAACCATGGTACGAGAGGGAACACCAACTACGAGAAGGGGTGGGTGTAGGGCTGCGGATGTCAGTGAATACTCATGAATCGGAAAGAGGACAAAACGGGATTGTAGAGAATTAACAACGGATGAAATGGAGGAGACGAGACAAGGCTCTACCAGCATTGCGGATCGAGCCGACAGCGGATCACGAGCGACATCTGGTAATGAGCCTGGGCCCAGCACAATGAATGATGTATTTTGTCGAGAACGCAATGAATCAGACAAAAATGACGCTAGCGAAACCCACAGGAATGAACGCGGGCCGAGTGATGCACTCACAGGAGAGCAAATCGCAAGGTTTCGTACAACTCATGGACGGCCAGAATCGGATATAGCGAAGCGGAGATACGGGATGGAAATGTGGAGCGGTTGTTTCGAAGCTCAACCTCATACATACCTGGAATGGCCCGTCACCCAAATCCTCATCCGCATTGCGTCGTGGGAAAGAAACACGGTCCAAATCTGTATGGGTTGGTGAGTTGACCGTTACACGTTCTTGTGGCAATTCACGCTCTCCCCCCCCTCCGCGTCGTTTTCGCTACAATAGCACACGCATCATAATCTCGAACTGCCTGCTTTGTGTTAATGACATCAAGGTATGGATGACGATCAATACACCAGATGATATCACAGTAATTCCAACTGATCTGAATAGGGCATACGCGTAGTCAATCCAGAATCTACTTCCATTCATTGTGGACAAATGTAGAGTGCTGTACCTACGGCACGAGTTGGTGCACTCCTACAAACTTGGCAAGCAGGAGCTTCAAACAGCTACCGACGAAAAGGGTCTGGGGGTTTTGGTCCAGTTCGATCTTGGATATTCGAATCAGACTGACACGGCGTCATGGCAATGCATCCAACACGTAGGTCTCCTGAAGCTTGCATTCTTATGATTCGATCGTTCAATGTTTCCACAACTTCTCGGCTCATACATACAGCCACATGTGGAATACGCAATACAGTTCTGGCAGCCATGACTGAAGAGAGCTCTCACCGCCTTGGTGATACCCCAACGCCGCGCAACTAAGAACTTTTAGTCTCTGATTAACTTGTCGTATTTTCGAAGGTTACAAGTGCTCGGGGTTTTCAGCGGACAGTATCGGCGTTTGCTCGGGGACCTCATTTGGACTTACCTGATTTTGAGAGATCCCAAGCACACGTTCCGCTACTTGCTAGAGCTCAGTCACAACAGCAATGTAAGAGGCCAAATCTCAAACTGGCACAGCAGCACAGTTGCTTGGAATGCCGTCGGAATTTCTTTTCCGTACGCGTCCGCCGTACGTGGAATGCCCTACCGGAATCAGTTGTATGTGCTCCCACGCTGGCAGAATTCAAAGCCCGAGTTGACCGTGTACTTATTTCGCTGCACCATCTTACATGAGTCATTACACATGAATAAACAAAAGTGTCTGTAAGCGATTTCACTGGCGGTCAAATCCCAGATTTCGTTCCACGTCTTTCACCTCCTGTTTATGTACACCAGGAGAAGACGCAATTTTTATCAACATCACATTTGCCGTCATTTCTTTTGGATTTACCTTTACAGTATATACTACGTATACTTCAGTGAGTTCACTGTGTAAAGCCAATTTTACTAACAATCTTTTATATTTTGAAATTTCACTATAACGATCCTATGGTACCTGTTAAACATTAGCTATTTTACCCTATTAAACTATTGTTCTGTTGTTGATAACGATCTGTCATCCTACGTATCGGGTGCAGCCATACTGCGCTCCTAAAGTATTGTCGCATTGCACGGATTTCTTTTCGATGAAATATTGTTGTCGGCATCCGATGCCGAATTTGCCGGTCACTGTGGTCTCCATGGGGATAGCCACAGGGCGCCTGTGCCTACAGAGGGACCATGGGTGGCTTGCGCTTCACCACCCACAGTTCCACCCACACACCTCATATTCAGTGTAAACCGGAAGGAATAAGACCGGGAGACATGTGGATGGGAGCCACGTTTCATCAATGGAACCGGCGCACACTCTTTCAACATGCACATGGGCATTCCAGTCAGTCTAATTGGAGAATCATGCATACCAGACTTACACAAGGCGGTGGTTGGGCTGTAGCCGTTCCACACTAGATGCGTAGAACAAGTATTTGAGCCCAGCACCATCACGAGGACGGTGAACCCCGTCCGCCCAGCAACGTATCATAGTCTTCTGGAGCCAGTATAGACGAATTAAAGGGTAGTAGACAGATAGGCACTTGTCAATATTCACACCAAGCGCCGCAACGGAGATATCAATCAAAATTCAACACCTGAAAGCAATCAACTGAACACGTAGGCACACGTACAGACCAACTGCAGCGATGAAGTAGCGCAGGTACCACATCGTCGCTCGATCTGGAGCATATGTATTGACACTGACCACTCACTTGTATGTGCTCATTTGCAGGTACGTTTGGGTGGACGTCCAGGACAACGCTGTAGGCGCATTGACACCAGCCAGCTTTCGAAGTCAGATGTTCAACATACGGACGGAAGTACTCCGGTATTCGGATTGAGTAAATGCTCCCTGAATACAGTTGAAGGTCACTGGTGGCGGGATAACCAGATATTATTGGCAGCAGGCAAATCCTCATGTGGTAAGTCTAATAGCTAACATGGACATTGGGTCTCTACTCAGTCTGCGGAACTCATCTATGCTCGCCGGCGCATTCCGGTTGGAAGCGAAAAAATGTGGCTCGCAGAAACCCCCGGGAAAAACCGTGCCAGCCTGAAGAGAGACTGGGAACCTTGGTGGTATCTTCGGGCATCAGAGACCGAAATGGCCGCTGTCCTTGGTAACCATTGGAATTTATTCCGTCTGATACAGGAAACGGGCAGCAGGAGGCCTGGCGTTAGTGAAGCTAAACATGACGGGAGTGCACAGCCTATTCGCAACTTGCCAAAAGGTTTGGCGTGTTGGGCTGAGCACGATGATAGGCAATTTAATCGATCGAAATTGTCAGATTTCTAGCTGACCACTGATCGCCCTGTTCCCTGGGCTGTCCCTTTGATCCGCCTTCTCACTCAGAAGTCAAATGTGAGATCGGACTGTTGCAGTTGAATAAGGCATTGGGACCAGATGCTCTTCATATAGCATTCCTCAAGTTCCGAGGATCTGCTCTTGTTAATGATGTACACGAGTTGCTAGTGAAGCTGCGGGTGCGGGGAACTGTCCCAACTAACTGGGACCGCTGCGTCATAGTCCCAATTTTCAAGGAAGGCTCACAATCAAAATGCGGCAACCATAGAAGATTCAGTTTGATCTCAATCGCCTCCAAATTGCTTGCCTCTGTCATTCTTCACAGACTGACTGGCACTCGTGAAAGCAAAATTCGTGAAGAGCAAGCCGGGTTTCGTCGAGGTCGTGGCTGCATTGACCACAACTTTGCGCCAAATTTTGGAGCACTGTCACATATTGGCGGCACCCCGTTGTCGTGTTCCTGGATATCAAAGGCGCCTTCGATTCGGTGAATCGATGCGTCCTTTGGAACTGTCTACTCAGGAATGATGTGCCCGCGTGAGCACCCTTTTGGCTTACTAAACCGTCTTGGCTCAGGCACTCGCAACCGTATGTTCGGCAGCATCATGTGCTTGACCTCGATGAGATGTTATCTACTGGCGCCTGCGGCTTCCGTATCCGCGTAGAATCCATGCGGCGTATATGCCCGATCCACCTTAGGTTCCACAACAGAAGTACGCAGTCCACTGCATAAATATCACTGCGGCGCAGCCGTTCAGGGTCTGCAACGCTATCGCACAAACACATGCGCAGCATTAGTCGCAGACACCGTTGATGAAAACACTCCAGATGACGGACGTCCTTCCGGCCCATCGTCCAGGTTTCACTGCTGTATGAAAGAACGGACAGCAGCATAGCTTTGTATACCCTCAGTTTCGTCTCAACGGTAGGGTGATGATTACATGCGTTCTTCCAGCTTTCCACATGCGGCAGCGGCCTTCGATACGCGGATATGCACCTCGCTGGTCATCTAAGGTTCGTTAGACACTACGCTTCCGCTGTAGCAAAATATCGAAGTGGTTATCATAATTTCCATACCAATGCGCATTTGCAGCAGTCCCACGGTTCCATTTCTGGTGTAGGATGAAAATGGCAGACAGTCTTGCTCGTGTTTATGGCGAGTCCGAATTTGGCCTTTGTCGCAGCAAGAGCCGATGTGCTGTGTTGCGTATGCGCTTGAGTAACCATTCGTAAACACAGGCCCTTGCAAAATTGGTTGAAAATAACTTTGGCGTACTTTCCTTATTTCATTGCTTTTTCTTTCCGGCTTTTCTAGCCACTGTAACGCAGGATGCTTGTAGTAAATCGGTTCCATACTACGCATGCGCGTTCTGTTCGGTTTATCGGTTAAGGGCCATACTTAACATTCTAGGTACGTGGTCAAACTACTGCGATGTTGCACCTTGCTTCACTACTTTGGAAGAAGCCTTCTGAGAAACCAACACCGGCTACCTGGAGTCGCTGGAACAGCACCTTTTTGGATTATTTGGAGCTACTACCCGTCTTGCAACCAAACACGGTACTCTCAGAGCGTTACCAAATTAAATTTTTGAGACAGTTTCTGGGGGATGAAGGCCAAAGACAATTTGATGCCCTCCTTGTCGGTGAGGTGACAATCAACGACTGTACACATACACTGCGCGGTATACTTTTTCGAACTTGCTTAAAAAACCTGAAGAAAGTGTCATTGATTTTATTGCGTGGATTCAGCAAGCTCTACCAGAATGTCAATATAGTGAAATCTCAGTTACGAAGTTGGAAGAGGCGCTTGAAGAGGTGCTTGATATCCGGTATCAGTAACAAACAGGCTCGTGAAAGGTTGTTGGCGGAAGATGAGACGACGATAAGCTAGGAGAAGGCCTGTAATATTGTTCGATAGCTAAAGACTGTCCATAAACAGTTAGCAGTTCTTTCCACGCAACCCCATGCAGACATAATCCAAAAAATTGACCGAAAACGTGTTATCCCAGGACGTTCCGAATTGCCTTTTACCTGTTACCAATGTGAAAGTCAACATTTATCAGCCGAGGAATGTCAGCATAAACAGAGTATCTGCCACCGATGTGGAAAATTAGGGTACGGCCTGAATTTGCTGATCTAAAGCTGACACAGCTGCGACATCACGTTTTCCCAAGAAGCCCGTGAAGGTCGTCCAGCTAAACACCAGCTAAACACGATCTGGAACGCAACCTCGAGCATTTGCAGCCTTCACCCACTCTACACTGTGCAATTAGAAATAGAATGCCAGTTGGTTAAAATGGTAGTTGGTACCAGTGCCTCAGTTACCATAATCAGTGTTGTCTCAGTTAAAAGATTATCCAAGTTATCCCCCTGTGCATCAAGTTTACTTACGTACACTGGGCAGCCATACTAGTTCTGGGAAAAAATGCACTGTTAATGTACATTACCATGGGGAGAAGCGGACCTTACCGATAAATGTGGTAGCGATTGATTGTCCGAACGTAATCGGGCGCAAATGGATTAAATGCCTTCCGGCCACGCTAGAGACAGTGAAGTTCATATCCATTAACAATCGCTTGGAGGATGTGCTCAACGACTGACGTTTTTGATGAACAACTAGGAACACTGCATGGATATCAGGCCACTATCAAATTACAGCCAGGAACTCAGCCGCGCTTTCTCAGGGTACGTACCCTAACTTATTTCCTCAGATCGAAGGGGGAAGACGAGATAAAGCGATTGCAATCAGCAAGAACAATCGAACCAGTCCAATACAGTGAGTGGGCAGCTCCAATAGTTCCAGTCCTGAAACCGGATGGTTCTGTGCGTAGTTGTGGTGGCTATAAACTGACTGGTAATAGTTGTTTACTTCTGGATAATATCCCTTACCTCGGATAGAGGATCGGTATGCTACGCTTGCAGGCGGACAAAGGTTTACACGGATCGACCTCAGTCACGCGTACTTACAAATTGAGTTAAACGAGACCTCCGCGTATGCACTACGATAAGTACGCACATGGGGATATTTCAGTACAAACGTTTGCCCTTCTGAATCAGTTCGGCCCAAGCGATATTCCAAAGGATCATTGACAATCTGAGCAAAGATATTCCTTTCACTTGCGCCTCTCTTGACGACCTTCTAAGTACAGGAGATACAGATGCAGAACTTTTACCAGCGCTATCCACTGTGCTCGAACGTCTACAACAGAGTGGACTCAAACTGAAGAAGTCCAAGAGTACGAGTTTCTTAGATTCCTTTCGGTACTTTGGTTACCACTTCGATAAAAGTGGTACACCTGTTAGCAGACAATGTAAAGCCCATCCTGGTCACACCTAAACTCAAGAATGTAGCTGAACACCGATCGCTTTTAGGGATGTTTTCTCACTATCGTCGCTTTTTACCTAACGCCTCAACAGTAGTTGCACCCATGTGCGATTTTTGCACAAAGGGAAGTCCTTGACTTGGGGCCCGGATGAAAGAAAGGCCTTCACAAATGCAAGAAGTGTGCTCAGCACCACTCCGTATCTCGTGCATTTCGATCCGAGCTGGCCTCTAGTGCTGCAGTGTGCTGATACCTCACGAGGAGTAGGCGCAGTGCTTTGCCACCGGATGGACGACATTTCTCTTCTTCCAATCGCTTTTGCTTCTCGTACCCTGCAACCCGCTGAAAGGAGTCACACCCAACTGAACAGAGAGGCCTTAGCGATTATTTTCGAGGTCAAACATTTCCACCAGTACATCTGGGTAAGACACTTTGTTATCCACACCGAATATAAACCACCTCTTTCGCTTTTGGTTGAGGAGAAAGGAATCCAACAGATGTCTTCGCCTTGAATGAAGAGGTAGGCACCACTTTTGAGCGCTTATAACTACAAACTTCAGTATGTAAACGAAACAAGTAATATCACTGCGGATGCACTTAGTCGCCTCCCACAACAGCATTGCTCAAAAAGGAATAGTGAACACATGGAGTTTATCAGTTTGATGCAACATCTTAAGACGACACCCATCCGGAGCGACGTGGTGTGGTTCCTGACGGACCGGGATCCTGTATTGTCCATGGTGACGCGGTTCTTGATGACCGGAAGGCCTACAAGCACGTCAGATGAACTGAAACCATTCGCCTGTCGGAGTAATGAGTTGAGTCTTTCTAACGGCTGTTTATTTCGAGACTCGAGCATAGTTCCACCAGAAAAACTACGGTCCCAGTAGCTGAGAGAGCTGCAGGACGCACGCCCCGGCGTGAACAGGATGAAGGCGCTGGCACGTGGTTACTGTTGGTGGCCGAACTTTGACCAGGATATAGAGCGGGTGCTAAAAACTGTGAACAAAGTCAGAAATACCAAAGGAACAAGGGACGGAAGGTAAACCATTGTTTGCGATGAATTCGTCGTCAGACCTTTACAGTCATATGGGTACAAGAGCGAAGGGAGTAACAGTGGTTTCGATCAGTTCAAATGAAATTTGATCCTGTACCAACTGGGGGCTTAAACCAGCAATAAAGGTAAACGACAAGCGCAAACTAGGGTAAAGATGTAGTCAAACGATTGCTCCTGGCCTCCGAATCGCTCATTTTATTTGGCCAGGGTAACTTAAGAGATTCGAGCAAATTCTTTTGTGAACACAAAGCGGTTGATGCAACCGAATACTGCTCGCCTCAGCTGTAGCAAGGGTGCGGAGGCGCAGGCCTTACGATTGGAGTGGCGGAACATTTATGGCATTCGAAAGGCGCGGATTTGGTCGACTTCATGCCCACTATCAACAAGATGAGTCGTAGCAGGGCTAGTTATAACCCCGGTACCTCTTTGACGCAACTAGCGTAGAAGGTGCTTATTAATGCGCTTTGACAAGTGCCGCGCCGTTCCAGCGATGTAAGTAGCGCCACAGACGCACTCGAATAGCTGATACATCTCAAATACTCTTTATGATAGCCTTAAGCCGAGTGGCACGAATGTTCCGAGGCTTCACGGGTTACCTAAATTTCATGAGACTGATGTCGCACTTCACCCAATTTTATCAATGGTTAATTCGCCCTACCATTCTGTTGCCCAATGGCTTGTGGAAATTCTTGAGCCAGTAATACGGCGACTTACACAATACAGCCTTCGTGACACTTTTCATTTCATCAAAGCGTCAGGGACCGCAACATCGGTAAGAAAATAATGTTGTCCTTGGACGTTGTCTCGCTTTTCACCAACGTCCCACTTCTCGAGACAGTTGATTACGTTTGCACCTACATCAAAGAATCACAAACAACGATAGGCATACCATTAAGTCATTTGAAAAGCCTGCTTTTGCGTTGCACCTGGAACATACAGTTCCTACTCCATTGCACTTACTACCGTCAAAAAGATGGTGTAGCAAGGGGATCACCACTAGGTCCGCTGCTTGCTGATGTCTTCGTGGCAAACTTAGAGAATACCAAACTACATGCGGAGATCACCATCTTTGATTGTTATCGTCGTTAAATGGATGACATATTCGTAGCGGCCGATTAGTCCACTGACCTCGACGCCGTTATTGAGCGCTTTAATCAGGCGTATGCAGCATTGCAGTTTACCTGCGAAAGGGAGACGAACAACCGGTTGCCGTTCCTTGATGTATTGTTAATTCGTAGGGTATATGTCTCCATCCAAGGACAAGTCTGCAGAAAGAAAACCTGGAGTGGCCAGTGTACGAAGTTCCATGGTTGCGTTCCTTTGAGATACAAGCGAAAACTAATTCGATGTCTAATCACAAGCGCCAGCAGGATTTGTTGTGAAGACACGTTGGACAGTGAGTTGGGGTTCATTCAAAATCTACCTCGCGGAAACTGGTATCCTGATGCATTCATTCTTAAGAACATGCAAGATAAACCCGACCCCGTGCAGGTTCCAACGGCTGAGAAGAAAGAACTATTTATAAGATTACCTTTCAAAGGAGACGCAGCCGCCGAACGTGTAGTCAGATGCCTTTCCACAGCCGTTAAGTCAACTTTTGCGGCTGCGAAGCTCAAGTGCACTTTCTCAACGGAACCCCCCATTGGTATTTGCAACAAAGACAAGTTGCCGATGCTGACCGCTTCTATGGTCATGTCTCAGTTCGAGTGCGCCTGTGGCGCTACTTACATCGGTCGAAGGCGGTACCGGGGCTATAACTAGCTCTGCTATGGCTCATCTGGTTGATAGTGGGCATGAACTCGATCCAATCTTCAGCTGTGTGACCTTGAGCGAACGTGCGTGCTAATCGCTCACTTGTGCACTCGGGCATTTTCATTGTGTCTCAGCAGCATTTTCTCGCACACTTTGGATCTATACTCATCCGTCGTGCTTTTAAAAGCTCGACCTAATGATACCTTTTTCTCGAATACACTCCAGTGCATTCTATATTCACCCTGAAGTCTAAATTCCGGGCAATGTTCTGCGGATATCCAAGCGACAATTTTTGCCTAGCCCCAACCATCGGAGACATTGTTTGTAAAAAGCCACAAATGTCTGTTTAACAACACTGCGACGTGGCGGATGTGACTCGCCACTGAATAAAGTCACAGCCCACAACTACCTACTGGCAAGTCGACTAGATTCACATATCAACTCTTCCCGACACCGTTTCAACTACACACGATTGAACCCGATGTATCATCGTGATACACAACAGTTTTTAAACCTTGATCATGCCTAAGTTGGTGCGTCTCTATGAAACTGAGAATAAACTACCTACTTATTTATAGTATCATGGCCATACGACCAATTTTCTACTGTTACTGTCACAGTTGCCATAAAATGTTTTACAGTTGTACATATCTGATCATGCCTCCATGGGCGTGCCTCGCATAGTCGAGAATAAAGTATTTGTTTATTTATTTAGGTCTGACGAGGAATTCATCGAAAACAATTGTTTACCCTCGATGCCTTGTTTTTGATGACAAAATGGGAATTTTCCGGTTACTGAATTCGTATTTGGGTTGTTTATCGTCTGGAATAAGAAGGTGAGGTTGAGTCTCATTCTTCGTAACCATAAAGGTTCAAGACCAAGAAGTTTACAGAGCTCACGGTAGTTGGGAGTAGAAGGGCAAAGCATGCGCTTTGTGAATGAGCGTTGTACTTGCTCCATTGCTATTCAGTCACTCTTTCTGGAGTTGGTAAATATTATCGAGCAGTATTCCAAAAGAGATCTAGCGCATACCTTGTATATAGTGAGTCTGGATTCGGTTACGAGCATTTTCTTGTAGATATAACCACCAAAGGATGTGGCTTTCGCTACACTATGGCTAACTTGTTCCGAGAAATTTAGTGAGCTTGAATAGTGTACGATGAGATCCCTTACGGTTTGACAGCTGGCTAGTGAGACGCCATTCAGGGTTAGCGCACTAGGCGGCACAGTGCATCTGTACGACAGGACGCTGCACTTTGCAGGAGAGAAGTCAAGCTTCCATGTGTTGCGCCAAGAGTCTAGGGCTTTAAGGTGAGGTTGAATATTGCGGAGACCGCTCCTTAGGTTACCCGGGTCAAAGGAGAATACGACTTTGATATCATCGGCGAACAGGTACGCCGTTCCATATTCAAAGACTTGAACTACGTCGTTGATGTAAAGTAGGGAGAGTATAGGGCCCAGTACACTTCCCTGGAACACACCACTCGTAACTGGTTTCGGTGAGAATTCGAAGTCTCCCAATCTCACCGACTGTGTTCGACAAGGGAGATTGGAATAGAATCAGGAATGCAACTGGTCCGATATACCGTAAGCAGCTAATTTAGTTAGCAGTCCATTATTAGGAACTTGATCGAACGCTTTTGTCAAGTCCAAGAAGATGATGATCACAGCTTTCCTGCAATCAACCATGGCGGTAACATTGTTCAGGAACTCCAGCTAGCATGTTTGACAGGATTTAGAAGGGAGGAATCCAGGTTGGGATTTGTTGATGAGATTACGATGTTTCAAGAATCGTAGGAGCTCTTCCTTAACGATCCTCTCCATCGCCCGTGAAGCGAATGGGGTGTGCCTAATGGGTCGGTAATTTTCAATGTTTTGACGGCTTCCACTTTTGTGTCTTGGCATGACTACTGCATGTTTCCAAGCGGAGGGAAATGTTCCATGTTTCATGACAAGTGTAAAGATGTTAAGAAGGTGGACGGCTATATCCAGGCCACCTAGAATTAGTAGAGCTGATTGGAGGCCATTAGGTCCGGCATGGAGGGATAATTTGAGGGCTTGAACTTCTCGAGTAATGGTATGCAGGTCAAATGGTACTGTGCGTAAAGTATCATGGATGCAACTAGGAATATTAAGGGGCAGGATCAGGTTAGCACAGGGGAAAGCGTCGCAGAAGTAGCGGTTCATGACCTCACATATTTCAGCTTGGTTACTGGCAACTGAGTCGCCTGGACGAATAATCGAGTTAATGGAATTCGAAGCGGGGTTGCTTCT
This sequence comes from Dicrocoelium dendriticum, assembly GCA_944474145.2. Lineage (NCBI taxonomy): Eukaryota > Metazoa > Platyhelminthes > Trematoda > Plagiorchiida > Dicrocoeliidae > Dicrocoelium > Dicrocoelium dendriticum. The sequence goes on from OX104066.1 coordinate 64,809,629, forward strand.
GCGCCCCAGCAGCGAATTGAGGGCTTTGATACGGTTGATAGCACCTAGGGCAGTGTGTTCTTCGGACAGATTTGCGGTAGTTAGTGAATTTCTCCACTCCAACAGGACTTCACTTATGCAAACAAGGAGGAAGTAATCTTGGGTCCTGCTGTACTTCGAATGTAGCCTCTTGAGCTTGACGAGTAGTTTGCGAAGGGAGCTGCGTCCTGCGGTGACTGTATTGCTATTTGTTTCGTTATAGATGCAAGTATATCCAGGCAGTAAGTGAGATTTCAATACAGTACAGAAGAGGCAGTGCCCGCAGCTGTAGCCAGAAAGAATGCATCCCAGCTGATGGATCTCAGAAGTAGAGCAAAGTTTGTCCAATTGATGCGTTTGAAGGGCCGAACAGAACACGCTGTTCTAGCCACTGGGGGACGAGTGATGGGGAGTTGGAAAGAGAGTTTTACTATTTTGTGATCTCATCCAGGGAGACTATGAAGCATGCCAGCAGATGCATGTGCAACTCCGCTTGTAAAAAGTAAATCTAAGGTGTTATTTTGCTTAGTGGGTGCACGCACATGTTGAGTCCACCCGAATGCATATGTGCTGTCCACAAAGGCACGGTATTTGGGTGGTGCAGATTGTGTTTGCCAGGCCACTTGTGGCATGTTGAAGTCACCACCGATTATCTTATAGTGGTTAGGCAATAGGGATACTTCTGTGAAGAGTTCCACTAGACTGCGTATACCGATTGTGTTAGTGTGTGGAGGATTATACAGACAGCCAACTAAGAGATCGTATTGTCCTCTACTAATCTGAATCCAGACCGAGTCTTCCAGAGTGCCGATTAAAAGTTCTTGAAATGATGGCGCCCCAAAATCGTCACGCAAGTAAATGAGGCATCCGCCACCACGGTGGTTGGTACGTCCACTACTGAAGGAGGTGTAGCCCGGGATTCACAGCTGTGTATCAGGAGTGTTAGCATCGTGCCACGTTTCTGTGATGTGCACTACCTGGGGGCCGGATAAGATAATGACGGAATTGATAATGTGCATCTTATGCTTGATGGACCTTGCGTTAATAAGAAGTAGAATGAGTGCCTCGCTGCAGGATTGAGCATCTGCTGCATTATCAGAGACAGTAGTAATCTGAGTAGTTTGCGTGGGTATAGTTGCGGTTGTTCCAGAGGGAGTTATAAGGGTTATAAGATTACAGAGGTAAGACAAAATCTTACTGTCCGCCTTATCATAGGCAGGTCGGGCTGTAGTAGTGGGACCGCTTGGTTACCATGCGGAAACGAAGCAGCGGAGCTAGTTTTGGGAGTGTGGGGAAGGTTATTGACGATGGCTAAAGTATTGGCAGAGATAGGTTGTACGTAAGCAGTAGAAGATAACGATGGAATACAGTGAGTGTGCGGCCTGAGGGGCATGTTCCTGCCAGATGTGGGCTGGTTACTGCGGTGTCTGTATCGCATTCCAAG
>OX104066.1:64811188-64845862 GCA_944474145.2 Dicrocoelium dendriticum
TGAATAGAAGCACCATGAGTATGTTCCCATTCAATTTACTAATCCAGGCCAATAAGGCGGCGTATGTGGTACGTTTGCCTGCGTGATGCGTAATCTTGCATTTCAGAAGTAGATGTTGCTTGAGCTCCCCTGTGTGGATGCGCCTGATGTGAATGTTGACAAGGTGCCTACCTGTATATTACCCACTACCTCGTCCATACTGGCTCTAGGAGACAGTTGGTCGTCGCTGGAGGGGACGGAGTGCACCGTCCTCGTGACGGTGCTAGGTTCAAAGAGTGGTTCCATGCAACCTGTGTGGAACGGGCTACGGTCCAGCCACCGCCTCGTGTACGTCTGGTGTGTATGATTTCCCAATTAGGCCGGAATGCTTCCGTTCTGCTTGTTGAAGGAATGTGGGCCGGCTCCGTTGATGAAACGTGGCTCCCATCCGCATGCCTCCCGGTCTTATTCCTTCGGGTTTACACCGGATATGGGGTGTGTGGGTGGAACTATGGGTGGTGCAGCGCAAGCCACCCATGGTCCCTTTTGTAGGCGCAGGCGTCCTGTGACTGTCCCCATGGACGTCACAGTGACAGGCAAATCCGGATACGGACGCCGCCAAATCATGCAGCTAGGAATGCCGGCAGTCGACAGTGGTAAATGAATTCCTCGTCCCACAAACACGCACCCTAACGGTGTGGCAGCAGCGCTGAATTGAGTGTGTTTAAAATGGATCGAAATTTCACCATGTTTTTTTATATTCCTCCAGTAAAGTATATATGAAATGTCTGAGAATGAAGCAAGGTTGTACAAAGTTGAGCATGCAACTGCAAAATTAACTGTTGAGCAGTGCTTGCATCGTAACTAAAACACTGTGTCTCCTCAGTGCACAAAAGCTGGGGAATTCGTATTGATTTCAGTCTGCCTCACTGATCACAGTTAATTGAGTCCGGACGGCGCTTAACCAATCTACCTTCCGAGCCCTCTGTTTTTTCATCATAGTCCACATCGTCCGTAGTGTAGCGTGGCAGCGTCACTTTGTATGTGTGCGAATAGGGACGTATGTTGAAAAGAGGAGTTTAGGCTGATATGTCTTGTGGTAAATTTTCTCAAATTTGGCCATCTCCTATTCTCTGAAATCAAAGAGCTTGTGCAAGAGGGTCCTATCACTAAGTTACGATTCGCTCCACATACAAACCGCGCTGCAATCGCATCCAACTATCGAAATGTCATCGCATTATGTCCGTTGACCAGTACCTGAACATTTGGTTGTGTTATCAATGAAGAAGTTATGATGGCATACAGACGAGACTTAGATAACTGTCCTTACCGAAGGTACAAAGCACAGCCACTTTATTCACCAAAGCGGCAGTTGAGATATCTTTCTCCAGACACATTGGACCTATGCGCTGCTGCTCAGGTATTGGAGTTCGGTTGCATATACTTCTAATATGGTATACAGGAATGTATTCGCTTCGAGAGTGAAACATAACCACAATAACAGAACATACAAAACGGACTGGTTGTCTAAACCCTCCGAAATTATCCACACTTTGATTCTAAACATTGGACATCAACTGGTGTATACTTGCAGTCAGGCATAGGTCAAACAGGCAGATCCAGTTTTGGGATGCAGGATTTAACCAGGTTTAAAAGATTACTGTCGTAGCTGTGGAGCCAATGGCAAACCTGTGATTGAACAACAAATGTTGTGCCTTAGAGTCTGTTTTCGGTTTCATACGGTGGCTATGCAGATACAATCTAAGGAGTCGAGCCTATCTGAAATTGTGAAAACAAACGTTTGAAAAAAGACTTAAAGATGTGCTATGTATGTTGTCCTCAGTTTTTAAGAAGACCCATTGAACAGCACGCCAGCAAACAATGCCGTGCTGACAATCAAGAGACCTACGGTCTCCACAATAGGTGGCCACTGTGACGATGTGGTAGATATGAGAGTAACTGACCGTTGTTGCTGTCCGCATATGCTAGAATCGAAGATGTGAATACGTTCATGGGATTGTTGTGATTGGTTCTCACGAGCCACGGTCTGTCTGGTCATGCACGTGACACGTGTGTGGATAAATGTCCATGTTATCAGACGAACCAGTGACTTGGCCGTGTGTACACACGACGTGCGCACTTTGCTACGTATTGGCCAACAGGCAGCATTTGTCCTCACACTAGAGACCCTATCGATCGATATTTGCTGTTAACCGGAAACCAGCCCGCAAGATACCAGCTCCGTGTTTACCGTGCGCTCTCCCACATGCGACACTGACTGCACATTCTCATTGCGCCTGTCTGACGATGACGCAGCCTCAAATCCCGGTCAAGAGGGCGACTGCCTTGTGTTGCGTCCCCGGGCTAAAGCTGCCCTGATCTACCGGATCCCTGTCAACAGTGGGATGTGCACCGTTAGATTAGCTGGTTTGTTTCATGCTACGAAGTCGCGCGGCGACAAACGGTGCCTGTTTGTCATTGGGGCTTACCCCCCCCCCCACAAACTTAGCACTGATTCAGTGAGCGATGATTTCTATCACCAACTTAACTATCTCCTTCGTTAGAAAAGAAGCATGGATACTGTGTTGCTCGCTGAAGATCTAAACGCTCAACTCGGAAAATTGTCCTCTGATGAGCTTCATCTAAGCGACCAACATGTTGTAGGCTACCGTAATGATAACGGTGACTGATTATTACACCTATGTGAAGATGCTCGTCTCTTTCTCGCGTCCACAAACTTTCGACACAACACCCGCCGAAGCGTGAATTGGCGCCCACCAGTCTCGAACCAGCTATGGACGCAAATCGATCGTATCGCGAGCAGTTACCGCTGGAAAGGCTGTGTCCAAAACTGTCGCTCTGGTTGAAGCACCAGCGTGGACTCTGACCACGCGGTTGTTGTGCCGAACTACGGGGGCGTTTCGGTGGACGTCCGCAACGTTGATGTCAACGGATTGACACCAGCCAGCTGACGAAGCCAGGTATGTTGAATGTGTTTCAAAGTGCGCTGACATCCGGGCTGAGTAAGCGCCCACTGAACACCGTCGAGACCACTGGTTGCATATTCCTCAAACAGCAGCAGGCATGTCTTCATGTGGCTAATCAAACTGCCAAACTGGATATTGGGTTTCTACACAGTCTCTGGAACTTATGGATGCTCGCCGACGTATTCCGGCTGGAAGCGAATACAATGAGGCGTGCAAAATTCGCAGGGCAAAACTGCGTCCTAGCCTGAAGAAAGACCGCGAAACTTGATGGTCTCGTCGTGTCTCGCAGATGGAAACAGCGGCTACCGTTGGTAATCATCATCAGTTATTCCGTCTGATACGGGGATTAGGCAGCAGGAGACCTGGTGTTAACGAGACAATACGCGACGAGCGTGGGCAGCCGATCCACATCCTGTCAAAACGCTTGAATCCTTGGGCTGAACACATTGCAAGGCAATGTAACCAACCTGAGTTATTGCTTTCGGACACTGAGCGCCCTTCTACCTTGGCCGTCTCCTTAGATCCGTCCTCGCGCGCAGAAGTCGAAAGTGGGATCAGACTGTAGAAATTGCATAAGGCCGCAGCGACAGATAGAATTTCCTTAGCCCTTTTCAAATTCAGGGGGACCTTCTCTTGTTGAGGATTTACACGAGGTGCTAATGGGTATGGGAGCAGGAAACTGTCCCGACAGACTGCAGCCGATCCGTCGTTGTCCCAATTTACAAGGGAGGATCGCGTTCGAAATGCGGCAACCATAGATGAAGAAGTCTGATCTCAATTGCCTCTAAATTGCTTACCTCTTTCGTTCCCCACAGCCTGACTGGCACCCGTGAAAGTCAGATCCACAAAGAGCAAGTCGGGTTTCGTCGAAATCGAGACTGCATCAATCACATCTCTACTTTGCGCCAATTGTTAGAGCACGGTTATGTTTATTGGCGACCCGCTGTTGTCATGTTTCTCGACATCAAATGTGCCTTCGATTTGGTAGATCAATGTGCCCTATGGGAGTGTGCTGAGAAATGATGTGCCCGATAAATATGCAAAAATTATTAAAGCGCTGTACGCACATAGTTCGGGCTGAGTGAGGATTTATGGGGAAATCTTGCCACCCTTCAATATCAACAGGGGTGTGAGACAACGTGCCCCGCTGTCACCTTTCCTATTCAACTTGACAGTTGACTAAGTCATGGAAAAAGCATTCGCTGGACACGAGCTAGAAGGTGTGGAGCAATTTCTTGTTGAACAACTTTTTAACTTGGAGTATACGGACTATATTGCCCTAATATGTGACAGCTCCCAAACATGCCAAACAGCACTAGACCGATTAGCACTGGCTGTCTATCGTTTTGGGCTATGATTTGCTCCATCGAAATGCAAAGTACTTCTCCAAGATTGGCAGGGACCCACCCCTGCGCTAACGTTTTGTGGTTATCAGCCAGAAATCGTTCAGGTATTCAAGTACCTGGGCAGCTATATTACCGCCCACGGGATCGAAGGTGAGGTTACGAACCGTACAGCAATAGCTCGAGGTGCTTTGCCAATCTCCGCCACCAGTGGCGCAGACGCGACATCTTTCTCGCTTTGAAGTGCAGAGTTTATAACGCAGCCGTCCATTCAACTCTCCTATATGGTTGTGAAACGTTGCCCATCAGGTCGACAGACATAAAGAGGCTAGTCACATTCGATCGTCGCTGCCTTCGCAGCTTAGCTCATGTCTGGTGGGAGCACTGCGTGGGTAATGAGCGTGTACGGCGTTGCGTATATGATGCAGGAAGAGCTGGTGAACTGCTCAGCACCAGTGTATCACGCACCAGACTCCGATGGCTGGGCCACAGGTTGCGCATACCAGCACACCGACTCCCGCAACGTGCATTGTTTGCGTGCCGGGGTATGGTTGGATGAGGAGGAGGGGAGGTCAAGTGATGACTTGGTCGAGAGGAATGGAAACCCTCACTTCGAAACTGGCGTCGGTTGGTACATCCCGACTGCCTGCCTAAGGTCCCAAGGACGATGAACACGCTTAGTTGGACACATTTGCTGATATGGCGAAGAGCCGGCCCCAATGACGTTTGTATGACGAGTTTCTTTGTCCATTCCTTTACCTTTAGGTTCCCCCCTCCAATCTAGATCTCATGCAGAACGCATAATATAATATTTAACATCATATCTTTGGAGTGTAATTTTTTAGCCTCTTATCTTTTTGTATTGCGATACACTAGCTAATGTGTGTTTCTCACCCTCAGCTACGTGTACTGATGATGATGAGGAGGAGGAGGATGGTGTGTACACATTACAGTTAGGTCCTTTGCGTTTCTGTTTCCTTACTACAATACTGGTGACAGCTTATCGAACCCATGGCCTCCATCGGAAAGTTAGTAGAGTACACTGAGGGATCCGGTTCCTGTAACCGTTACATCGAGCGTATGGACAGTTTTTCACTGCTAATAAAATCGGCAGCGACAAAACCGTAAAGTGAATATACTACTGAGTATCTGTGGCTCGAATACGTACGTTAATTCGCTGCTTGGTGACTGCCGATTTGCCATGCACTAAACAACTTATCGAACCGGTCACACTGGTTTACCATCACTATAATCCAAATCCATCAGTTATTGTACAATAGTTTAAATTCAGTACCCGGATCCATGGTGAGAGACATGCAGTTGCTTCCTTTCTTGCCTAGCTTCGGAAGTTGACAAAATATTGTGATTTCGGCAACTACTGAAAAGACATGATGTGGGATCGTCTGGGGGTTTGCCTGAAGAACTTTCACTTTCAGCTCTGCCTGAGGGCTAATAAAGCATTAACCTTGGAAACTGCCTATGATGTTGCGACAGTCATGGAGACTGCTGAAACTAATGCCCAGCTACTACAGAATTTACAGCTCAGTTCAAAGTCACGTGCTGAAGATGTCACGGCCTAAGTCAACATAGTTAATAAAAGCACCACACACTGGTTCAACTGTTATCGCTGCGACTTGCGGCACAGTCATCCCAGAGAACGCAAACATACACAGAAATTTTCTAACAAATGCCAACATCGTGGACACTTGGCCCGTATGCGTCGGTTCAGTGCAAAACCATGTTCCCCGGTAGTAAACAACCAACTTGTTGCTATTGAACCACAAGAGTATACATTTAACACAACTACCCCGAGTGCACAACCGTCATTTCGCGCGCAGCTTTGTGTTAACCAGATTCTGGTGCATTTCAGAATTGACACGGGCAGTGCGGTAACGCTGTGCAACGAAAGAACGTGGTCACAGAGGTTGACTCCAACGTGCCACACCAAACTGTGTCGGGTGACTCTGTGACGGGTGGTGAAGTGAAACTGCTGGGTGTGCAGGAAGTTGAGATGTCACATGGAGGATCGACAACTTGAGCAACCGTTTACATCGCACTCGGAGGTGGTCCAAACCTACTGGTCGGCGACTGGATCAGTCAACTACCAGTTCTGCAGATAAACCATATTGCCTTACCATCGGAGAAACAAACACTGTTCCAGCAATATGCACCAGTATTTAAGACGCCGGAGGAAGGAAAATGCACAGCGGCCAAGTTAATACGTACATTCCACCTGGAACACAATAGCGATTCATCAAGGCTCCACCACTGCCGTATATGGTGCGTCATTCATCATACACGTTGGCTAGAGGTGAGAAGCACCTCAGATACTGTGCTGCAATAATTAAAGGAAAAAGGGAAAATGCCACAGCTGCAAGCCAGCTGAGCTACCGGTAACGGATGGGCATCGTTTCGGTAAGCTACCAGACGGCTAGTAAGCAACAAAAAATTTTATCATGCAAAGTTATGTAAGGCTAAATAGTGAGATTCTGGTTGAAGAGGGATGCTAAGAGGGATGGGTGGGACAAAGAAACTCACAGCACGAACTTCACTGAGGTCGGATCCTAGCCATATCAACATGTGCATTCAGCCAAACGCGTTCATCGTCTTTCGGACCCCAACCAGGGAGGCGTGACGGTTCAACCGAGTCCAGCTCCGAAGTGTAGGCTTTCATTCCTCTAGACCAAGTCATCGCTTGGCCACCCCCTCGTCTTCCATTCACACACCCGGCGCGCAAACAACGCAAGTCACGGGAGTCGGTGGGCTGGTATGCGTAACACTGGCCGAACCATCGGAGCCTGGTGCGTGAAATAACGGTGCTGAGCGGTTCAGTTCCTGTTCCTGTGCCGTAAGCAGGGTGTCGAACACGCTCGTAGCTCACGCGGTGTACCCAACAAGTGTGAGCTAAATTGCGAAGGCACCGGTGGTCGAACGTAACTAACCTCTTTATGTCCACTGATCTAACGGGCCAGGTTTCACAATCGTACAGTAGGGTCGAATGTACCGCTGCATTGTACAATCTAACCTTTAGGGCGAGAGGGATGTTGCGCCGGCGCCATAAGTGGCGAAGGTTAGCAAGACCTCCTCGAGCTTTTGCTATACGATTCGTGATCTCATCTTCAATCCCACAGGCGCTGATACAACTTCCCAGGTAGTCGAATTTTTGAACGACTTCTAGCTGATCCCCACCAAGGGTCAGCGAAAGAGGCGATCCAAGCCAATCTTGGAGGAAAGCTTTGTGTTACGATGGTGTAAAGCAAAGCCCGAAGCGGCTGACAGCCAGTGCTAGTCTGTCCATTGCCGCTTGACACGTGAGGAGCTGTCACAGATTAGGGCAATATCGTCAGCATACTTCAAGCCAAGAAGTCGTGCTCCTGGGAGCAGATCCACACCTTCTAAGTTGTGTCCTGTGAACGCGATTTCCATGACTTCGTCAGTAGGGAAGTTGAAGAGGAAAGGTGACAGTGGGCATCCTTGTCTCACACTGCTGCAGATATTAAAAGGCGACGACAGCTTGCCGTAAGCTTTCAATCTGTCTAAGCTACGCGCGTAAAGTGCTCGGATAATATTTACATATTTCTTAGGTACACCTATCCTGAGTAGACAGTCCCAAAGTGCATGTCTATCCACCGAATCGAATGCACCTTTGATATCGAGGAATACGACAACAGTGGGCCGCCAATATGGGTGACGGTGCTCGAACAACTGACGCAAAGTGAAGATGTTATCAATGCAACTATGACCTCGACGAAATCCAGCTTGCTCTTCACGAATCTGGCTTTCGCGAGTGCTAGTCAGACTGTGAAGGATGACAGAGGCAAGCAATTTGGAGGTGATGGAGGTCAGACTGATTCCTCTATGATTGCCGCATTCCGATCGTGAGCCTCCATTGAAAATTGGGATCATGACGGAGCGGCTCCAGTTTTCTGCTCCCACAGTTTAACTAGTAGCTCGTGTAACTCATCCACAAGAGCAAGCCCCTCGAGTTTGAACAAGGCTGGAGGAAGAACATCTGGTCCTGCTGCTTTATTTAACCTCCACAGTCCGATCTCACGTTCGGCTTCTGAGCGAGATGGTGGATCCAAGGAGACAGCCCAGCGAGCGGGGTGATCAGTGGCCGGCGAGAAATCTAACAATTCCGACCGATTAAATTGCCTTTCAAATTGCTCAGTCCAAAGCTCCAACCGTTTCGACAAGTGGTGGATAGTCTGTCCATGCCCGTCACCTATAGTTTAAATAACACCAGGTTTCCTGCTGCCCGTTTCCCGTATCAGACGGAATAACTTACGATCACTACCAAGGGCAGCGGTCATTTCCGTCTCTGAAGCACGATAAGACCACTGGGATTCGCGGTCTCTCTTCAGGCTAGCACGAAGTTCGCCCGGAGCTCTTTGCGCGTTTCATTGTGTTCGCTTCCATCCGGAATATGCCGACTAGCAGCAATAAATTCTAGAGACTGCGAAGAGACCCAATGTCCGTGTTGGCGATACGACTTTTCACATGAGGATTTTTCTGCTGCTACTTAGCACTGGTGAAAATGAGACCAGTGAGCTGCAATTGCATCCAGTGCGCTTACTCCACTCGCATGACACTATACTTGGATAGACATTCAGAACAGCTGGTTTCGCCAGTTCGGTGGTGTCAATGCATCCACAATATCCTCGTGGGTGTCCGCCAAAATGCATCGGCGGGTCAGCACATACAAGTGCATGATCGGGGTCCACACCTGCGCTACAAATCGAGCGACAGTTCTGGACGCAGCCTCACCATCGGTAAGTTATCGCAATGTGATGAATTTGCGTCCTAAGCTTGTTGGAGTCTGGTGGGTGCCAAGTCACCCTCCAGCGGGTGCTGTATCGGGAATTAGTTCTCACAAGAAATAAGCGAGCACCTTTTACACAAATGAAGTAACCGCTCACCATTATCATTACGGGAGCCTACACCATGTCGGCCGCCCAGATGCAGTTCACCAGTGGATAATTTTCTAACTTGTGCGTTCAGATCCCCAGTCAGTACAACAAGGTCCAAGCTCCTTCTGTGGCGAATGAGCTCGTTCTATTGGCGACAGAAGTGGTCTTTTACCGAATCATCGCTGCAGCTTGTTGGTGCATAAGCAGCGATGACGAATAGACACCTGTTAGTCCCGTGCGGTTTCAAAGCTTTGAACGGGCCAGCCAATCGGACCACATGCAACCGACTACTGAATGGAATCCAATCAACCAGAGTAGCTTCAGCCCGGGGACTCAGTGCAATACCAACACCGGCTTGACCGGTGCTCGAAGGTGCATCATCAACGGATAGGCACAATGAGAAAATGCTTCAAGTGTCACCTGAAGCGGAGCGTAAAGTGAGAAATGAGCTCGAGTCTTGCAGGCGGGTCCCGGATAAGCAGCGGATATCGATCGAGAGGGTCTCTAATGTTCGGGCAAGGGCTGCCTGTTGACCGATCTGTAGTAATGTGCGTACACTGAGACATGTCAATGTGAAGGATGATCGAGGGCTTCAAATGCAAGCCAATGTGCTGGACTTGGCAGCTTGCTTGGATACGGGCTTGTCACCAAGGCAGGAATGACGGTGAGCGTTCACATGTGAGTTGTAACTAAAAGGCAAAAGTCTACCAAAACAAGGTGGGAGAGGACCAAGAGTTCGGAGGTTGAGAACTTGGGGATAAAAGTGAGGCTAGAACGGGACGGTAAGGATGAAAAAACGTAAGAAGATAGGTAGGCTTGAGCAGTAGCATCTAAACTTCTATCAATCCTGCTCACCGGAGCAGATAGGAGACTGTTGATTATCCTCTGCGGTGGCCAGAGCATCAAGAAATTGTTTGACGAAAATTTCATAGTATTGCTTGGGCAGGATACTGTCAAGTTACCCAGGCCAAGACAGCAGAAGGATTAGGGTTCTCAAGCAAAGTCTTTGGTTCAAAAACTTGAACGCAAGGTAGTGGGTTTGGCGTTGGGCTACAAAGAGTCCGTTTTAAGGAATAAGGTGCCACCCTCATTCCAACCCCCAAGCTGGAGGACCAGGAGGCTGAGTTTGTCTAACCTCTAACCATTGACCAATCTGGTATGAGTGGCTCTGAAGGTGCAAGAAGGCACCAACCAGCATAGGTTAACGGGTCTCTGAAGCACGCAAACTATCGCACCACGGAAAGGCCCAGCCTCATTGCGATGACGTATATGATACAATCGAAGGTAGAAGAGAAACTTGATCGCCTGTAGAAGAGCGGGGTCATAGAGCCAGTACAGTTTTCGGATTGAACTACACCAATTGTTCCCGTACTCAAGCCCATTGGATCTACTCGTATATGTGAGGACTATAAAATTACTGTCGATAGCAGTATTCCGGCTGAAAACTACCCGATCCCGAAAATTGAGGACCTTTACTAGCAGCTTGGTACGAGCAGGTATTTCTCAATCTTGAATCTAGCGCACGCTTATCAGCGGCTCGAACTATACGAAGACAATACGATCAGTACCCATCGCGGTTTGTTCAGGTACCACAGAGTACCATTTGGCATACATTCGGCCCCGGCTATTTTCCAGCGAACAATAGAGAACATCATAACAGGATTGCCTTAAGCTTTTGTCTACCTAGATGACATATTGGTTACTGGGCGACAATTGATGAACATATACAAGCTCTGAGAGTTGTTCTGGACCGCCTGGAGGAGAATGGTTTGAGGCTGAAACGTGAAACTGGCGTATTCTTGGCTCCACATCAGGAAAGTTGATGCGGTTAAGTACTCTTTAGTCACCACAGGGTCTCCAATCGGATGTTGTTTTCTTTACTACCAAATACAACGGTGATGCCCATATGCTTTGAGATCGTCGAATTATTCCTAGCTGGAGCATGTGTTGCAACTCATCCTTAGCTATTTTCAGTCTTTCGGGATGTAGTCGTCGCGAACGGGAGAAACTGGAGTACCGCTGGTGGTGATGTGGTAACATACAGAATGTGTGGTAATCGGTTGGTGAAAGTTTGCTTTTAATAAATCTGGAAATTTATGCGGGAGCTTGTAGTATGGAGAACCGTTTTGTAGCAAAGTGCTAATGGGCAGATGGATGCTGTAAACACTATGTTCCCGGGAACGGAAAGTTGCGTTTTGTCATCCAACAAACGCTGGCTTCGTAGGTCCATTAACAGGTTGAAACGTGTCAGGAAATCCACTTCTAATATTGGTCCATGTACCTCTGCAACTGTGAATATGCAAGTTAATTGTCGCCATAGACTGGGGCTGAGTAGTAAGGTTCGTTGACCGTAAGTTTTAATACTGGTCCCATTAGTTGCTGTTAAGGACATCGAGGATAGTGTACGGTTAACAAAAGACCCTGTTGTTTGTATTGCGCTGATGTAAGCACCAGTATCGACAAGAAAACAGAAATCGGTAGTATGATCTAGGACCGTGAGTCGGCGAGAATTGGATTGCTGGTGGCCAAGCACGGTGCTCGCCTCCATCGTCCGGCCTGTTCGTTTCCCGAACACGGGAGCTGGCGGCTGCGTTTGACAGAAGGAGCAGTGATGAGTGTATTTACAAGCTGAATGCCCGAAAAGAATATGGTACCAACAAGTGGTTGTTGTGCGCGATGAAGTAGGGCTTCTTAGTCTGGTAGATGAACGAGCAGTAGAAGAGCGACTTCGTTTTGGCCGATTTAACCATAATTTTGCTATCTGTTTAGCTAAACCGTCCAAGCAGTCGTTACTCGACTTTGGTGGAATGTGAGTTTCAACGGCGTGCATGTCATTTGTGCTAGGCCGGATTTTTAACATATTCTCCGCGATACTAGCGAGTTGCGTTAGGGGGACACTATGAGCGTTACTGGTTATGATAGCCTGTACCTGTATAAGTAGACGCTTCAGAAATAGCTGGTTAGATAACACGTCATCCAGTTTGTGATCACCTAGTACGCTGTGAAGATGTCTTAGGAACTGGGTGTGAGTGGGTCCGTTAACTGCTTCGCTGTTAATCAATTGTTCGAGAAGTTTGTGCTCAGAAACGGCGGTTCGTTAGATGACTGCATGTTTAAGCTGCGAACAAAGCTTAACGTCATCGGGTGACGACAAAATGTCACGTAGGTCACCAACAATCTCTGGTGGGAATACTGCTTGCACACGATAAAACATCGTCTGTATGTGTGTGATATTGCGAAGAGCAAACTGTGCATGGACCTGAGTAAACCTTATCTGTGGGTCATGATGCCAAAAAAGTTGGTTCACAAAAACCAAGTTATGGTTTGGTAGAGAAGTGTGCGAAATCAGCCTGATGTGCTGGAACGGCCATAGTGTTTTAGGCGGGAATAAACAGATAAAAGTTAGGATAGTACAATGTGCCTCAAGTCGGAGTTACCAATTATTAGTGCTACTTTAAGCGTGGCTAATTACAAAAGCAGAAGGCTAGACACCAGTATGCGTCATAATATTGTACGTGCAGTAATGGTATATACAAGTGAGACTTATGTGCTTGCATGTTGGTTGTGAGTCCCATTGATTGCAGTGCGTTGAGATTGGATGCGTCAGCTTGAGTACGTGGAAGCGCACACGTCCGTTGTCCGGTCGTTCTAGTGATGTGTTTTGCGTCTTGATGCCACAGGTTTCAGAGTGAAGGCGGGCTCAAGTGCGTTCCCAATTTGCACGTGCTTCCACGCCGGCGTGGTAATATGCAGAAGCCAAAATGGTTTTGAGGTGGCGTGTATATCACTTCCTATATACCACGTGACGTGTGGTTAAGTTCTGCTATGCAGGTTAGGTGAATAGTGCAGTTTCACAGGCGTGTTTGGAGTGGCAAACGGACCTAAGAAGTGTCCCTTCCGCCTTTACTGTGTCGGTCATGCCGAACACTTGACACGCCTGGCAGTATGACCTCCATGTCACTGTCGGGGTGTAACATTGTCTCCGTTAGAGCAGTGAGGTCACGGGCCTTTGATCATTGGCAATGTAGCAATTTGAAAAGTTTACTATACAGGTCTTGAACGTTAATGTATATAAGAAAAGCTTAGGTGTTAGAAGCACGCGACGAGGGGCATATGAATGATGTGGATTTGGGCCGACCGATGAGAGGCTGGCACCTAATAGTTTTTTGGGTTCATTCAAAACATCACCTTGAATACATTCAGTTTTTGGTCTCATCTGCACCTGGGATTTGTGGTCCGTCTTTAGATTTCTCGATAGCTACTGGCCTTAGAACACAGCCTTTTTGATCGCTACTGTGCTCATATTGATACGCGGGTGGTTCCATTTCCGCGAGGAGAGCGAGTGGCTGCGACTCTCTAACTGTTGTCTTCAGTCGTAGTTGCGAAGGAAGTGTATTGCGTAGTAACCCAGCTACGGATTCAGTTCACTACTGTTGCGAATGCACCGTTGGTTTCAGTATCCTCGGATCACTGCTCCTGTAGTTTGGAGACTCGGGTAACCGTGTAGTCGACTGAAGTATGTCGTCGTCTGCAAAGAGAGCTTCCCGGATGTACCACCATACTTCCGGGTCATGTGTATGTTTCTTCGTCGCTAGATCTCCATACATTGGGCAAGCCAGGAAAGAAAATAATTCCTCTTCTACCCTCCGTGTAGCAGTCGTTTGAGTCATTTTTGTCCTGCTGGCCTTCGCTTCATGGAACATGCGGAAATATATAAATCCCAATGTCTTCAGTATTTCGACAAAGTCACCATCTCAGCATCCTCTGAAGATCCCAATGTTAATCGCAGTAGCCGGGACTCCTCGTAGTGCATCGGGGTTGGATGTCTAGTGATGCGCATTGAATTAGTCGGCCCAGTTTGAACTCTGAGTCCAAAAAAGGAAATTCCACTGTTTAATATTATCCTGCTGTTTACCGCAGAAGGAGTTTGTCTTGGACTCAGGATCCATGGTGCACCGAAGTGTCAGCGCCCCGTAGTTCCACTTGGTTTTCAGTGATGTGGTATGCAAGGCTATCGTGGGCATTGGTGACGTCTTAATAGGTTGCACCTGATCTTTGATCGTGTGGTGGCTGTACAGAATGAGGCTACTGAAGTTGCACTTTGATTATATCGAGCAGCAACGGCTGCATCAGTGGATCGGACTTTAGAGGGTTTAGGCTTTTATCGGTCAATGGGAAGTGTAGGTGTTACCGATATTGCTTCGGTCGGTACAATGGATTAGAGGATGTGGGCGGTGGAGCTGGGCCTGCTTTGATCATCGGCGACGACGAGTTAATTCGTGCTTCCCAAGGTTTCTGGTACTGCGTGTCCGAGGGATCGCCTGACTCTCTTGTTTTCATGGTAGCCATTGGGGAAACGGAAGCAGTGCAAGCTGCGCTGCTGCTGCCTCGAGCGAAGCGATTTTCGCATTCAAGCCATGTTCAGTTGTGGTGACTAGAAGGTCGTACTACTGTGCTAATGCTAGTCCATATTTGACAAGTAGAACAGTGGAACTAAGGCGAGCACGGAGAACGGTTATACTGGCTTATTACTAGTCGATAGGTTCGGACGCATTTCGGATGGTAACGGATTGTGGAAGGGGAACCTGTCAACCCTACTTTTACTACCTTAGTACATGTTGGGTTAGCACAAAATACCTCGTTTCGGGTTGCCGGTTTTGGTTGCATGGCCAGTGCCTGTTCTGCGGGTAAAAATCGTCTCGCTGTCCACTAGTGCTAGGTCGCTGCTCGTCCGGTCAAGGTCAGATGAGTGGCGCATCGTGTTTTTGTACTGTCCCGTGTGCCATAGGCTCGCGGGTATGGCTTCTGGTGCAGACAAGTGTCACACTAGGTAGGTTGGTTAATTGCACCGACTGAAATCAGGAGCGGCGAAAGTTAACAGCCGATCCGCTCAGGATTTCCCAAAGGGAACTACTTTGTCCTACAGCCGTAACAAACGGTGATGGAATGAGATGAGTGAAAGTTTGCTGAAAAGCAGGAGACTCCTCCATCGAAAAAGGCAAGAATCCTTTGTGGGTCATTGTAAATGCGCGAAAATCACAAATGAATAACACCGAAAAATTGCCCAAATTTATAAATCTGATAGCAACCATCTCTATTGGAATTACTAAGAAAAGGCATTCCATAGTTGGAGCACTCCAAACCCATAAGAACAGTGTAGATTCAGCGACGTGCGACAAAATGTCGCGTGAAAAACGCGATAAAGCTCGGAGCACAGTAGGGAGCCGTCTAACCCTAGAGACAAAGGTCGTCACTGCAAAATCTGCTCACGCAGAAGTTGTGTTTCACAATATCACGGAAAGTCCTTCAAGCGTCAAAGTCTGGGAAGCTTTCCAAATCGATTATTTATGGACAAAAGCAGCGTTTGTGCTATACGTAATTTCGAAGTGCCATTACAGTGCGACAATCTTCAACTGACTATTTCTTGCCGTCGCCACCCGCGCCGCCCGTTTCTGTTCACTGGCTCCGCTCGTTCGGCCTTATCAGTCCAACTCACGAGTGACCTGTTCGGATCCACCTTAATCATGGTTTATGCTAAGTCGCTTCAAATCTGCGTCATGCAAATGTCCCGTGCCATCCTGGTCACATCTCATGCGGATTCCGTTTCCGTCCACTCATCCCCGTTGGTCCCCCTCTCACCTAGTTGGGTGTTCACGACTGCAAGCTGCCTTGCCACTCTTGATTACGTACATGTGTGTTTTGTTCGTTGAAGGTTGTTTTGAGCTAAGCAGGTTCACTTTTTTCTGTGACACCGTTGTTCTTCACGCATGTTCGGTTAGATGGATTCAATCGCCGTTGTGGTCAACACGCGTGGGCTTTGACCTTCCTTTCACTGATCGTCCATCGACTTCGGCCACCCAAGTCCCCGGCTGCCATCACAGTCTGCTCCGAAAATCAGTGACGTCGGATTCTGTCCGACCATGTCAGCAACGAATCCGCCTGAACGGCCGCACGTATTGATTCACAAGGACAAAGTCTGGTTACTCTTTTCTTCTTTC
Source organism: Dicrocoelium dendriticum (assembly GCA_944474145.2). Taxonomy (NCBI): domain Eukaryota; kingdom Metazoa; phylum Platyhelminthes; class Trematoda; order Plagiorchiida; family Dicrocoeliidae; genus Dicrocoelium; species Dicrocoelium dendriticum. The sequence goes on from OX104066.1 coordinate 64,827,406, forward strand.
CACGTCACAGTGCACAGAAAGCATGATTATGGCATGTGTGATGTGCACTGCAGCTGCTAGCATGCGCTGTTTTCTTGAGGAAGAAGTCAGTACCTTCACACTGCTCACTCTACCATAACAGCTTTTGTTGCGTTACAAAATAGAATAGTCTTAGCGTTGCCCCCGTAGTATGACTTGAGTGATACTAGGTTGAGTTCCACACAATATTAGCAAGTCTTTTAATAGTGAATATAGAAATATAGGAGGCTCCACGGCTTCGTACCGCTTAGATTCCAAGCGAGCCGGATTTTCAGGCTAATCATCGGAGATGAAAGAGTTCTCCGATGACACGTTTTTCGGAAGCGCTACAGCTAATACGCTCGAAGCTGATGGAAATTGACTGCCGAGTTATGTTCATTGAGGGTCACCCGTACAGTCGAACGAAAAGAAAGCCATAGTTCTACAGCTACTACACGAGAAGGAAATTGCAGCGCGAATTCTATGTTGCGATCTATCGCACGCATTCAATTACAATGTCCTAGCAACCAAAAGGTAGAATTAGCTAACCGGTGATTCAACGGCAATATCTTGCCACAAAGCTAAGGGGACTATCCAAGCGAATTCAACGTGTATTGATTTGTTCTCCTGTTCTTGTGGTGGAGGCTACCCTGTGTGTTACGACGAGTTACCCGTATGACGGAATGATGCCGCCTCATCCTGCTTGGCTCGTGATGAGGTGTCGAAAGGCACCCAACTTCTCCGTAATAGTGAATCTCGGTGACAGGTCATACCACCTAGCGGGTTGAGCCGTGCAACTTCTTTGAGAAAGTACTTGTTAATGGATGAAATTGATCCGAAGTCGAACCATTGAATCCATTGTTATCCGGCTTACAAACTGAGATTGAAGGTCCGGCAATGTTGCATTTAGACATTAGGACTGCTTTGTTCCATGTGTCTTGATAATGTCCTACGGAACCATCTACCGGATGCAGTCGTGACCCAGCCGTCGGTGCTTAATAGCGTCTGTTTAGAGCTGAACACACAAGTACATTTGGTTATAGAACTGAAGACAGATAGCTCAGGTTGTTCAGATGGCGGTTGAACTGTTCACTGAGCTTGGAATTTTGTTAGAGTGCACTCTAACCTAGATTCCTTCCTCTACGCTACTCTACACTACTGCACGCCACGCAACTACGCACTGATGATGTCAACTCGATTGGTGAAGAAAAATTTGCAACAAAATTGCCAAGCTCAGCGAACAGTTCAACCGGCGCAAGTGCCTTTTTCAGCTGAACTCACAATTTGCTGTATGAACATGTAAACAGCCTAGGCACGGAGAAACGGGATAGTCCTCCTCTCCAAACAGCGGATGAACTTACTCTGACCAAGAAGGATGCGGCGAATAGCCTGTGCCTGAGATACGCTCGAATCTTTCGGTGAGTTCCGTAGCCAGCTAACCCTATAGAAAGTGTTCTTTCATTATCATTACTCAGCCATATGCTCTTTACGTCACAAGCTGTATTGAAAGTTGTTGTTGTTGTTGAACGAAAATTGTTGCTCAGCTAGTTCGGAGTTGATAATATGCACCCCAAGTCACTTGCGGCGACGAGAAAGAGCTTAGCTGTGTCTTTGTTTTAATATTCTTGGGGTTATTTGACGAAATGTACGTGCCTGACAAGTGGAAACGCTAATTTATTACTCCGATTCTCAAGGAAGCTAAGCGTTCCGATCCAGCCAATCACCGTTTTGTAACCCTCCAACCGGTGCTTTCAAACGTCATGTATGTCGTGTTTGCCGATACGCTAACGGCCTACTTGGAAGAGTTCATCTACCTTGCACCGGAACCGCATGCCTTCCGATGAAATGGATCGTACACTACAACGCTACTGTTGGCACGATGCAGCCGGATTGAGATAGTAGACGCAGGTGCATAACTTGTTACAAGTTAACTCGACTTCTCAAAGTCATTCAACCGGTTAGCCCATAATATGCTTTTCTCTAAACTGCAAAGCCTTGGTATAGGTGATCTTCTCCTAGGGTTGAACAGAAACTTTCTCCTGCACTGGCTCTAGGCGATACGAGTGTGCGAATCCCCATCAGATCCCATCAAGTCGAATATGGAGTACCAAAGAGATCATTACTGGGGCCATGGTTGTTTTCACATATTTCAAAGACATTACACACCTCATAGGCTCGAACTACCTGCTCTACGCCGATGACATCAAGGTGTGGGGGCAATGAATGCGCCAGATGCTATTTCAGTGTTGCAAGCCGATCTGCACAAGTTTTACGTGTGTTCAACCCAGAATCGACTTCGGTTCGATGTGGAAAATGTAGACTGCCGCATTTAAGGCACCAGATAGCGTGCTGTAAACACTGGGCAACCAGGAGGTTCAAACGTCTTACGGCGCAAAAGATCTGGGTGTTTTAATCCAAGTCGACCTAAGCTGTTCGATTTACGCTGAAACGGCATCAGCAATTCATCTGAAACGTTGGCCTCTTGCGGCGCGTATTCGGACGCTCCGAACCGTCGCTTTTTCAACAGCTTCTAAGCTTATACATACGTCCACATGTGGAATACGTAATGCAGGTCTGGCAGCCAACGTTGAGGAGAGGTCTCACCGTTCTGAAGATACGCAAATGCCGGGTAACTAAGGGCGCCCAAGACTTATACTATTTGCCGCATGAACAAGGGTTCTGAGTGCTCGGGGACTTCAGTGGACAATGGCAGCGATTACGTGGTGACCTTAGTAAGAATTACCAGAGTTTGAAGAAGTCCGACCACACGTGACACCATTAGCTGGAGCTCAATCACAACAGCAATTTGAGAGGCCACTACCTCAAACTTGCAGAGCAGTACAGTCGTTTGGAATGCTGTCGGAATTGGTTTTTCGTACTGGTTAGCCAAGCGTGGAATGTCGTCTTGGAATCTATCATTTGTGATCCAACGCCGTTTGGGTTCAAAGTCAGAGTTGACCGTGCTCCATCTCACATAACCCCTTGCCCTTGAGCAAATACGAGTGTCCATTTGAGGTTTCACTGCTCTTTAGCCCCAAGAATAGGTTCCATCTTTTCCTAATTCTATACGTGACAATCAGTAGATAACACAAATTTTACAGTCGCCACATTTGTCATCATTTCTTATGGATTTACCGTGAATTTACAGCTTTTGATGCGGCTACCTCGGTGAGTCCACCGGTGGGAAGTCACATTTTGCTGACACATTGTTCAAATTTTGCAATATTCACTATCCTACGGGATCTGTTAAACTTTAGCATTTTTACCCGCATTAAACCACAGTTCCATGATGGATGCAATTTGCGAATTGAAATCGCTGGCCCCAATGTGTTAGGAAGGAAAACTCTAGCTGAACAACAGAGGCGCCCATCTTCGTTACGGAGCGAAGGCATGGCAGCTGAGCCAAACACGCCGGCACTGATTGGGGCGAACAGATAGTCAACCGCCGGAAGCAGCCAATTAACACAAGGGTGGCATTACTTGATTGGCCCTAAGTTGACTCCGCTGCAATTTTCCACGTGCGCATTAAATACTGTTGATCAACTTATGATTTTACCTTTATAGTGAAAGGTATGTTTGGGTAATATAACCATGTTCCTCTGCTCGTCTAGTCCGGTCTTCTCTCTCTTCTGGGCGGGGGTCAGTGACCTCTAGTTCCGATTGATAATCAACCGTCAATGCAGGTGAGAGACGACCACTTCACAATGAGTACTACGGCGAGCGCAAGATGAGGGACTTGAATTGTTCAGTGATCATGGATTGTAGGCTCGAACAACCATGGGGTCAGGATTTATCAAAGTATACTCGGATAGTTTGGTTGCGATAGAGCAAATTCGGACATTAAGTAGGAGAGTACTAATTATTCTGCCTATTTCTTCAAGGGATGTTAGCTTAGCAACCAAATGTTAGGTTGCTTGCTTGGAGTGTTTACAGTGCGCGCTCCGCATGATTCAGAATGGTGTTTATGGAATGACCGAAATCTAGCCATGTAACACAACTTTCGGAACGGTTAGCATCTGTAGGACTGGTAAGTATCAGCCCCCATCAGGGCATGTAACCGAGTACCAATATCATCAGAATGCCAATGAAGCCGAACGAAGTGGACTTATGCGAAGCGGCTACAAGGAGAGGTGAAAGCAAAAGGCGGAGAGAGCAGTACAATAAAGATAAGCAATGTACAACCTAGTCGTAGTAAACCTGTACATAAAAGATAACAATTGGTTATCTCCGCATCGGTCCTCTGAGCCGTTCGTAAATTGCATGGCAGTGGATAAGACGCAGTATATCGCAGTTAGTTGCAACTCGTGTTGGTGGAGAGCTGTACCCCTTGGCTCAGTGACATAACGTGATTGCTGGTGATGCAGGCCCCTAGTGCCTAAGGGCACTGGTTCTGATGGAGCCGATGGGTGCGCACTAACGACAGGTCCAGACGGGACCAAAGGGTCGTCTAGTGCTCTTCCGGCCATGTGGAATGCTATCTGATTTGGAAGCTGCTGCGACGAAATCTAAATTAACAGACAATCCTGTTTGAATGTTCCGCACTAAAATAAAAGTGCTCGGTTTCTGTCTTTCCGTCATTGCGCTGCCAGTCATGTGTAAGCGATTGTTTGTTGGGTAACTATGATGGTCTCATCGGTATTGCGTATGTGGGATAGGGGTTTGTGGGCACTAAGAAAGACATGTAAAAGATGAACCAGGTCCATACATAGAGGTGGTACGTTGAGCACGGCATGTAGTTTAATCCCGCGCCGTTTATAGAGCGACTCTCTTGTTGGGGGAATATATCAATCATACATCACAAATATTAGTGCTCTCCACTTCGAAATTCACACTACAACAGGCGTGAACAGCTTACGAACGTGCTCAATGGTGGGAGCCGGTAGATGCAGGTCGCGTAATCATGTAAAGGGAATCCCCACGACCGAGAGATTAAGAGAGAATCAGAGATGCCGCCAAATTGTCTATTGAGAGTCATCCCTAATTGTCATGCAATGTATGCAACACGATGTGTTCGTATTTGCACGGAACTAGTAGCAGTCTACGAAATGTTGGCCTAAACTTTATTCACGTCAACGCCGAAGCAAAATATTTCAACTGCAATACCTGGAAAAATTGGTGAATTTCATTAAGGCCTTTGGTGAGACACGATCCATGCCTTCGGTTCATACAATCAGTACATTAGCGTCTCTTTCACTAAAATTCAGTCACGTCAGCTCTTTGCGCATTGCTTACGTCCATGTGTGGCTTATAGGTTGTGCAATGAGACGAAGTCTAACTGAGCTATGTGGTTACATGTAGTTCGGGTCTTGTTTAGCTACAAACCGTAGGTACCGCCTCTTGCCCCAAGGAAGACTGGCCGAGAGACTCAGTGGTTGACTCTCCCAATCTCTTGGGTTCTTGAGAGCTGACGCTGTGCAACCCATAAAATTCACAAAATAGCCCCGGACTATGAATAAACCAATGAGATCTGATACACTGAAGACCAAGAGAAGTCCTTTAGGACACACCCCATTAAAATTGTAGAGAAACAAGTTTAACTGGTAACAAGGAAACATCAGTGATAATACTGCTGATAAAGCATATGACTGCAAGATAAATACCAGTGCGCAGTGCTGTATCGCCGCCGAGTGCTCACACCCTACGACCGCAAGGAGAACACAGAAGACGAGTCAGGAGAGAATTGCATAGATGAGAAATTTGTTTCATCTCAATAAGGCATAGCAATATTTGAATCGAAGCCACTAACACGTTGAATCCAATCAGAAACCTAGACGACACTAAGTTACACCGGTGAATGCGAAGTGATAACATTAAGAACCATCAGTGGTGTCCGATAAGACGGCATTAGTGGAAATGGGGCACTGAAATCATATCTATTACGATCAATGTATACCGGCCAATCTAATCAAGGAAATGATGCGTTTAAATAAATATCAATGACCAATCGATAACGAAATGAAGGCTGGCACCTAAGAATTGTCACACACACAATATATATGTCAATTAGGCACCGTCATGACACGCAGGAAGTATGCAGTCCACTCTCATGACCAGTGGTGACTTAATCTTTATAAACGCGAACCATTTCAGTGTGAGACTGTGCAGCGTTGATTTACAGAAAAACCACAACAAGAGTGAAACGCTTGCAGTGTGTGAGTGGCCTGATTTCGGTTAAGGCCATTCGCAGAATGCAATAAAATCACACTTAAGGTACTCGCAACGAAATCCTACCACGAATAAACGGCTACTTGTTACGCCTACTGCACTTAAAGCTAGAGTTATTACGCTAGCCAAGGTGTACAAACGGCACCAGTGGGGACACGGGTTCGCATCGCACCCAGGCAGTCACTAGTTCCCGGGATGAAAGAGGACCGAGCTCGCCACCAGGGTTTAGTAGTAATACCAGTGTTTGGTTAAAATTATCTCTTCATAAACAGTACTGCGTAAAGGAAGAATTGTTAAACATCACAGTCAGTGTGGACTATAGAATTTGCCAAGCACGTTAGCATAGCATGCAAAAGCAATGCTCTTGTGCTTCGTTGCTCTACTACTCATGTCAACTGGTAAGACCGTTAGTCTCCGGATCAGTGGAAGTAGTTACTCAGTATCCATTCCAACAACTTGTTTCTGTAATTATGGGCTTATTCCATCCTGTTTAGGTGAATGAAGGTCGACAGTAAAGCTTCGGCGACAGCAAGGCGAATGGAAACGTTTGTGAATCAGAACCCGATTTCGCATCACATTTTCGCACCTCTTAGAACACTTAGTTGGTTGTGCTATCATTTATGTTGCAACTGTTGCAAAGTTGGTTGAAAGGATGTACTTCATCAGCCTATTTGTGATTGGGCGGCTGATCACCTTCAGTACACACCTGACATAATGCATAGCGACACATTTTGCTAAACTATTGTACAGTTCTGAGGCAAAGACCAGTCACACCAGAGTCAATGAATGAGCGGAATGTTCGCAGCAACTTGAATCAAATTCCTCAGTAACCCAGCGCCCCTCCCCGAGGGTTCTGCATTGGTCGAGAAGATGTATCAGTAACAGCCAGGCTCAAGTTGATTGGATAGCTGGTACGGAGCACCAACATAGCCTGCCGGCCAGTTAAAAGGAATTCTAGCAATGAATCTGTGTGAAAAATTTCTTCTCAATTGAGTGAAAGCGAAGTTTAGTAAGTTCCAAGCTACTAGTTGGCTATTTTTAGCATTTTTGGCAGTGCTGGTTTTGACAATTTTGTATTGATGGAACAAAAATGAACAGATGCGTTTGTCAAGATTGTCCCATATAAACAACTGTAGTCCTCTTTACATAGTTCAGTAGTGTATGCTTGGATAAAAGCCTAACTTTTCAAGACGCACAGGATAGAAAACGTACACGAAGCTTAACATGAAAATGTTCCAACGTGGGACGTGAATCATCAGTAGCTACAACATCGTAATTTATCACACTGTTGTGTAGGGTTTAGCACTAAGCTGAAAGTTTAGAAGTCTCTTGATTGTCGCGATGTCTGATGCGTTCCCCACTTGGGTTGGTAGTGCATTTCGATGGGAACAGACTCCAAGAGAGTAATAAAACTTTCTACAATCCAAACGCGAGTGTTGCGTTACTTGTTTCAGGTGATGGCTTCAACATTGTTCGTAAGGGGCTTGGAGCAACACCGGTGGTCGGTTTCTGTTAGAATCCGGTATGTGGGAACGAGATGTCCACGAAGTCGTCAGTATTCTGAGGAGAACTCACAGAACAAACGTAGGCGTAGTTCGTAACTGAGACCGGATAGTCCACGTGTTAGCTTGGTAACTCTTTCTTGGGGTTTCTCCAAAAGACGAATATATCCTTTTAATCACTAGCGCCAGGCCTGAACCGTATATTTCATCACATGACTCAATGAACAGGTTAGATGATAATTTGGCCCTTCAGCTATAGCAGGCGACTAATATCAATCCAGCACGACTTCTTGTCTTTCGATGATGGACACCCGAGGAGGCAGCCAAGCAGAATAAGTTGAAGTACAAGACAGGAAGCTGAACCGAGTGTTGCCACACGTGCACAATGAGTCTAAAGCGAGTTCTGAGCGACTTGTAGTGATTTCTGCATGGGGCTCTTGCAGCTGGACTTTGCTAGACAGCCACCAACAATCGATAAGGATTCGGGCTACTACTTGATCCCATTGTGACATATCAGCAGATTATAGATCAATTGAATCATGCGGGATAGGATGTCTTGTCTATTCTCTTTCTGAAGAGACCACCTAGATATGCACACGTAAGTAGCTGTGGCCTAACGCTGTTCATCTACCATTGGTATAAATTGCGCAGCGTCGACTGTTACTCCATAGACAGGTGGGGCGCAAGCCGAAGTGTTATTAACAACAACAACAACGACGATGACGACGACAACAACAACAAAACCAACAACAATTACTACTATCATACTACTACTGCTACTGCTACTCCTCCTCCTCCTACTATTACTATTACTACTATTACTACTACTACTACTACCACTATTACTACTACTACCACTACTACTAACACTAATACTATTACTACTATTACTACTGTCACTACTATTACTACTACTACTACTACTACTACTACTACAGCAATACATCAGCCATTTGAACTGATGCTTCGCTGTCATACAACCATGAGGACCTATGAAATAAAGAATAAGAGGTAGAGAAGGGGGACTTGCCTGGAAACCTTAGTGCCCTAAGCAGATATTCAGAGTCAACGCACTTACACCTTGTCTAGACAACACACCGTCACAAACAGCTGGCTATCGTGCAAAGATAAGGCGGCATCGGCGAGACAGCATCCTTGCGGCTTCCACTGCGCTGCGTCATAATCAGCCATTACCCCGCAGATAACTCCGCACCAAACACACTTTTAACAGGCAATCCTATTAGGAGACGGCAGCAGACGCGCCACTAGTGTCGGTTACAAGTCATGTCCTGTAAAGTCTCGAGCCAAGCACAAGGTGAGTCTAGTGGACTCCAGCCCGGAAGGTGAGACAGACCAACGGCATCAAATTTGGTCGTCAGGTTGTTGATTTCCCGCTGCCAACTCAACTTCTATCCACCACGTGCCTTGCGACACCTTACACCTGGCAGAATAAACTAGGCCCTCCTTGGTAAACGGTGACTACACATACGTAGCATGTGCTCGAGTCAACGCAATTTATCCAGTGCTATCTGTTGTGCTAGGGATCTAGCCTGATTATGACTACCTAATACTCGCCCACGCACGCCATCTTTGCGGACACGCTGGTGACACCCGACACAAGCAATACTTTGTAGACAACGAGGAAGATGCCTCAGATATTCTGACCAAAGGGGCTAAATCTCAATCCCATAGAGCAAAAAGGCCACACAGTGGCCTTGTCCACACGGCCTTCCAGACGGAGGAAAACTCCCTCCTGCCGCCAAAAATACCGCAGGTTCAAGAAGGCAGCTTTGGCCTTTGCAATGCGTGAGCTGACGTCAGTTTCCATGCGCCCGACGTTGCTGATTCAGCTGCCGAGATAAGTGAATTGATCAACCACTTGGAGTTCCTCGTTAGCAAGGGTCAAGGGGTCATCAAGTGGTTAGTGGTTAGTGGTTTTGCAGCGACACCTTGTACTTTGAAGGTGCAAAGTGCATACCAAATAATGGGACCACTCTGGATAGGCTATTCAGGGTTGACTGTGCCGCCGCAACATCGTCGAAAAGCAAGACGATATCGTCTGCATAATCTAGATCAAGTAACCTTTCACCAGGCAGCACTTCGACGCCTACATCGTTGGCTTCCGTAATGGAACACTCTATGACAGAATCCACGACGAAATTGAATAAAAATGGAGAAATCGGACAACCCTGACGAACGCCACCTGTGGTCGGAAAGCTGTCGGATATGCCACCGTAGACCCTGACGCGGCCTGTAGTGTTCGAGTATAGAGCACGAAGGATGTTCACATATTTCGTGGGAACACCTTTCCGCGCAAATATTTCGAACAGAATTGATCGATGAACTAAATCGAACGCACTCTTGAAATCGAGGAGCACAGCTTTGTCGGTCTGCGGTATGCGTGGCGCTGCTCTAGCACATGCCGCAGGGTGTATATATGGTCTATACAGCCATGTCCTGGACGGAAACCGGCTGGCACTTCCCTAATCCGAGATTTCCCTTCCACAGTGAGGCAACGAACGAGAATCGAGGGCAATAATTTTGTCACAACTGGCGTTAGGCTAATACCCCTGTGGTTCGCACAGTCTGTGCGACTGTCCTTCTTGTACATTGTCACTATAATCAATTTGCTCCAATTAGCCGGGACACTCACTTCCTTTCAGATACGTTCGAATAGGGAGGTCAGTGCTTTGTAGAGGCCCTCACCTCCATCCTTAAATAGTGCAGGTGGGAGGGAATCCGGGCCGGCAACACGAAAACAGTTAAGGGCTGTGATGGCGTTTCGGACCTCGGCCTCGGACAGTGGTTCTAAACCAACCGTCCATAGCTCGTCCTGCACCACAGTAGGATGCAGTCCGGAAGCAGGGGTCCAGCTGAACTCATCTTGGAAGTGTTCCGCTCAAGGAGCCATACGGCGCTGTCTCTGATTGTCTCACTGACGCCTGGTTTTCTGGGACCAGTAGTGCGGATCAGCTGGAAGAGCTTGCGATAATTGCCTACTGCTCCTGCCTCCTCCATTACTTGAGTCCGACTGGTCCATCAGGCTTCCTTGTCAGCACGTAGGCTCCACTTTAGTTCGCGCCTAATAGCCCGTCTGGTCACATTGTGCTCAGAGCCAGCCGGGAGGTTTCTTCTAAATTCCAACAGGTTCACCGACCTCTCGGATATCCAGTGACTGGTGCGGTGAAGATTGATAGTGCCACAAGCAGATGCTATTACGTCTTGCATGGCGGCCGAGATCCTATTCCTCTGAAGCTCAGTGTCCTTAGAACAAGACAACGAACGTTCGATACGCAGTTCGTCTTGATAGGTTTGTCTGACCGAGGGCTGGGACAATTTCTCATTTGCCAATCGGAGGAGACGCTTGGTGCGCCTCCCGGTGAAGTTCATGGAGAAACGACAGCCTACCTAGGCATGATCACAGTCGACGCAGGTATTCCATCTTTCTCCTCCCAAACTCACCAAGTGGTCGCAAAAACTGCCCTCCTGCGTTATTCGTCCTCAAATCTTCGGATATATTCTCAGAGACTTAAGTATTATCATTCAATTTGGCTGCGCGAGCTCCTCCTACCACTGTTCCTCTTTTGGATCTGTCATTTTCGGACCACCAGCAAACTGTGCTTTTGCAATTTCGAAGTCAACCTTACTTGAATTTTATTGGAGAATTTTTTTCCTGTCGTCGCTCAAGAACTCTGGTCTTATTTTAAACATCTTTTGAGAGTCACCCGAACATCTTACTGCCACTCCTTCTAGTCGCTGTAGAAAGCGCTAGTTGTCAATTTGGTCCGCCTTTGGTGCAGTCACTGTCGCCATTAGACAGTATTTTCCAAGTCATCCTGCTTTGCCTCAATCCTACTCTGCATCGCTGCCTATCCACTTAACGGGCTGGATCAGTAGCACGCGCGTCGCCTATCTGCCCTAAGGAACGTGTGCCTCATCTGGACGCGACACGTCTGACCCCCCTGATCTCAAACCAGCGCCGATCGCCACGCAACGGAAACTGAAGCGAATTCATACACGGTGCGTCAGTATCTATATGCTTTTGCCATCCCTGTTGTAGTGCACAAATCCAGTTGCTCCATTCAATCTTTTTATTGGGGAATCTTTACAACATATCGCCATCAGCTACGGTCATTCCTAATTCGCTGCCCCATTACTCACCGTGACCCCATATATCAGTAGAATTATTCCATTCTAAGTTAGTGGTAAGTGAGATATCTACAACATAGATTCTGAACTCTCCTTTTCTATCTAATCCCTTTTGGAATTGGTGCAAATCACAATAACAAAGTACACATTTCAAGTGTATTTGGCCCATTTGAAAGTCAATTTTAACCTATGTGTAAAAACCGTTAAGTCTGGTCCTGTTTGCTTTAACTATCAAAAAGCGTACCATTCGAAGTCTTTAGGGATGAATGAACTCGTAAGTAGACAATACAGCAGCAAAACCGAACCGTTTTGTTTCTGCCAGGTGTGCAAATTCATTACTATTGTCAGCTGTGTAATTTTCCTAAGGAAAAATGTGAATCTAGCTGAGAAATTTCTTTCTAACCCCAAGCTCCTGTACAGACACATAAACAAGGTCCGCAAAGTGCAGCGAGGAATTCCTGCCTTACACACGTTATGTGGACTCGCATAAACCGCAACCGAGAAGGTCAAGACCCTAGGTCAACAACTCTCCACGAACTTCCTGAGCAAGACATCGCCGCATCCACTGTTCCCTATCGTTGTCCCACCACCAGGACTTTGCCACATTGTGTTTACTAGTGCGGATGTTACGAAAACGCTAATTTCCCTGCGCAACCATACCTCCCCCGGGGTGGATAATATTCGTCCAAAAGCATTGAAATTGACTGCAGTAAACCTGGCGAACCCACTCTGCAAGTTCTTCCAACGATGCCTCAGTAAGATGCGGGTGTCAACCGTGTGGAAGCAGGGCATCGTCACTCCCATCCATAAGGGAGGATGTCGTACAGATCCGGCCAACTATCGCTCAATAACACTACATCCATTGCTCTCCAAAATCATGGAAGTGATTGTTGCCGAAGCGATGATGAACTACTTGGAAGAACGCAATATCATAGCACAAGAACAACATGAATTTCGTTAGAACCGATCTTACACTTCGAAGTTGCTACATGCTACATCCAGTTGGGCAGTGACCGTCGACAGCGGCGTAGGTGTGGACGCAGCATTTCTGGACGTCTCAAAAGCGTTTGACCATCTGAATCACCGTATCCTCCTTTACAAGCTGCAGTGTTGTGGAACTGGTGACTCAATTCTTGGTTGGATAAGTAACTTCTTGCTTCAACGACATCTGAATGTAAGATTTCGTGGCGTCATTCCTGACCGAATCGACGTTAAGTGCGGAGTGCCCCAGGACTCAGTACTTGGTACACGAATATTCCTGATTTAACTAAACGATCTCGCGACAGTATTCACTTCTAACTCCTTACTCTTCGCTGATGATCTCAAGATATGGGGAGCCATTAGGACAACCAGTGACAATGCAGCACACCAGGATGATCTTGACAGGGTCAACAAATGGTCGACTCAAAACCTGCTTCAGTTCAACGCTACAAAATGCAAGGTATTGAGAGTACGCCATAAAACTACTTGCAAATACAGACTGGAGGATCAAATATTGCGGCGCACTTCAACGGAATGCGGTCTAGACGTGATAGTGCAGGAAGATCTGAGCTGTTCCCGTCAGGCCGAGAAAGCCTCCAAAAATCTAACCAACACCTTGGCCTTTTGCGGAGGACATTCGGGCGCTTCGATCCTTCCATCTTTTCTCAGATGCTCAACGCCTACATTCGGCCTCATTCTGAGTACGCCAGTCACGCCTGGCAGTCATGGCAAAAGCAAGACCTTGTCAGCGTGTGCGCGCTAGTCGTACAATCCTGTGCTCTGTGTTTAATTGGACGTATCCCGTCACATTCTTGTGCCGCGTCTTCGGAAGTACGCTCAATCGATTCGGAGCACTGACCTCTATCCAATGGCGTCTACATTATTGATATAAGTCCAACGACACGCTGGTACAACACAAACAAAATCTTCGGAAGTCTATTCACTAAGGCCAACTTGAGTAACTTTGCTTATTTGAGTTTCATCAGTACCTTGGGATACCATTCGACAGATCTTCTTTAAGGCTGGCAGACAATATATAATTTAGTACTGTGCACCACGGTATACCATAGGTACAAGCATTTTTGTCATCTCACTTTACCACCATGTTTTTACGTGCATTTCACTGCACAAAGCCTGTGTGATTTTGCCTCCTCGTGCGGCTAGTGACGCACCACCCAAACGCGCTGACTGGAGCAGACAACTGAGGCAGCCCAAACAGCGTGACCAGCGCAACCTAAAACTGCATACCGACCATTGATCTATGGGTCAGAGAAGTTTGGCAACCGGGAATCCAGTGAGCAACAAAGCTAAGGTCAACCGGGGCTCAGACAAGCGGGGAACTGAAATCCGCTCGAAAATCACGCGTTCGTTCTGTGCCAATTCATATGACGCGACAAATGTGAACATTACACTTAACAAAGCTAACAGCGGATCGACAGATAGCTTGTGGTTTTGTGACATATGTTCAAATAGTCCGATAATTAAGATTGTTCAAAAACTTACGATAAGGTGTAAAGCATTGGCTGTTACGTCTGCAGACCAAAAAGGAACTGATCGCAGCAATGGGAGGGAAAATCTCATAACTCGAGTTGCAGATTAGTGCATTACCTAGCCCGAATCCCCGACCTGTTAAAAGACAAAAGCTCTAGCAAAAGTGCTACCCAGTCCAGCGAAAGGCAAGCACCGTTAGTGAAAAACAGCATTGAAAACAGGCCGCTTATACGGGACCCCAAGTCTCACGTAATGCGCCAAAGCATGCAGAGTTACTCACAAATTGCATGCTCACCTCCGTCAGTAGCTGGTCAACAACAATTGACTCCTACAGATAGCTCAAATAACGGCGTTGCACATAAAAATTCTTGCTGTAGCCTTGGCGTATTGTCCACGGAAGACAAGCCAGACACCCCCACTCGACAAATCTACGCTCACAAGAAACCGCAGAACAAACAATTACTACGCAACCAAAAGGCGATGACAGTAATATGTTCAAACGTCCCAGAACCCACTAGCGAATCGCTAAAAGGTAGACAAGTCGAGGAGCAAAACCGGTGGGCTGAAATAACCAGCGCACTCGGACTGAAAGTTCCCCCAACTTGTCTTACACGCCTTTCACGAAATCCATCATCTCCACACTTAGGGGAACCTCAGTTACTGCGAGTAACGTTTGGCAACACGCGCGACCTGGAAGATGTTCTCTGCAAGCCACATGCTAGTGAACTCTTCTGTCAGTGCCCGCATTTTTCCTGACAGGCCATGAGGAGAAAGACAGAAGCGGAAATTCAACCCTAGTTCGTCACGTCAAAATGAGATGAAGAAAGTGGTACTGGTTCGTGGTGTGCTGGAATTGAAGCATGACGACAGCAGTGAATGACAGAAGCACGACATGGAAGAATGGCGGTACACCGCAGAACCTTACGATATGAAGAATGTCGTAGCTTTTGAGATCACCCGTCTAATTGCTTCCACAAACTACCAAGGTAGCGGGCCACGAATTTTGGAAGTTACCTTGGCTGCGCCCGAAATGGTATCAGTGGCAATACAAGCATGGCATGACAACAGGAAACTTGGGCCACCAGGAGTACGGTTAAGACCATTCCTTCAATTAGTACAGACCTCAGATACAGATGAGCCAGTCTCAATTGTACCTATCTCAAACCAGCCAACTGTGCAAACAACCGTTTCAAAAAGCTTCAGCAGACTGGCACCATTTGTGCCGGTCACTCACAGCGAACCGAGCTCCTGATGCGTCAACAAATACAATGCTGCTACACTAACACTCAGGGGTTGTACTCTAACCTCTCGGAGCTGCGCCATCGACATGAAACAACAAGTTTGGACCTCATAGCAGTTACTAAAACTTGGCTCTCAAACGGCATACTTGATCCAAAGATTGAACTCAGTGAGATGTCAGTCATTCGAAATGATCGTCCATCTCGCAGTGGCGGTGTTGCTCTCTACTATCGAAATTATTTGAAATGTGAGGCTCTTACCGAAAATTTCCTTGTTATTCCCGACGCACTATTGTGCCGACTGCACCTAGCAGATCGACATGTTGGTTAACAGAAGAAGAGTGATGCTTGCCTCTTAGCAGTTATTTATAGACCTCCGAACTCATCAGCAGACAGCGATAACATTCTGTTAAACGCCCTCTGCTATGAAGTTTCACAAAAGTACTCTCACTATCTTATAATGGGTGACTTCAATGTTCCTTCAATAGCATCAATGTCCCCTAATGGGCCACCATTTAAATCGAAACTCCTCGAGTTCATGGATATGGCAGTTTTGTATAACCATGTGCACCGACCAACCAGACATCGCGGTTCAAACAAGCCATCACTCCTGGACTTAATCCTGACTAATGAAGAGTTGATGGTTGAGTCAGTAGCATACGATCCTCCACTGCGCCGTAGCGACCATTCAGTCCTAACATTTGGTTATGTGTGTTATGCCAATATTGTTGCTAAAGAAAGAGAGACTCAACGCACTATTACGGACTATTATAAGCTGCGCAGCTTGGCAGCAACCGTTGACTGGGACCTACAGACGCACAGCTCAGCGAATGACGCGTGGAATGAATTGAAAAACAAAATTAACTGGGTCATACAATCAGCATCGAAGGTTGTATCATTACGAGCATCGCGCCGGACCAATACGTGGATCCGGAGCAGAACACGTAAATGGATCAACAGAAGAGATGAAATCTGGAGGCGACATTTGCTAAGTCCATGTGATATCATGTGGCAGGATTACAAAGTCATCAGAAACTACTGCACGTCACTCAATAGAGTTGATAAGTACGAATGGCAGGAGAATATGGTGCTGAAATTTACGAGTAACACCAAACTGCCATACAGATTTGTGAATGGCATAAAAAGGTAAAACCCAGAATACCACCACTCAGGACGGCCAGTGGCCTGACAACTACTGCTGTGGATGCCGCGAAAGCTCTACTCTTGCAGTTTAGCTCGGTAGCTACAAATATCATGGAGCTTTCGCCCTATCAACTCCCAACCAATGTCGTTGGCTTATCCAGCGTCACCTTTACTCCAGCAGCCGTTGCAAGCAAGTTACAGTCTCTCCGGGAGTACAGTGCCCCTGAAATCGACGTAATCTGCCCAAAAGTACTAAAAACCCTTGCTCCCACCATAGCAGCACCACTTGCAACCTTTTTCTAGGGTCTGCCTAACTCCTATACACTCCCATCTGAGTGGAAAAATGGAATTATCACTCCAATATATAAAGGAGGTAAGCGCTCAGATCCTGCTAACTACCGACCTATTACTCTCCTTCCTTTTTTATCGAAAGTTATGGGATCGGTAATCGCAAATAGATTGACGCGATACTTTGAAATTCAACAGATAATTTCTAATGCCCAACATGGTTTCCGACGCAGACGATCTTGTCTCACCAATTTGCAGCTTACTCGGGACTTATGGACCAGGGCGGCTGATGAAGGAGTACCCATAGATGTGATATACCTGGATTTTTCTAAAGCATTCGACAGGGTTAATCACTTCTTTCTCCTCCAAAAGCTTGCTGCCTACGGTATCAACGGTTCCCTGCTCATTTGGTTGGAAGACTACTTACACGACAAAGCAATCAAGGTAAGAGTAGCTGACACCTATTCTGAAAGCCTTTACGTCTCCAGTGGTGTTCCACAAGGATCCGTCCTTGGCCCGCTACTGCTTTTAGTCTACATTAATGAGCTTCCAGCAGACATTCTATCTCCAATGCAAATATTTGCAGACTATGCTAAAATATGGAGAGCAATTCGCTCAGCATCCGACCGCGTCTACCTCCAGGAAGATCTGGCCCGGATTAACGAATGGGCAGAAAAGAACCAGCTTCCACTGAACGCTGCAAAGTGCCACCTGCTGACGGTGCCCAAAAGTTTCGTCAACACAAACCTTTTGGGGCAACACGTCATGCGACACGTGACTAGTGAACGCGACCTAGGTATAATCGTGCAAGAGAGTCTTGGAAATTCGCTCCAATGTTCGAAAGCAGCACGTGTGGCGAACTTGAACTTGAGACTTTTGAGGCGAGCTCTCGGCACTTTTGAGTGGCGGTTACTACCATTGTTGAAAACTCCTACATTCGTCCTCGTGTTGCATATGCAATTCAGGCCTGGTGTCCATGGTTAAAACGAGACAACCGCCTCTTGGAAGAGCCCCAAAGAAGAGCCCCAAAGGCAACGCGTGGACTATCCGGTATAAGTTACGAAATGCGTCTTCGTGTACTCTGTGTGTTCTCATTAGAATACCGACGGCTTCGCGGAGATCTTACTCTCACATACCGGATACTAACCGAAAGCGAGCATCCATGTACATCACTGTTGACTCTAGCTCCATACAAACAAAACCGAGGCAACCACCTGAAACTAATGACGCAACACTCTCGTTTGAATTGTAGAAAGTATTTTTTCTCACTTAGAATCCTTTCTCACTGGAATGCATTACCAAACTATGTGGTGAACGCACCAGACATGACGACATTCGAAAGACTCTTAGATTTTCATCTTAGTGATAAACGATACACAACACTTTGCTAAAGTGCAATGATTTAACCACTGATACTTTACGTTCCACGTTGGAACATTTTGATTTTAATTTTCTTTTGCATATCCATCCTGTGGGTCTTGTAAACTTATGCTTTTTATCCCA
>OX104066.1:64846362-65043670 GCA_944474145.2 Dicrocoelium dendriticum
GCAGATGTAGAAGTTCCAGTATAACGAACTTATCTAGAATGGCGACGCTAATTGACCTGCCAGTGTGAAGTTATGGGCTGTGAATTTTATTCGGTGGCGAGTCACATTCGCGACGTTGCAGTGTTGTTAAACGGACATTTGTGGCTTTTTATAGGGAGAACGCTTGCCAGGCGAAAACCCACCACGTCCTGAAACACTGTCGCCAATCCATTGGATGGCAAGTTGTAACTGGCTATGTTTCTGGTTGAACGTTTGTTTGCTCGGTTATTCGCAGTCAGGTTGCGTCCCATTTTTCTGTTGGCTGATGCGTTAGCCGGGTGCCTATTGCGTTCCTGGGTCCTGTTCTGTGCCCGATTGGTAGGTCGGGAACTAAACATTCTTTTTGAATATGCTGTGTTGATCCTCTGCAGAACCACGTGAAGTCTCCGAGGGATATACATTGAAATATGTTGAGTTGTTGTTGAAGTCTTGAAGGATAGAATATGGTTCCGAAGAAAGAATCGCAGATCCCCCGGGGTATGTTGTAAAATTGATTAGAAATATAGGAAACCACGGCCAATTGAGCGGTCAACGCGGATTGAAGAGCTCATAATGACCAATTGTTCTGGCTTTGTATCGCAGGAGAATGTGCCTTCCGAAGTCAAAAGTGATTCTCCAGGCAAGAGTTATGTGGAAGAGATAGTGGTAGGCAAACTGAACCCAAAGGTTCAAGCCCCGAAAAAATTGTGTCTGTGCATGATGACGAATGATTTGTCCGGTTAGTAAGTTGTAAAAACGGTTGATAACCTTCCGCTCATGTTCAGATAAAGGAACTGTGTGGTATCAAGAAGTTCGCGCTGCTCTGCCCGTCAGAGCGTTGTCAAACGGACTCTTACGGAGTTTGCTAACTGTGAGAACCGCTAGCGTTAGATCGCATTTCCCGAGGTGGTAACATCTTAACTTTCGGGAGCTTCCAGTAGGTGTAGTTACATCTAAGACAGCGCAGCCACAATCTCTGAAATACTTGGGCCGCATCAGTTAGGTCTGGACGATGTAAATAAACAAGATTAATTATCCCTCATTGGTGAGGGAAAAGCTGCTATCAGATTGCCAAAAAGCCTGATACGGTTTACTCTCACTGACGCCCAGGAAAAATTTACGCTTGCAAATGAACAGCATAAGAACATGTGTAGTCTAGCTGCCTTTAAATCCGTGTGTGTGCCTCGAAAGCATGACATTTTCGTGGATCGCGCGGCTTTCCCTTTGTCAGTTTTGCAGCACATCACGTACAGTTCGTTTAACATTTCCTTACCTCAAATCGCCACGAATTTCTTCACTTTTGCATTATCAATTTTAGCTCGAAAAATGGGTCAGGAATCTTATCGATTGGCTACATTGGGGATGTGTACTATAGCATGTGTGCTGAGTCTAGCCACAATTGCCTTGACCATCGGGTCTTTGAGTTGGCAGGGTTTGATCGTGTATTACCCACAGTATAAAAGCGGAGAAAATGTAAGCTGCATATTCCAAGTCTCTCGTCGTGAAGGCTTCTTCCATACTTGCTACACCAGACTTCCAGGTAAGTTTATACATTGCAAGATATTCCTATCGCATCTCATTGATTATTCCTTATCGGTAGTATGTATTTCGGTCAACAAATACTTCACATAACCCGAAGCAAAGTGACCGTCTTGCTACACAAGTAACGCAAATCTAACCTCAGCTGGCAGATCGATCGTCAGCAGGTAAACAGGTGGCACATCATGATGCCGGTGCAATGGAGCAATGGTTTATAATGGGTAAAAATGAAGCTGCTTGACAAGTCCCGCAGGACGGTTAGGGTGTGAATTACAAGATGGACACAGGATCGATAAAAAGAATGCGCAATTGCATGACTCACCAAGAGGTTTGCAGTAGCACAGATGCGAGTATTCGTGTCTGGAGTTTAAGGAGAGTCTGTGACTAAACCTTAAAGCTCAGGGTTTCCCAAGGGTTGCTACCGCAGTCTGTACAGTGGGTCAGAAGGCCTGTATGAAGATCCTTAATAGTCTGTCTTATATTGACTGGAAAGTGGTAAAATAAGGATTCTGATTCGATCCAGTTATGAAATACCTATGCAGTAGCAAGCGCGCCATGTATTGCGCCTGCATAAGAACAAGTACAAAGTAGACAGCTGTATCATTACCGAAGACTTCGGGGACAATCTCCTAATGTATATGTTATGCACACGGCGTTTGGTTTTTGACACAAAGGCTTCTTTAGGCAAAAGAAATGAGCTTTACATTGGTTAACCTTTATTTATCAAATGGACCTAAGTGAGCGACCATATTTTACTTTTCTCACTCTTTATCTCAATGATCACTGAACCCCAGTGTCTTTCTGAACGTTTACGCTAGATAATTAATTTTAATTTTACACTGATGTTACTTATCAAACTATTCATCTAGGCAGACATTCGATAGATGACCCAGACATATTTTGATTTCATCATATTCACCTCAACCATCCTACGGGACGTGTCAAGCACTTGCTTTTATCCCGTGATAAATCATTGTTCATTGTTCATTGTAATGACCAACAGCTTGTCCTATGGAATGACATGCAGTCTCAGCTGAACCACACAACTGGCCGTCAGAATGCCTACGCTGCAACAAAATTAGCCTCAGTTGCAGCGTATTAGGATGGGTCCTAAAATAAATGACGAACCGGTGTGCTACTGAATTGTCATTGAGACGATTGCAGAGAACATAACCTCAGGGCGCAGGTGCTAAATTATTAGCTTCCATGCGCTTGAGAAATAGTGACGTTCGGGAGTTGGGACAGTAATATTGTCGGCTCGGTTGATTGCCAGCAACCATCGAGAGCATGTTAGTTGGTTTCAATCCACCCATGCAACCTCACTACAAAACAATAGCAGGAGGATACAGAAACAGATGGCACCGAACCTCATGCATAGGTGGTATAGACGGGGCAATACATTTTCTTCGGAACTACGATTAATGGTAGCAATCGAAAATTCACAAACGCCGAGAAAGCGACACCATAAAGGATTCAATGGAATCAGAACACCGATTCAGAAAACTGCTCACATTAGTAGCTTTTGAGAACGCTACCATTGGACTGCCTACCGCAAGTCCAAGTGGGATCAAGAACGAATTACATTCATGTCGAGACTTAGCGTTGCTCCGTTCACCCGCAAACCGTCAGAAAATGATTAGGTGCCAGCCTCTCATTGGCGGCATAAATTCAACCCCTTCATGCACCCTTGTCAAGCTTTTCTGACTTCCAAGAAGCTCCCATAGATGTACACTGATGCACAAATCACACTTGGTAAACTTATCGGACTGCGAATCCGTCAGAGATTTAGGGGATTGTGACCCATCACAATAACACAGTCATTGCTATGCCCGAAATAACTGACATGGAAGGCACGCTGCCAGACATACCATTGTTTGACCCGACAAACCTAGTACAGAGAATGTAGTGGCCCTGTAATTCCGCAATGACCTCCATGATGGATTCCACCGACATATCGGCAAACTCTGTCAATGCGCACGATCTCTAATTACAAACTGCTGTATTAACATGTAAACAGCCTACGTAAGGTGAAACAAAGAGAATTCCTCCTCTTCAAACAGCGGAGGAACTTACTCTGACCAGGAAGGATGCGGCGAGTGGTCTGCGACTATGGTACGCCCGAACATTTAGTTGCGTTCATTGGCCCCCTAACCCTGTGGAATGTGCTGTCTACCCCACAATTTTCACTCATATAACCTTTACGTCACAAACTGTATTGAAAGAAGCTCAGCTCGCTCGGAGTTGACAATATTCACCCCAAGTCACTTGCGGCGACGAGAAAGAGCTTAGCTGTGTCTTTGTTTTGATATTCTCGGGGTTATTTGACGAAATGTACGTGCCTGACAAGTGGAAACACTAATTGATTACTCCAATTCACAAGGAAGCTAATCGTTCCGATCCAGCCAATCACCGTTTTGTAACCCTCCTATCGGTACTTTCAAAGGTCATGCATGCCATGTTTGCCGATGCGCTAACGGCCTACTTGGAAGAGTTCATCTACCTTGCACAGGAACCGCATGCCTTCCGACGAAATGGATCGTACGCTACAACTCTGCCGTTGGCACGATGCAGCCGGACCGAGATAGTAGACACTGGTGCATAACTTGATACAAGCTAACTCGACTTCTCAAAGTCATTCAACCGGTTAGACCATGATATGCTTGTCTCCAAACTGCAAAATTTGGTATAGGTGAACTTCTCCTAGGATTGAACAGAAGTTTTCTCCTTAACGGGCGCTTAAGTGTAAGTGTGTAAATTCTTATGAGATCCCATTCAAGTCGAATGCCGAGTACCAGATATTGGTACGGGGACCACAATCTTTTGACGCATAAACAATGGATTTATCACGAATAACAATGCAAACGCTGAACAGTTTTCCGTAGGTAAATAGTGAGAGCAAAAATGAATGAATCAAAAAACGCGTAGCTGTGGACTTACCAGAAAGTACATGTGTACACATTGTTTGCATAAATTGTCTCACGTCCGGGCAACTGGAGTTAAACCACGTAATGCAGGGGGTGTAATGCATATCGAGTTTTGAATTCAGGTCATGTAAGATCGGAGATGACTGAATGCGGAAGTAAGTTTCACGGCTGGAATACATAAATGTGGAAAAAGTTCCTGCGACATATCATCCAAGTATACCGTGTCGCCATCTTCATATGATGGCCCCTCAGTAAATTGTTGTCACTGAGTTTCAACGGGGGTAGGCATGCGCGGTTGGGATCCTTGGGAATCTGACACACAGATATGATATTAGCTCGCAAAAGATGATATTGTTCACAGAATATTCTTAGTCTGGTTTGAATAGGTAAAGAACGTGGAGGAATCTTACCATTTTTGTTGCCCTCCGTATTGGATTCTAAAAAAGTCATAAGATCATGTTTTTACCAAGGGTGCCACACCTGATTGGAGCATTCTGCCTATGGCCTCAGCTAGGCGGTGAGCCTTTGTGAAAGAAGGTAGGATCAGTTCGACCAAACACCCTCTAGAGCAGGCAAAATTATTAGATGGCTTTCTTAAGTGCCTTCTCTGCCTGTTCTGAGCATCAAAGAGTTTCATGCACGAGCACCCGAACATCGCTGTCATTAGAAGCAAGCTGCATTACGTGTTCACCCGGTTGAGATTTGTGGGTGCTCTGGTGGCGTATGCTCATTGCCTTGCACTTGACAGAGTTAAACTCGAGCATGTTTGCGCCGACCATTCGTAATCCGTGTTGAAATCACCTTACAGTGCAATGCGATCGTCCATTGGTTTGATTTCCCGCCAACTCTGGAAATCGTTTCCAAAGAGGCTTCGATGTCAACACTCCGGTGTGGTTGTTTATGAACAGGAAGGATAGCCTTGATTCTAGTACCGAGCTTTGGGGCACGCAACAGCGAACGTCTGTCGGGTAGGAGAGGGTGCTGAGAACATGTAAATTCAAGCGTTGTTGGAGTAGGAATAACAGTGTTCAACCCAGGAGAGCGTCACCGATCCCGTAGCTCCGAAGCTTGTAAAAGAGAATGCGGAGATTTAGCCGAACAAATCCCTTTGAGAAATCTAGGTAGGCGGCATCGACTCCCTCTGCAGTATGGATGTATTCTGTTGGGGCTGGCACTGGCTAAGTAAAGAATTTTGGTACAAGCACGGTTTTGGCGAAATCCATACTGCTCCTGCACAGTCATTTTGCACCTTGATTAATATCCCATGAGTGTTTCTACAAAGACAAGTTCCATGAGGTTAACAAATACAGGAAGAGGAGTAGTCGGGCGGCGGTTTGCGGATATAGCACCATTGTTTTCCTTGTAAATGGCGGCGACTGGTTTACGCTTCCACATAGTCGGGACTTGCATCTCGTCGAGACAGCGCTGGAAAACCTGAGTTAATTGTTCAACTAAGATTGTGGCATCTACCATCAAAGACTTGGGGCGTATGTCATTCACACATTTGGTACTGTATTGTCGTAATGGCATCAGACTCTTTAGCACATCCGAGGATTTAAAGGAGATACAGTTAAGTCCTAGTGATGATGTGATATGTGTGAAAGTGGTATGAGGTGGCGAAGCGTTCTAGAAAGTACCAGTGAATCGATGTCTAACAGAATTAGTTGCTCTTGAGCATTTGTTCGTTATTAAGTTAGCTATATTTATTAGTTAATCAAAGCAATCGAAGTGTTGAATTGATACGACTTAACATGTTCCGGTTTCTAACCTTCGCAAACTTTATCATTGTCTTTTTCCACACCCTACCCCATGATAACCAGGTGACCACAATATCAATCGTTTGGGTCTAAAGTGCAGACAAAATGATTATGGAAAACCATCTAACTTTGCGGGCTGGAGGGATTCGGCATACTACGAGCTAATCAGTAAGTATCCCCATTAACTTATTATGACTGAAAATAAGTTTTATCAAGACAACGATAAGACGAGCCTCTCAAGATGGTACCATTTCTTGTTATCTGATCACTTGCAACTAGCAAAGTACTTAAATCATATGAGAGCAGCAAACGATAGTTTTGCACTTAGTCATAAAAAAGCACACAGACACAAAACAACAAGTGGTTGAGCTGGAACAAAGAGCATGAACTCTAAGGAAGCTTTAGGCCTACCGGCAATTGCTTCCGCATACCTGGTAAGAGTCACGGCCTCGGCAAACGTCAACACCGTGGCGTTTTCGTTTTGTTGGGCAACCGACAATGTTGACTCGGGATTAACCAGATGGGCTTTACCGAAATGTGGTCTAGCGATAACTGACGCCGATAGTTTACGTGCTGCTCGTTTTCCGGTTGCTTGTTGCACCGTTATCTTAGCAATCCGCTTCGGAATATGCTCTCCAATCCGCCTACTCAGACAACGATCTGTACTGCCAACAAAAGTGCTTCCGCAGCTACAAACGAATTGACAAATGAAAGGAGTTGTAGCAGAGATCGGTTGAGTAGATTCTACTGGATGCATCTGCAACTTTTTAATCGCCCAAATAGGATAGAGTATGGCAGCATGGGTTTTACGGCAAATGGTTGTGTTCGATCGTCGTTCAATTTGTGCCTTCACGATATCACCTTTAAAGAGTGCCTGTAAATAAACCGGCGTATTGGGGACAGTAAGTGCCCTTGGTATTTTTTCCTCGAGTGAATGCTTTTGGATATTCATTGGCCCAAAATGTCAGTGTGATGATCGACAGCTCCGATTTCACGGTCGGCACTGCGTTTTCTACGGCATAGATTAAACAGCGTCTAAACAAGGCGACGCTTTTATTGGAGTGGCGCGAACCTGTAGTGGTTCTCATACAGTCCAGTCCGAGTGGTTTTCTGTAAACAGCGCTTTGTCGAAGCATTTGCCGAAACCAAAACGCCAGGATGCTAAGTTTGCCGACAACGTGACCCTTAAATGTAACCGTCCTAATCTTTGTATACAAAAGCTATCGACAGAAGCGCCAAAGCTTCCTTGGAGTTGTTTCAGTTTTGCTGCTCCCAACACACACCTCACGATCGATTTCGTCCACAGTTGGCCTCATCAGGTGGGGATAGCCTTGCTTGGGGTTCAGGACCTTTGCCATAGTTCAACCACCTGTTGTTGGTGTATGTGATTTTTTCTGAGTAAGTGTAAAATGATCCTTATCCTCTCGCAATTAATTTATACATGTTGTTAGTTTGCAAGTGATCAGATAACACCAAATAACTGCTCGTCTTCTCATTGTTGTGTTCAAACGGATACAGGGAACTCCACGCTTAAGTTTCTGAAGCAGAGACTCTCTAGCGACACCAATGAACTCTTTGATGAAAATGTGTTTTTTTTCATTTTATTCACACTCCAGTAAACCAAACGCACATACATAGGCCCATAGGTATCAGTTTGAGTCGTTAGGTCCACCTTGTTTCCCCGTTTGTGGGTATTAGTAGACAACAAGTCAAGTCAAGAATTGGTTTTTATGCACCTATGAAGAGTGCAAGTGGTAGTGTCCACTTGCTACATGAAGAACCAAGTTGTGACGTTGAATTCGGAAAGCGGTGTTGATGCAACATGGAACAAGGAGGCGACGGAATTTCTGCTGGAAGCTTTGAGAGTTGAAGGTTTAGCGATTTAGGACCTCAGATCATCATCGTCCCTGCAGTAAGTCGTAAATGAGTTAACCACTCACTAATCCATATGGTAGTACCGTGGCTGTTTAGTCCAGCAAGATTGAAAGCTTCTCAGAAGGAAAAATTGTTATTTCGGAAAGCGAAGACCCAACTTGAGGTTCTAGGGATCAACTAGAACCTCAGCGCCAGCGGAGTTACAGTGCTCCCAATGGTATGGTTGAGAACAAACAGAATTGGATAATACAACCCAACTGCTGAACTCAACCATTTTATCGGTACTGCAACAAACGAGGAATGTTTCGTAAGGTTGATTTATAATGCCTGAAGATACATCAAACTGCTGCTGCTGCTGCGTAGATATTTGCAACCGCGTAAAATTATACAAACAAAGCAAAACGTGAAAGCGATGAACTTCAGTTTCAACTGAGCAGGCTAACATCCTTCAATGAGAAGACCAGGTACTTTCATGATAGATATACGTTTCTGTGCAGACAGAACACAATCAACAGGAACGACAAGTGTGTGGATGACACTCGCAAATATTTGTATAGTACAATACCTGAAAAGGATTAGTCAGTCGAGTATACTAGAATACAGGCAAGCGAGTGTACAGTCACCCCACATAGCGCTGTGATGTCCTTGATCACGTCGTGATTAGGCTAGGGCAATTATAAACTAATAAAGGAATATATTGGCCAGCACCTAATCGGCCGTGGAAGGAAACCGGCTAATTTTGATTCATCAAATCATAATAGTGACACATGGGTGGCCCATGGCCAATTACTGCATTGCTGCTAGCAGAACACGTGGGAGAGAGAAAGCTCAAGTGTGGATATCCAGAAAAAGTTCTCTGCCTACATTTGTAAGAGTAGAGAGGATGTCGTACATGAAGACCGCCCAACTTCTCATGCCCTCAGAGTAGTCACCGTTCAGCAGAAACTCGATTTGTTCGCGACTGACTGAGCATGTAAAATTGACTCGATTATCGATCGGAACACTTGTCTAGGGGGAGACCTGATAATCAGGTCTGTGCTCCTTACGTTTATCGTCTGGAAGTGTACACGTTACTTTTTGTATGCTTCAATGTTCGTATGAGTCAGGCGGACGTCATGTTCCAATTTCAGCATGGCGACGACTGGCGCTGACGGCCATTATCTTCGCTGTATCGTTTGCATTGGTTGGCCTCATTTTGACTGCCTTCTTCTTAAAGAATTGGATGAAAATAGAGAGCCCGGAGGAGTTTCAAACGTACCAGCGGTTGGTGGCAGCGATATTATTCCTCTCTTCAGGTAAGTCCAAGCCCTTTCATTTCACTATCTATTATAGGCATACCTAAGCGAGTGATGATCATTATCTAGTTATCTAGGGATGGAAGGATCAGAAAGCAAATGATACGAAGTGTTAGAAAAAGTAAAATCAAGTATAATACTTAACTACACACTAATATGTACACAAATTTGAATAGATGTTAACGGTTCATCCATACAAATCATGCAGTTATCGTGGTATTTGCATCTGTCTGACTGCCCTGACCAAAAGGGGCAGCAAAATATGACTAACGAAGTCGACATATTTCAATGTGTTTGTTGTGTATCGAATCGTGGCTGTTAGACATTGTGGCTTAATCATTCCCTGTTGTAACCGAGACTATTTTGGTTGTAACGCGTACGCTTGTATACGCTTCCTAGTCGAAGAAAAAGATTCGGCTCTGGCGACATGAGCCCAGCGTGCACGAGAAGATGATCAAGTTCGGAGTTTGCAAGCAATCGGCTGACCATTGGGAAGAGCAACACTCAAATATTTCCAATCGGCTGGCCTGTTTGTTGGGCAACCTTCCCCTTTTTGTCAGGTCAGGCGAAGCAGTATGTAACGGAAGTGGCATTTTATGGCGAATGGGAGCGATAATCAAGTTAGCAGAAACACGAGTAGGGGGATAATTGCGGTCACACTTCCTGATGTCGCCTCAAGTGGTTCAGCCATAGTGGGAATAGTGCAGGCATTTTCTTCTGCATCATGGTATTATATGAAAATCGAAATCGGCATACACGAGTATCGCACAACACCCCAGTGAAACATGAGCACATGCAGACACTGCAGCGACTAATTAATAACCATCAAATTCTGCTTACTCGTTCGGACAAAGGCTTCGGCATTATTATCCTAAACAGAGCAGACCACCCCAACAAGATAGGTGAAATATTGGCAGATAATATGAAATTCTTGAAAGTCATTGGTAAACGAGACAAAACAAAGCAGACCGAAAATCAACTGTGCGTCTGTCGCAAAAAGCTTAAGAATGGTGGTTATATCAATGAATCGGTCTATGGAAGTCTACGCCCCGTGGGCACGGTTATTTCAAGGCTTTGCGGCCTTCCTTAAACCCACGAGCCTAACTGTCCTCTTCGCCCGGTATTGGACATGAGAAACTTCCCGTACCACTCGATTGCTCTTTGTTTGGTGGAACTTCTTGAGCCTGTGCGTAGACGAGTCGCTGTACATACCCCAAAGGATACTTGAGTTTGTAGATGCCGTGCGTGATATCCACGTCACTAACCAAACGATGTGCTCTCCTGTAGTCATTTCACTGTTCATAAATGTGCCGTTATTTGAAACGATTGAGCTCATTCTCAACTTTGTTGACGAGTACCACCTTAATATTAGCATACCAACTCTGGCCCTGAAGGAATTACTGCTCAGGTGTACATTTACTGTTCAGTTCCTATTCAAGGGGATATATACCGGCAGCGCGATGGAGTTGCAATGGGTTCGCCGCTAGGACCATTCCTCGCTGATGTCTTCATGGGTATGTTGGAACAAGGTAAATTGAAAGCGGTCATCAGCAACGTCAACTTATACCACCGTTAAGTAGACGACATCTTCATCCCACTTGACGCCTCTGGTAACCTTGAGGAGCTGATCAGTGTATTTAACCCGGCTCACAATGCAATACAATTCACCTATGAGGTATAAGAAAACGGCGATTTTCATTTTCTTGATGTAGCTCTAAAGTGATTTGATGATGGTGCAATTCAACGTCGGGTTTAGCAAAAGTGCACTTATAGTGGAGAGTACACAAACTTTCATGGATTTATGCCGCTTCAGGTTAAGAGAATCTTGGTCCTCAGTCTCGTGAACCGGGCCGAAATCATCTGCTCGACGGATATTCTTTTTGAAGAGTTGTAGCTAATACGATCGACGCTTAAGGAGAATGGCTACCCAGAGAATTCTATTAATGCCAATATGGGGCGAAATCGGGAGGCACCTACTGTCCTGACGGCGGAACGGAAACCTATATTCCTCCAACTGCCTTACAAAGAGGAAATAGTATCAGAGAATCCATCCCTGCCGTCTCTCGTACACACTAAGGAATATCTTCCCAGCGGCAAGGTTGTAAATCCGGCTCAGCAGCAGCCATTGGTGATACTAAACCTCAAGGATAAACTGCCTGTCCACACCAAATTAATGTGTGTTTACTACTTCACCTGTTCCTATGGAGCAGGTTACATTGGTCGTACGACAAGGCGCTTATCTGAAGGGCGAGGATACACCATCCGGCCCGGCTCGGAAATGGAGGCCAAATGGCCACCAACTCTGCCATCGCCTGGCAGCTTGCGGATACGGGTCACGCCACCAAGTCGGCTGATTCATTCAAAGTAATCTATCAGACCTCAGAAACTCGAGCAAAGTATTTCCATAATCGGATATTAGACGCCGCAGAAGCCTTTGCTATACGGTTGTACGAAGCATCTCTATGCATGCAAAAAAGGTTCACACACGCTCTGAGTTTACCTTGGCCAGTACGGGTTGTAGTTGACCTGTACGAGCAAGCGACTACAAGTGGAACCTGAGCGATGGTTTGTCATAGCGCACTAGAATCAATTTTGCTGACTGACGACCCGTTTGGTCTGTACACCAAATTTTGATTTTCATGTAATTGTAAAATTCCTGAGAAGCAACTACCGAAAGCATACTTTCGCTTACACAGATTTGATCAATCAATGGGTTTTTTCAACTGATTCATGTCATTAATAGATAGGCCCACAGCGGTGACGATGGGGAGTTGGGCCGCACTTGTTACTTGATCCGCGCATCGACGCTCGTCACAGTGACTGCGCTAAGATCGTTCGCCACGTACTTGAGAGTTCTACCACCCCATTCCATTCACGCAGATTTCGGATTTGGTACTTTTCAACGCAAGCATAACCAGCCTCTAGGGACTTGATTGCAAAGCAATCCTAATAATCTAGAGAATATTTAAATCGAGTTAGTGCCTAGTATCGAGCGAATGCATCACCAAGGCAGAGTCCCTCAGGAATGTCCTGTGTTCAACCTCGTTCCTCGTTGGTCGCAAAATACTCCTTTGTGAACTAAAATCAGTGTGCGCAGCTCTCCCGCAGCTTGACATACATATACATGTGTACAGCTTTATATTTAACTTAGTATACGCAGTTGTCCTACACGTGGCATCGGTGCTAAACGTAGTGTTTAGTCTCTCTAGAAGATCACTTCTATACTCTTCTTGGTCAGTATGCACTGAACAGCTTCACGGTTCTTTCCTTGTACGGAATTCTTGCCGTCCGTATGCACTTCCTCGTGGGTCATGACTGTGGGTTTAACACTTTATGTAAGCTGTTTGACTAGTCGCCGTGAGCAACCACTGTCCAATGGTTTCCTCATAGTGCATTTACGCGTAACACTGTCTTTCTTCATCCTGCACAACGTCTGTGCACTTTGGAACAGCTCTGAGGCTAGACCCGCGTAAAGATGTTTCGCATTGACTAGGAGTGTAGTGCAATACCCTTTGGATATCAGTCATCTTATGGATATTTTCCTTTTCAAATTACCCTCATTTCTGTGAACTAAATAGTCAAACAATGGTATTGTGCATCGATAAGACTCCAGCTCTATCGTAAAACGAATACCTTCCTTAAAGAGATTAAAGTGGTTTGTCAACTTTTGCTTTTTATCCCGTTTTACGATCCCAAAGATGTCGTCGATGCGCGGATCAAGTTGAAAAATGCAGTTCGGTCCCCCTTCGTCATCACTATGGGCTTATCTGTTAATACTGTGATGCTCAAGGAAAAACCTAGACTATTCCCCACTGTGGCTGCGCCCAGACTTAGGACTGCAATAATCCCTTTGCTTATGTGTATTCTATCGCAATCATCATCCCTGTTTACTATAACATGCCGCTTCAACTACATACTGATTCACTGGGCCTGACGAAGATTTTGTGTTAAAAGCAAAATGGTGCCCAGCAAACAGGCCAACCGATTGTTCGCAAACCTCATTGAACTCGATCAGCTTCTCGATCGGTTCCAGGTGTATTCTACGATTTAGAAGCTGATCGAAATCAGATTGACACGCTGTGTGAGACAGTAGCTCAACGGTTTCTGCCTTACTGCATGGAGAGGAACACGGGTACCACACAACCACCAGCGACTCAAAAGGAAAAGGACAGAAAGCTCTGCGGAAGCGCTTCATCCGACTCAGCCAAGGCAACACACGGTCTACACTTTGGTATCTATAGCAAAGTTCGCCTCATTATCGGCAGATGGCGTAAGTGCCAACGGAAAATGGCAGGGTGATGTAAATGCCACCCGAGGGGATCACGCAGTTGGCGGATTAGCAACGTGTCCGGGGGAGATTGAAGGAAATTGCCAGTCGTTGACGTTGTCACCGGTGACACATTGCGTAAATGTCACGCAGCAACAGTACAGGGGAACTGGAGGCCTGGAAAAGGCATCCTTGTGAAGTTTTGTGAAACGGTGAGGCTTCCAGAAGGCCAAACTCACTACATATGCAACTGACGGCGAAGCCGATGCACCGTGTCCTCAAAGATTCTTTATATCATGCGACCTGAAGTTCGGGATAAGTTGAGTCTGCAAAAAGTTACTTAGAATCGCTTGTCATGCTTAGAGTGGATCAGTAAACTATGAGCAAAGTTTGGCCCTGGTAAAGTATTACGGTTGGTTAGAGAAAGCTTAGGGCTGTATGAGAGGAACGGAAGGATTTCTTTGGCACTTGTTGTAGTTGCACGGAACGGGACATTTATGGAAGTGTGTGTTGTTATCTCCACTAAGTTAAGCTTACGAGTGCTCTCCTTACGAAACCAAACATTGGGTTTAACACGTAGGTAGCAAGATATTGATGTGCTTCTCCAGCTCAAATATTGTACCGTAGATACATTGATGGCTACAACAATCACGAATACGAACAGATAAATACCTCACCTGTTAACCAAAGCTACAGGTATATAGGATTCTGAGGGGGAGCAAGTTCCTGCTGATAACGACAGATACGGTACGTTGAGCTACCAGTTAGTAACTGAAATCACTGGCATTAGTTGCAAAATGTGCGAGGTGGTGCATTTCACCGAAAGATGCACTTCGACCCAATCCAACAGACCCATTCCGATGGGCGGCGTAGGTTTGGCGGTCAAATAAGATGGCAAGTTAAAATGGATGAACCTAATGGTATGCGTCTCGTGGATGTTGCAAGACATTGTGCGCTTTTGAAAGTCAGCGAGAGATGAACGGGAAATGGGATGAACACTTTGATACTTAGGATGCCACGGTGCTATTATTTTGAAGGCTACCTATCGATAAGTAGTCCCACTTAATACGTCCTCGAGGTGAGACGTTAAAGTCTGTCTCCCATCGTTGAGTCAGTACTACTTCTTAGTTGCTCAAATGCAGTTTAGAAGAACGCTAATTTAAATAGCTATGTTACTGAATTTAACATTTTCCCATTATCGTTGAACAGGTCTGCTGTATCAGTTGGGGACAATATTCCTCCATATTTTTTATCTGAGAGGATCGGTCCTGCAAACCAAGCATCTGCCATTGATTTCTACAAGCTGGGCTGAGGTAAGAAAATAATGAACTTCACACTATAATTAAAGATTCATGACGTCAGTTGTACTTTAAATAAGCATATTGTACTATCTGGTTTGGTGTGTCACAATGATCACTTACTGCTTTGTGTAACTCATAACCATTGCGAGTCCGGAGCTCAAGCTGTTGATAAACACACGTTCTCTTGCACAATGATCAGCGAAAACATAGGAGAAAGGACACTGTTGTTGGCAGGTTGGTTAACAGAAGAAGAGCATCAGGGTTTAGACCTTCTTGCACAGTTAAGGAATTGTGCAAGCCACGTATGACTAGCGTGTTGTGTAGTGCATCTCAGCTGTGCCCCTGAGGTAAGCGGCAAAAGAGTGCTTAGTGGTGACAGCAGAGCTGAACAAGTTCAGGCACAGCTGCAATACGCTGGATACGAAACTAAGTGAGAAGCACTTGAAACTATCAGTTCGTCACCCACGAAGTAATTTTCTCTTTCAACTCAATGGTTCGCACCATTTATGTTAAGCAATAGATCCTACGCATGGATTAATCGGGAGAGCCAATAACAAATTTCCAAAGCAAATGCAGCTGTGAATTGGGCTGAACAACACAATCAAATAAAGTGAGGGGGAGTGGATCACAGTGAAAATCCTGACAGGTTCAATTATGTACCGCAATATCAAGTCCCGATAAGTTTGATCTACCGGACACTTCTGTGGTGACATTGATTGGATTGAGCAATAAAAATGATTTAACACAGTAAGATAGCAGTTGCTTGACGATTCTCATGAGAGGGGCGGAAAATATAGCAGAATTGATAGAAATGCTAGCCACCAGTCTAACCGCCCGCTTTAAATGTGCTGTTGCAAAACAAGAATGGAATGTCAATGCACAAAACAGTGCTGGGAACAATTTTTGTCAACGTTTTATAGGAGAAGACAGAAATATTTACTCATATACCGCTTCCTAATATCAAGGTGACACATAAATCAAGTATGAACCTATCATAAAGATATTCCACAGTAGCGCAATGTTTGTACCGAAGTGCTAACAGCCAAGAGTGATATTTACTTTTTCGTGTAGATATCCAAAATAAGGGAGGAAACAACTGATTTTGAGAGAGCGCTAGGATTGGCAAAGTAATTCCGTTGGCTGTCAAGACGGCTGTACGGTTCACTCAGTTTCAGGCAGCTATGACTGTGGCTGGTATTGTGGCTGAGCTTCAGTATATGGCAGCGTACGTGATTCCGGTCACTCAATATTTTGTATAGCAATACTGATACTGATACTGATACTGTATTTAAGAGCAAGTAGAAAGGTTTCTGTACAACTCTATCGAATTACGAAAAATCAAAATTTACTTGTGAATTATCAGCAGTTGTGTCTGGTCCGTTAATCGTTTATCCGTGTTCGGTTAGAAATTTGTACTAGCGTCATTATTTCCGGACATACAATGTATTCTTTTGGCACAGTATGTGCATCGTTTCACAAAAGCACAGGTTTGCAAAATAATCGTCGATACGGGTTTTAAAACACTTCACAGAATCGGCCTCTATTAATCCTTCAGGTAGTGTATTCCATAAGTTTACGATTCTTCGTTCGATACAAAGCTGATGTGATACTTTGTTCATGCTGGGGACCCTGAGTTTGTAACGATGTCCTCGGGTGTTACAGGGTTCTCGCAGGTGAAATGTTGGCCGCAGTATGGGGAAGTGATTCAAGTGTAGTACTCGATGGGTCATAATAAGATCAATTCTTACTCGGCGATAGGAGAGTGTGTAGAGTCCGAGCTTTTCACAACGTTTTTCATATGGAAGTTTTCGTAGACTTGGTATCATTCTAGTTGCGATATGCTGTATTTTCTCCAATTTTTCAGTTTCCCACTGGGTTATCGGATGGTAAGCTGGGGCACCGTATTCAAGGATTGGTCTAATGAGCGAGGTGAATAGACGAGGGACGGTTTCTTCGGACCATGTGGAGAAACTGCGTCGTAATGCCCAGAGCATACGAAGTCCCGCACGGTACAATTTCTCTGTATTTTCTAGTGATCTTAAATCATGTCGTGAGAGAACTCCTAAGTCTCTGACAGATGTGTTGGGATGGAGCAACTGGCCGTCCAAGGTGTATGATCGAGTGGCTGGACGTCTGGTGATACTGATGAACTCCGACTTGCTTGCGTTAAGAGGGAGTTGCATTTCAGTGGACCACGTTGACAGTCGCTCTAAGTCATGCTGGAGGCGAGCGCAGTCGTCCTGGTTTTCAATGATCCTCCAGATTTTCAAATCATCTGCAAACAGGACACATGGTGACTGGAGCTGCTGCGGAAGATCGTTGATATGAATAAGAAATAATGCTGGCCCAAGTACAGTTCCTTGAGGCACACCACTGGTCGATGGGAACCATTCTGTCAGATAGTCATTGACCTGTACTCTAAACCTTCGTCCCACAATAAACTCTTGTATCCACAGAAGTAACGTGTCACCGATTCCGTATGTCCTCAGTTTACGAAGGAGTACCTCGTGGTTCACTCTATCAAACGCCTTACTAAAGTCGATGTACACCACGTCAACATCCTTCTGTTCATTGAGAGCTCGAACCCACTGGTGGTTAGCGTACATCAAGTTGGTGATGCAGGATCGCCCTTTCGTAAAGCCGTGTTGCGCTGGCGTCAATATGTCCATCGATTCGAAGAACGACAGCAGACATTTTTTCACAACCTTCTCGAGAACTTTGGATAATACCGAAGTCAAACAGATCGGTCTATAGTTCTCTGTTTTACTCTGATCACCACCCTTGGGAAGCGGTTTAACTATCGAGCATTTCCAGTCGTTGGGGACAGATCCTTCAGAGAGCGATCTATTGAAAAGGTTTGTCACAACTGGTGAGATGATAATCGATAGGGACTTGAGTATTAGTGGGTGAAGTCCGTCTGGCCCGGGGGGCTTTGCACCATTGAGGTTGACGAGTAGCTGATGTACTTCGACTGCATCACATTGTAGGCTGTCGAGCAAGACTGGCGCAACCTGTGCTGGTACTGGAACAGCCGCCGGTTTACTGGAAAATACAGTGAGGAAGTGCGTAGCCAGGGCGTCCGCGCGCTCCGCGCTTGAAATGAGTGTCTTCCCGTCTAAGCTCTCTAAGACCGGTAGGTCGTCTCCAGGTTTCAGTTGACGTTTCAAGTAGGCAAATATTCGCTTGGGTGCAGTTGCGGCCGAGGATGCTAGTTCCTCTTCGAACTGCCGGCGTTTCTTGATCTTTGCGGCGTTACATAAGTTACGCTGTTTCTTGTACACCGCGTAATCTTCATCACAACCCGAGCTGATGTATTTATCCCAAAGTTTACGACGTCGTCGCGCTAACTGTCTGTAATCCCTATCAAACCAGTGCGGTTTGACAGGTCCGATTTTTGGATACTTAAGGGGAACGAACCGAGTACAGAGCGAGTTAAGCTTCCCCTTTATTAATGACCACCACGCCTCAAGTGACGCATCATGTGGTAGTGTCCAATCAGTCTGACTTGCGGCTTGGACAAGTCCGTTGAAGTCCGTCTTCCAATAGTTGAATGTCGGCTTCTGTTGATTGTAATATGGTAACGACAGTTCTAAGCTTGCTACAATAGAGCAGTGGTCACTGTTCGCCAGAGGTTCGATGACTCTGATCTCTTTTAGCTTCTGCTCGCAGCTCGTAAACATTAGGTCCAGACAAGATGCCGAGTACGGAGTTACGAGCGTCGGTTGGATGACATGTTGCGTTGCCCCAATTTCAATAGTCATTTTAGCGAATTGAGCCTCAACGTTGCCATGACCGGGAAGAAGTCGAACATCTGGCCAAATTATCTTAGGTAAATTTAGATCCCCCATCAGTAAGAACTGAGGGCGGCTCATGTGCTTCTGTACATGTGGTATCCAATCGCAGCAACGGTTTAATGGACTCCGGTAGATAACCCCCACAATTAGTTCTGCGCGCCTGAGACGGATTGTGCACCACAATTGCTCGCATAAACTATCCTCGCTCCGATAGGTACTGATACGTTTGCCAGATAGTGACGATTTTATGTACAACAGAACACCACCGTGAGCCTTTGATTTTCGGTCACATCGGAAACAAGAGTATCCTGACAACACGACTTCTTGGGGTATGATGTCGGAGTTCAACCATGTCTCTGCAAGTCCTAAAATGTCCGGCCGCTCCGAGACAGCGAAGCGGCACAGTTCGTCACGTTTGTTCATTAGGCTGCACACGTTGGCGAATGCGACACGGAGGTCCTGGGAGGTACTGCGGGACGTGCCTGGAGGTTGAGCAACCGATTGATCCGGGTTCGTACACCCTTCTTGATCACCCGAAAATTTACAACTTGTAAGTCAGTCTCACCTTCCTCTGTACGGCGTTTGAGCTCAATGACCGCAGTCTTCAAACGATCCCTGTCCTCGGGTTCCAAATCTCGGCGGATGTGAACTTTTATGCCTTTCAGCCTTGACAGACGAGACAGTATGAGCTGCGGCATATTAGGATTTGCAAAGGTGATCCTCAGAGGTCGACATGACTGGTTAGTTTTCTGGCCAAGTCGGATTACTTGTTTAATCGTCACACTGTCCTCGCCCACATCCAAGAGTCTATCGATGAGCCCCTGGAGGAACTCAACATCGTGATCATAACGTATCTGAGGGTTTTCATCTTTTGACTACGGTACGTGGAAGACCATGAGATTATGACGCCTCAGCGAAATCAGTGATGAACCTGTGGGAGCAGAACTAGAGGCGCTTAACTGATTGGGTAGTTGTTTATCAGCAGGTGACGTCTGAACTCGATTACGTGGGCCCTTGCGCTTCTGAATGGTCCATGGACCCTCGGTGTTCAGCAGTTCACAGACAGGCTCTGAGAAATTCACGGACCGATCAGTGAAGCGGCATTTCGTAGCTTCTGAGTCTGAGTCTTCCATCGGTGGGAAACATTGAACCTGGGGTTCGGCCGGGGTCGAAGACGCTGGTGGTGGTGCAGATCGCGGAGTGACAATAGAAGGCGAGGTGACAGAGGTACTTTCACGAGGGCGTTTGATCCCACGTGCTATCTCTGCGCAGCCGTCGATGGCGTTCAGTTAAAATTCCAGTACCCATAGCATTTCTTGATCGGGGAGATTGAGTGGACCCTTAATTTCCTTTTGTTGCCCCGCGTTATTGTGTCTCTATCACCTCGAGCATGCCAAGTTTCGATAGAACATTTGACGTGAGGACGCACGTACGAATAATGAATCACTGGGAAGTTTGATGGTTCCATACATCCAAATACCCTCCACAAAACTAGTGACGTGTTGATTGCATATTTTGCAACTGCCTCAGATTGTTTTGAACAGTCTTAGGTCGTTCTGTACCCGCACACCAAGTTGTCGACCCTAGGGAATTTCGGCCTGTAAATGTAGGCTTGCTTATAGCGTATTTGAACAGCCCGACATTCTTCTGCATAGTATGGCAGGATAACTTGAGTTGAGCAATTCGAAACCATGTCGAGACAGTGCAGAAGCAATTCGTGGTCATCCGGTCCCCCAATTACTCGCCATATCTTGATAGCATCAGCGAAGAATAGAAAAGCAAGTGAACAATGAATTTACCACGGATAAGCTGCGAATGCTTAGTAATTCCGTAGGTAAAGTTCCAGACCGAAAGATGAGTGTATCATGAGAAAAGTAAATCGTAACGGTCGACTCACCGTATATTTACATGTAAACACAGTTTGGTTACACTGCTCCTGGTTCCATTAGCGGGTTAAATCATGTAATGCAGGTGGTGTAAAGCATC
Source organism: Dicrocoelium dendriticum (assembly GCA_944474145.2). Lineage (NCBI taxonomy): Eukaryota > Metazoa > Platyhelminthes > Trematoda > Plagiorchiida > Dicrocoeliidae > Dicrocoelium > Dicrocoelium dendriticum. The sequence continues at coordinate 64,867,119 of OX104066.1, forward strand.
TTCGACTAGTTTTGTGCTCAGCCCAAGTTAGAGCAGAGATCACAGAATGAGGCAGAAAGTTCTACTGCTGGCATACAAGAGTAGTGAAAAGCTTCTGACTAGGTGCTAACCGGCTGGACTGTGTGGTCACATTCAAATGGTGACCTCTCAGTGAGGTATTGTGGCTGAGATACAATAAGTGTCGGCATGAGCGGTTAGGATCCTTGTGGAACTGATACACCCATACAGAATCCTCCCGCAGACAATGCGATTGTTCACACAAAACTCAAAGGGTTTTTCAGTTTAAACTGGTAAGGGAAGTGGGGCAAGTCCTTAACGATTTTAATCGCCCTCCGTTGTGGATCCTCAAGACTAGTGTTTTGGTTATGCCAAGGTTGCCACACCTGGATGACCTACCCTACCTGTGATCTTACTTAAGCATTGTGCATTTGAGGAAGGCAGTACAAGATCGTACAAACGCTATCCGTAAAGGCCCAAGTGTTGGTTGTCATTTTTTACTAACCTGTCTTTAGCATCCGAGCATGAGCATCACGAGATCACTTTCAAAAGAATTGCGTTGCAGATTGCTTTTTAGCCGATATCTGTAGGTTCTCTGGTGGCGTGTACATATTAGTTTACATTTGACGGCGTTAAAGTTAGGTATGTTCTTAGCTGATCACATGTAAGCCATGTTGAGATCACATTGCAATGCTATGTGGTCGTCTACGCTCTTGATAGCACTTAAAATCCTGACGTTGTCTTTAAAAAATAAAAAAAATTGGAGGTCAGCGCTCCCGTAAAGTCGGTTATGAACACTGGAAAAAGAATTCGCATTTGAAGGCGGCATTTGAGTAGGAGTGACTGTATCCAGCCTAAAATCGAGTGGCCGTTCGCATAACTCCGAGGCGTGTAAAGAGCAATGCGGTGATCTAAACACTCAAAAGCCTTCGAGAAATCCTGGTATGTAGCGTCGACTCATTCCCTAACATCGACGGCTATCATCCAGCTAGCACTGGCTAACAGATGGTTCCTGGTATATGAGGGGCTCCGGCGGAAGCTTGCTGCTCCAGCACACTGATATTGCATCTTTCGTAATGTCACATGAGTGCTTCTGCAACGACGGATCCACAGAAATCAGAAACCATAGAAGAATAATCTGGCGGACACAGCATGATAGCCCCCATCTTTAATGGAGGTGACGGCTCCACGCTCCCACGTAACTGGAAGCTGCATATTCTTGAGACAGCTCCGGAAAACCCGAAACAATGGCTCAGCCAAACTTGTGACAGCTACCTTCAGTGACTTGGGGCATATAATGTCTAGATTTAGGTACTCATGTTGTGACATCAGTCGCTTTGGTTTAACCGAAGCAGTGAAGGACATGCGCATAAGCCTTGATAGTGATGTGATCAATCTAAGTATGGTATGAAATGGTGGTGCATTCTAAAAAGTGCAAGAGATTTGATGTCTAAGAGCATCAGCTGGTTTTTGAGCAGTTAGCGCTTGCCCACACGCAATGTTTAGAAGAGGGATGCCAAGCTATACTTTGCGAAGTTTATTTACATGCATGTAGTAGTTTAGGATAGGAGCAAGACACCTTCGTTAAATCCTGTTGGTGATTCAATTTATCATCGCGGACGTGTCTGACACAGTGGATTCGCTCGGTTTTGTAGGAATTCCAGTTTTCGGCGATTGTAGTGGCTCTGTATGCTTGTAAAAGTGAATTTCTTAAGGTCATTCGTTCCCGTGTCCCGCTTCGGGGCAGGTAGTTATTATTTTCGAGCTAAGCATCTTAGTCTCTGATGAGTTTGTTACTAACGTGCTTAACTGGTTGGCGAATTCTCCCCATGCGATATCGAGAGATTGTTCAGATAGAAATAGCCAATCAGTGAAGTCCGGCAGAATGCTGACCTTCTCGATGTCCCCGTTGAAGCGTAGCGGGTCTACAGTAGACGATATTGACGCGTACGCGGCGATTTAGTAATGACTTTTCTGATCCTGAGGAATTTAAACCAAACTTGTCGTCACCTTCTGAAGCGAAATCACTATAATACTCTGAGAATTCATCAGCTAAAGCTGGCCACACGGTATAACCAGTTGGAATGCCACCGGAATTTCTTTGCATTTCGCGTGTGCCAACCTTTGAACGCTCTCCCCACTTAGGTTGTTTCTTCCTCCGTACTGACGGTATTCAGAAGACGTCTCGATGGTACACACCTGCAGTTACATTACGCCATATCGCCTTCTATGTCCGGACGCCAACCTAACACTACCAACGGACGTGCTCATTTTCACTTTCTGCACTTCATTTCTTGAAGCTGCAACTGTGGAATACCGTTAGGATGTATCCCAACTGGATTTACGCATCACATCAGTCCAAGGAAGGGGCATACGATTGTGCGTTATTTCCACTATTTGTTTTTTTAATACGGATTACGTAAACTATAACTGCTCTCCACATTACTTTGTTAGAGCACATTCAAATCCCATTTCAAGCTATCGGTACGCAGCAGCGCAGTTAAACCGGTGGACGCTTAAACAGACGATTCACTTATCCTTTGGTTTGTTAGTTTTATCTTCAACCATCCTACCTGTTTTTATGCCCGTCATAAATCATTGTTCATTGATAGACACAAACCTAGTATGGACAGCTAGTTCGCCGTTCGAAACCTGATGTGAGATGAGTGTAGAGGGTGTATGAAGATTGACCATTGCAAACAGGTTTTAAACTGTGCCTCATCGGATGTTGGCAATTCCAGGTGGCGCGCACTGAAATCTCCAGCAATGAACATGCGAATGATTCAGTGCAACCTACAAAACGTTGTTCCGATTGTAGTCCATCTCCGATGTGGATTTTGGTGGAGGATACATTTCGGCAACTAGATGTATGAGCTTGTTCTGCAGCCATATCCGATACGAAACTGAATCAGGTGCACGGGATTCTGGGTAACCAACTAGTTCACATCGAAGGTCATTTTTTTATAAAAGAACTAATCCATACTTTCTGAATCTATCGTTCCGAAACAGAGAAAAACGGCAAAGTGATTTCGAAATTAAGGCTTAACGATGAGATTCCGCAGTTGGGAGGCATGTGAAGGACTATCTGGCCAAGAAACTGATACGGTGAACTCGCATTTAAGTATGACTTTCTTGATGGGGTTATTTGGAGAGCCACCTTACTTGTAGGTTTCCTTCTAGCACTCTTTCAAAGGCAGCTTTTGATAGCAAGGACGAACTGCTGACAGAAGGACGGTCTCTATCTCATTTAGTGAGTTCAGTGCTATTGCAAGTATTCGAGGTTCAATGTACTTCACTGAATCTGGATGAACGGTTGCACAGGCCAGTCTGGTGCGTTTAGCCTGAATACTGATAACCTAGCAGATGGAATTCCACTGGATGTGATCATTTGGTAGCTTGCCATTTATTGTTCTAGACTTGGATTCAGGAACGTCAGTGCATACGGGAGTCAACGCACTGTAATTACGTCCAGCAACTGCCGCTTCGAGAGCTATTGCAGGTATTCTGGACTGTTTAGCCGGAGGCACCAGAAATCATAGTGAAACATCTGTAGCACCTCCTGTGCTCGGTAAGGGAGATGGACCTATGTTGTCACTTCCGGTGTCTTTAATGAGGCGACCGACGGGTACATTGCTCCGTTTTTCTCTACACTAGAATGTTTCAGGCTCTGAGTAGCCGGGGCCATAAGGAGATTGCTAGGTGGATCCTCCAGGAATGGGGGAATGCAGTCGAGTCAAATGCGAATAGCCAGCTTAGGCGGTTAGGTAAAATTACTTCTAGTGGTACAAATACGGTGGGGCCGCTAGCATGACCGACATTTCTCTTTAACCGAGGGATGGAGCTCAGAGAGTGTTGCTAAGGGACAAGTTATCTTTTCTTTGAATCAGGCAGCGTTTAGTTTGGCTGAAGCTGATGTTAAGCAATGAGGCAGGAAACACCGATATTTCCCTATTCTTTTTAGCATCATGACACGGTCACATGGGTTGAAAGAATAAGGCATCTGAGGATGGAACTCACTGAACTATGCCAAAGGCACTGACCGGCATACTCCACAGAGAGGCGAGGGGAAAACAAGACCGTTAGCTTCAACACGAAACATGCGAAATTGAGCTCTGAGACGTTTCAGAGCCGTCAAAGTTGTGGAAACTATGCTAGAACTGGAACAACATTAAACCCTATTGCTGATGTTCAGAAGAACTGTTCAGCCCTTCCATATGAAAAAGTCAGCTCTATGAAATACAATGGCAAATAGTGACTGGCCAACTTTAATGAGTTTCTTCACAGTTGGACCCTTCATCTAGACAAATGAATTCTTTTCACCTTTTCCTCTTTCACTATTTGTGGGCATTGTTCTCAATACCCATGGGGATTGTAGCCCCACTCTTCGTGTGCAAGGTGGGAACTGGTAGCGCCTGTCCAATGCAGTCGAAATCATAGACGCGACCACGCGTAGCACAATATCGTTCAAGTACTGATACAACGTTGTTGCAAAAGGCTACCAGTTCCATCACATTAGCTTGTACAGACCATTCCGCCTTGCATAGCAAAAACTGGCATGAACAAAGGAACGCGAGCTGAGTTATATGGACGTTAGTTAGTTCATCAAGTAGAATGCTCCCGGGGCTTAGTGCTAATGTCCCTTCCCCCGTGCAGGGGAATCTTTGAAGATTCAGTCTCCAATAAAGTCAAAAGGGATAGACACTCCAAGTCAAGAGCGAAAAGTGTGGTAGCCGCCTGTTAGAATCATTGTGGCAAAAAACACTGGTCCATGTTAATTGACATATATCGACACTAAAAATAGGCGATACAAAAGCGCTTGCCTTGTCGAGAAGCATGCAGCGTTCAACATAGTGTAAACTCAACTGCGCCTGACCGGAACCTGAGCATCAGAATGGCTGATTTGAATACATAGGGACTAGATTAACTTGTTGGTCCTTTAGGCCGTGAGGATGATTGGTTGCAACGCAGTAGGTGAAATGGGCGAATCGGACTGAGCGATGACTTATTGCGCAAAGTTGGTTGTAGGGTTGTCAAGTCCGTATAGTGTTTACAGCCAGCTCCAACTGAACACCCCTGTGTGAAACTCTAAGACGGCCAAGCCCCTGGTGAACTCAACGATGATATTTCACGCTCTCTGTAATCAATAATTATGCACCGCCAGCTCGCTGCGTTTTACTGGAAGAGATTGTGTGAATGTCAGACGCGCAGAACCAGAGTAGGAAAAGCGGAAAACGATATAAGAGTGTAGTAGATAGATTTGTAAAGCAGTAATTTTGTTATTTTGATGTTAAAATGTATGCAGTAAACCTGTTCATACCAGTAAAACACCGCCAGCTTTGATTCGCTTCCTCGATTCCAGCATATGCAGACAGCAACAGCGGTCAGTTACTCTCATGCCTACCATATGCTCATCGTGGCCACCTATTTTGTGGAGATCGCAGGTCTCTTGGTTATCAGCACGGCGTTGTTTGCTCGCTTCCTGTTCGATGAGCCTTCGGAGGAAACGGAGGAGGACAATATACGGAGCGCCTTCGTAAGTCTTATTTTCAGAAGTTTGTGTTCACAATATTAAGTCACCATGACTCCTTAGACTGTATCTGCATAGCCACCGTATGAAACGAACCGGTTCTTGCCATCGATAATCCAAATCAGACGCTAAAGCACAACAACTGCTGTTCAATATTAGGCTTTCTGTTTCATCCACAGCTACGACACAAAAACTTTTGAAGTTGGTTAAATTTTGCACCTCAAAACTAGATCTACCTACTTGACTTATGCCTGAATGTAAAAGCACGCCATATAATGTCCATGCTTTAAAAGGAAAACGTGGCTAATTTCGGAGTTTAGGCAACCAGTCCGTTTTTCGTGTGCTTTTATTGTGACTACGTTTCACTCTCGAAGCAAGAGTTTCCTCAAATCAAGGGTGGAAGGCAGCTCAGATAAAAGCAGATACAAAACCGATTAATATTCCAAATCCCCCGAAGTCATGGACTCATGCTCCGGTCCAAGCATACTAATGGAACTGCGAATACATTCCTGTATACTATAGTAGAAGTATATCCAACCGAACACAAATACCTGAGCAGCACCGCATGGGTCCAATGTGTCTGGAAAAAGATATCTCAACTGCCGCATTGGTGAATAAAGAAGCTGCGTTTGTACCTTCGGTACGGACGGTTATCTAAGTCTCGTCTGTAAACTGTATGCCATCATACCTCCGTCACTGATCACACAACAAAATGCTCACGTACTGGTCAACGGACATAAGGCCGTGAAACTTCGATAGTTGAATGCGATTGCAGCGCGGTTTGTATTTGGAGCGAATCGTAACTTAGTGATATGACCCTCTTGCGCAAGCCATTTGATTTCAGAGAATAGCAGAAGTTTGAGAAAACTAACCATAAGCCATATCAGTCTAAACTCCTCCTTTCAAAATATGTCCCTTTTCGCAGACATACAAAGTGACTCTGCCACGCTACGCTACGGACGATATGGACTATGATGAAAAGACAGAGGGCTCGGAAGGTAGATTGGTCAAGCGCCGTCCGGATTCAAGTAACAGTGATCAGTGAAGCTGACTGAAATAAATACGAATTCCTCAGCTTTTGTGCACTAAGAAGACAGAGTTTTAATTATGATGCAAGCACTCCTCAACAGTTAATTTTGCAGTTGCATGCTATACTTTGTACAACCTTGCTTCATTCTCAGACATTTCATATGTGCTTATCTGAAAATATAGAAAATACATGGTGAAATTTCGATCCACTGTAAACACACACTCAATTCAGCGCTGCTGCCACACCGTTGGGGTGCATGTTTGTGGGACCAGCAATTCATTTACGACTATCGACTGTCGGCATTCCTTGCTGCATGGTTGGCGGCATCCGGTTTCGGATTTGCCTGTTACTGTGGACAGCCACAGGATGCCTGCGCCTACAGAGGGACCATGAATGGTTTGCGCCTCACCACCCACAGCTCCAACCACACACTCCATATCCAGTGTAAACCAGGAGGAATAAGACCGGGAGGCATGTGGATGGGAGCCAGGTTTCATCAACGGAGCCGGCCCACACTCCTTCACAGGTAAACACAAGCACGCTGTATTTGGGAATCAAGCGCACACACAAGACGGTGGCTGGACCGTAGTTCGCTCCACACTGAGTGCATGGAACCACTCTTCGATCCTAGCAGGACCACAAGGACTGTGCACCTCGTCCCCTCCAGCAACGACCAAATGCCTCCTGGAGCCAGTATGGATGAGGTAGTGGGTCATACACGGGTAGGCCCCATGTCAACATGCGCATCAAGCGCAGCCACACCGGGGATATCAAGCAACAGCCAATCACTTGAAACGAAAAGATGAAATAAAATAAATCGGATAATGCATACAGATACGGCGGCATAACTCTTCAATAAATGGGCATATGAAATAAATTGATTACGAACGAATCCGCGATAAGTTCAAGAGATCAGAAAACAAATTTTAAGCAAATGCTACAAACACGAAAATGTTATCGAAGTTAACTACAATTAGCTTCAGCCAGTTGTGCAAGTTTATAGAAGATAGTACAGGTAGACATTAAAATGAGAAAGAAAAGTATTAGGACAAAATCGCAAACCCACCACATGAAATAAAGAGACTCAGCATGCAAGCACGCGGTTAGTAAATCGAATGCAGCGTACCTACAAACGCTGCGCCGGTTCTGCCTACATTCTCCTCAAGACTCGTCGTCGCTTCGGTGGTTGTCCCGAGTGGCCTCGCTCATGGCTCACTAGGCCTGCCTGACGCAGGTATTCGCGACCGCATGTGCTACAGCACCATGCGCTCGATGTCGATGGAGTACAACCCATCAGTGCATGCCGCTTCCGCACTTGCCCCTTCTTCTGCGTATGTGTGAGGTCCTTCTTCCGCATTTCGGCAACTGCCTTCGTGATTAGATCGCGCCATGCACGCCGAGCAACCGTCTTCTATGTCCATGACCTGCAATCAAGATTAGAACGTGAGGCTCACTTTGATTATGTCCTGATAACGTAACCTTGGCTTCCCCACGTGCCGCTTCCCAATACTCAGCTGACCATATAATAGTTGCTTCGGTATCCGCGTCGAATCCATACGGCTCACATGACCAAGCCACCTCATGTGTCTCAGCAAAAGTATGCAGTCCACTGCATACATTTCACTTCGACACAACACTTCCGTGTCCGCAACTTGGTTGCCTCATCCGATGCGCAGAATCCGTCGCAAACACTGTTGATGGAACCGCTCGAGATATCGCACATCCCGCCAATACATCGTCCACGTTTCGCTGCCGTATAGAAGAACGGACGGCACCATGGATTTGTACACCATCAGCTTCCTGCCAACTGTAAGCTGATGGTTGTTCCACACTTGATACTCTAGGTTCCCGAATGCCGCCGCTGCCTTCGAGACGCGGATACGGAGCTCACTGTGTAGCTGCTGGTCAGCCGACATCACACTCCCAAGGTAGCAGAAGCGGGAGGTGGTTTCCAGTACTTCAGTACCAATGCTGATTTGCGGCCCCATTGCAGATTGCACCTCCGGTGAAGGCATGTGCTACTATTCCTTGCTGCATACACCTATGGAAACCCACGTCGCACGAAAAGCCACGATGCCAGGACAGTGGCCAACCCTAAACAGGGCTAAACTACTGGCGATGTACTGGAGGTGAAAACGATTGATCCACCGGAGTATAGACAACTGCAATAAGAATTCGTTATGTGTACCCGGAACCCAATCTTTTATGCTGTTAATGTTCAGCCTAATGCAGAACTCCTCAGACAGGTTGCGCGCAATGCATTATCCCATAGTCTCGATCGGCTTATAGGTTATGAACAGGAAACGCGGAGAGAGCTGTTATGCGGGGTAACTGTTTAGTTGTTAACCGCTTGTCTGATACACACATACACGGTTTCCTAGTGAGGTGTCTAACATTGTCAGAATATGTTACTCTAAAAATAGCCAATCAAACAACAACGACAACATAGTATTGTTTGTAGTCAAGAGCTCCAAGTTGTGTTTTCCGTAGCGCACTTTCCAACATACACGAAGAGTTGTGAAATAATACCCCGGGAAAACATTGGAAGTAGGAGATAGCGAACAAGATTGTTTCCAGTGAATTATCCTCAGGCTAGTACAACCACAACTATGTAGGTCAAAAATGAACGTGAATTACAGGCGTCAATAAATGAAAATATCTCCTCAATAAGGCTATGTGATTGGCCCGACCTGTGTAGAGAGCAAACAGGTTGAGTAGCACCTAGCGGTATGCGGGCCTATGTCGCCCGCAAACCGAAACCGTATTGATCCAGAGCGCGCACATGGTCCACAGTTTTCACATCACCCAAGTCCACTACCGTGAAGTAGCTTTCTCACAAAAGTCCATAGTTTATCCGGTAAGTACTTGGCCAGTTGAAAGTTTTCAACGAAGTGTGGGTTGGAGTGAGAGTACAATAACATTAGTAAGTGAACAAGCAGCTCGGTGACCGAGGTAGATGGGCCAATCATTCACACACGGACCAGGCTTCAGTAGTGTAAGAACGAAGAACACTGTGACGAAAAAAGCAGAAATCTGAAAACGGAAAATAAAACGTTTTATAGAGGGTGGTCAGTTTAAAAAAGGTTGAGCGATCCGGAAGGTTTGACGCACCAACTCATAGTGATAAAGTAAAACGTCTGTAAGTTAACCACTCAAAGGATTGGACAAAAGCTGTCAAAAACTTAACATGGTAAAGGTTCTAGCAGTGAAAGTAACACGGTCAAGTTAGAGTAGTGGTCAAGTTCGGAGGGTCTGCTGTACCTAAAGTGGACCCAGCAATTGTACGCAGCACGCTCATGACTCGAAGCCAGTAAGCCCAAAAGCTAAGGTTATTTCTACCAGATGACAACGTTTTGAATAGCTGAGGACACCTGTTATAGGGGTCATTATGTATTTTACAGCAATCGTTTGGGTCTGATTAGACGAGTACCATCTGACATGTTGGCCCCGCAACATACATCACGCAGTGGCGCAGTCCACCAGAGTGTCTACCCTGCACATAGTCTCGAGCTGATGGTCTTTGCGAGACGGCGTAGGCATCGCTCGTGCATAAAACAAACTCCCATAAGTTCGACACAATCCACTTGATTCTTTCTTATGTTATCGGTGAGCTGGGTGAGGGTGTCGGGCCAAATGAAGTGGATAACCAGGTTCCAATGTAAGTGCCAACCTGCTGATTCATAATTTTTTGGGTAAAACGGCTCGAGAAGTGGGAACAACGAGAGTAAGTGTTTACCATTAGATGGAATTCGTGGAAACTGCGAAAGGGGGAACATGCGTCGAATTCTTGTGCGTACACGACAACTTGGCAACGACAGTGTCTTCTAATACCAACCGGAAGACACCCATTTGCCAAGGCGAACTCGAGAAAAACGCATTGTGCCACTCATTAAAGCCAGCATTTCAATCCGCAGGGCACGTTAGACGGACAACTGCATGCGCAGTGTCAGGGTGAAAGGTTATAACGGACTCTTCTATAATAGCACCACTCATTATTCCTGGAATAGTAAGTAATTAGTACAAACAACCAAATCCTGTTCGATCTTTAATTCAGTAGTATGTGTTCACAAGATAGAAATTGGTTTCAAGCAAATACAGTAGATGAGAGATGGAAGCACCACACTTTGCAAAAGACAACTGTAGAATGCAGTTGGAAAATAAGTCACACCTCGAAGCCCAGCCAGAAACCGGGTGGAAGCGAGAGAGAATACGTGCCACGAAGAGCCTGAAGTCGAAACAAAGGGATTGTGGTACTCGGTTGCGTTCTATGCACATTATAAGGTTGACATTCCCACTGGCCTACTCTAGTGTACCAATTAACAACCGAGTTAACTGATCTGAATTTCATATGCCGCAGACGGCTTCTGTCGTCCGCTTGTTACACGCAACCAGACGACTACTGAATTCTTCGGATGTACGCGAGTGGCTGATAGCGGTGGTTAACGAATTTCGACCCATCCGACGACTCTTTGGCCACGCTATCACCTGAACGCAAATGGCTCTTCATCCGTGTTTGCGAAGCCCGAGCTGTTTTCGTATGATTTCCTATCACATACTTTAGTGGGCAGGTCAGTTTCCAGGAACTAACAAGGGTGGAATACGGAGGTTTTACTGGAGGATTTGGCGATGAAAATTTAGATGGGGTTCATAGAAAGCTAGTATTGAGCAAACATTTCTCGAACGTACACAGATGGAAGGAGGTGGGGTGGGATTCCGCGCCCCTCTTACTGTTGGTCTCCTCACAGGGTTATAGACAACTCTCACCATTTGCGTTCATGCTACAGCTACTGGTCTTTTCTGCTGCAGCGAACCTGGGGATAATGGTATGTGTCACCGTTGGCAGACTGGGCGGTTGAACTAGGCTTGCATGAACCGTTTGCCATTTATCCTCTTGATAATTATAATAATTACAATCGAAACAAATCAAAATAGGACGATAGTCATCACCGAAGATGACCTAACTTCATCAATCGTCGGAGCATAAAACAAAAGCCAACTGCTCTTATGACTTTGCAAGCGAATTCGCAGCTAATCACTTCGGCAGCGTTTTAAGGTACCACATAGGACATTTTTCTGTTCTATGAATATATGGTTGCCTGTATCCGGTCCCGGATTTGCCTGTCACTGAGACCGCGAACATGCACAGTAAGCAGGTGCCTAAGGAGGTATCATGGGTGTATTGCTAAGCACCATCCACAGCTTCATCCACACACCCCATATTCAATGTTAATCCGAAAGAATAGGACTGAGAGGCATGTAGAAGGGAGCCACAGTTGATTTGGAGACGGCCCATAGTCCTTTAATAGCACATCATTCATTCGAAGTAGGAGAAACATGTATATTATACATACACGGGGCGATGGCTGGGACGTAACCAGTTCCACACTAGATGGAACCACCCTTTGAGCCTAGCACCACGAAATGCAAAACAACTCCACAAGAAACGATACGTAATCTTTTAGAGTCAGTAGTCCACGTGGCGTCATCCGACAAGTAAGCACCTTGCCAATATCCATATCAAATGCAGTCAGACCCGGGATATCAGTAAGCAAATATCTAAAGTGTGAGAAAATAAGCACACAGACCCACATACGGACCAACTGTGGCGACACTGTGGAACACGTGCCACATCTAACGCATGGTTGGCCTGGGTTAGTAAATGGGATCGGAAGCAGCGTGCTTAACAAGCGCTGTGCTAATGATGCTATTCAATTTATCGTACTCATCGTCTCTTCGATGTTGCACCCGCATGGTGACCCTGATGGCTTACTAAGCCTACTTGGCTGATGCGCTCGCGACCGCATGTGATACGTCACCATGAGTTCGCGACCGCATGTGCTACAGCACCATGCGCTCGATGGCGATGGGCTATCCTCCACCGGCGCCTGTCGCTGCCGTAAATGGAGTTACTTTACCGCATGCAGCAGTGACTTCTCACGTGCCTGGACGATAACCAACTTGATATGCTCTCGTCATCGGCGCGATCCATTGCCATCGCTTCCCAAGACCTGAAATCAAGGTTAGTTCGTGATGAACTCATCTTGATCATGTCCTGGTAACGTCACTTCGGTTTTCTCACGTTCCGCATCCCTGCACGCAGTTGGCCATAAAGCAGCTGTTTCGGTATCCGGGTCGGATCAATGCGATTAATAAGCTCGATCTACCTGAGATGCAGCAGCAGAATTATGCAGTCCACTGCATACATGCAACACTGCGTCCGAGCACCTCTGTATCAGCAAGTTAACCAACCCAGCCGATGCGCAGAATATGACGCAGAGATGTTGAAAGCATCCCAAACATCGAACATAATTCCGGTACATCATCCAGGTTTCCTTGTCTTATAGAAGAACGGCTATCATCATCATCATCATCCATACACGTTAGCTGCAGATGGAATACAACTCAGCTATAGCGCCGCAATACAAAAGACAAGAAAAGGAAAACAAACAGTGGCACGCCGCCTGAGCCCCCAGTAACGGATGGACATCATTCCGGAGAGTTAAGAACCGGCTGTCGTGCCGCAATAACAATCATATTAGGCCTAACGAATGAGATCGTGATAAGAGAGGGAGACTAAGCAGGAGGGGGATGGACAAAGGAAGGCACAACACAAACGCCATGGGGGTCACCTCCTAGCATATCAGTAAGTGTGTCCAACCAAACGTGTTAATCCTCCTTAGGACCCCAGCCAGGCAATCGGGATGCACCAACCAACGCCAGTTTCGAAGCAAGGGTTTTCATTTCTCTCGACCAAGTCATCACTTGGCCTCCCCTCCTTCTCTTCCAACCGCACCTCAGGCACGCAAACAATGCATGTCGCGGAAGTCGGTGTGCTGGCGTGCGCAACATGTGACCCAGCCATCGGAGCCTGGTGCGTAATATAATGGTGCTGAGCGGTTAATTCGCTCTTCCTGCACCAAATACGCGACGCAGAACATGCTCATTGCTCCCGCGGTGCTCCCACCAGACATGAGCTAAGCTGCGAAGGCAGCGATGATCGAATGTGACGAGCCTCTATGTCCGCCGACTTGATGGACCAGGTTTCACAACCATATAGGAGAGTTGAACGGACGGCTGCGTTATAAACGCTGCCCTTCAGAGCGACAGTAATGTCGTGTCTGCGCCACAGGTAGCGGAGATTGGCAAAAGCACCTCGAGCTTTTACCATACGGTTCGTAATCTCAGCTTCGATCCCACGGGTGCTATTATAGCTGCCCAGGTACTTGAATTCCTGAACGACTTCTAGCTGATCACCACAAAGGGTCAGCACAGGGGTTGGTCCTTGCCAACCTTGAACAAGTTTGCATTTCGATGGAGCAAATCATAGCCCAAAACGATTGAGAGCCAGTGCTAATCGCTCCAGTGCAGAATCGCACGTTTGGGCGCTGTCACATATGAGGGTATTCACCAGCAGCGAACATTTTGCGCAACCGTTAACCACTTTGGATTCAATTCACCCCAACTTATCAGTGTCCCACGTGATAGAACAACATGGCTGCCTGCTATTTTTGGATATTCTCACCATGAGACGGGATGGATATGGATGCAGCGCACCGTTTACCGCAAGGCGAGCTGGAGTGGGCAGTACCTTCGTTTTTCCAGTTTCGCCCCGGTTGCACACAAACGAGGTCTAGTGAAAAGGTTTTTCTAAAGGGCTAGACGAATTTGTAGTCCGGAATTGCTGGAAGCTGAAAAAGTTTGTGTATGGAACTTTAGTATCGAATGGTTAACCCGGAAAGTCCATCCAAGTGCACAGCAGACCCCCCAAAATAAACCGCCGATGCAAACGGCAGAGAAAAAAGCTATTTGGTTCTGCCGTTCAAGGGGGACCACGTGGCAAATGATATCGGACACAAGCTCAAGTCCGCCCTAAACCGCACATACACGACTGTCCAGTTTCGCCTCATGCACACCATCCGGAAACTGGTTCTTCAAGACCGTCAGAGTTACCCTTCGGCTAGTTCGGCCTCACATGTGGTTTATCAGTTCACCTGCAGTTGCGGTGATCATAGACAAGATTAACCGTCGGTTGTCTCAGAGGGTCGCTGAGCACTCGCCAAAGTGGGTCGAACAAATGATAGCTCAACAAAACGGAACGCCCCACAGAACGAATCGGAGTCCGTCATCGTCTATCGGCAAACACCTCTTGACAACGGGAAACCAGGTGAACCCGAATAATGTGTTCAAGTTGTTATTAAGTAACAGGGTGCCGATAATGTTGGCAATTAGTGAAGCGCTGCTAATTAGCGCTTATCAGCCTGCAATGTGCATAGGAACTCTTGAGGCAATCTATCAGATTGCCTTGGTCTTGATGTTGACAGTCTAATTGGTGTGCCAAGTTTTCCCATGTATATATTTGTATCTGTGTTCCTGCGTGTTTTGTGTTTGCGATTGATGGGAACAATCGAAATGTTGACAAATCGCAATCTATGTCTTCTTTCTGCTTTGACGAAGTGGATGAAGGGGACCAAATGTTTTACATATGAGGGAACGTCGTCCGCATACTCCAAGTCAAAAAGTCGCTCACCAGGAAGTAGCTTCACACCTACGTCGAGTCCAGCGAACGCAATTTCCATGACTCCATCAATAGCGAAGTTGAAGAGGAAAGGTGACAGCAGGTAACCTTGTCTCACACCGCTGGAGGTACTGAAGGACGGCGATAGTTTGCCATAAACCCTCACTCTGCCCGAACTATGCGCGTACAGCGCTTTGATAAGGTTTACATATTTATCGTGCACACCTTTTTGCAGCATAGTCTCATAGGGCAAATCGATCCACCGAATCGAAGGTACATTTGATGTCGAGAAACACGACTACGGTGGATCGCCAATAAACATGGCCGTGTTACAACAATTGATGCAAAGTGAAGATGTGATCGATGCAGTCTCGAACTTGATGAAACCCGACTTGCTTTTCGCGGATCTGGCTTTCACGAGCGCCAGTCAGTCTGTGGGGAACGACAGAGGTAAGCAATTTAGAGACGATTGAGATCAGACTGATCCATCTATCGTTGCCACATTCCGAACGGGAGCCTCCCTTGAAAATCGGGACAATGACGGAGCGGCTCCAGTCTGTCGGGACAGTTTCCTGCTCCCAAAGTTCCATTAGCAACTCGTGTAAATCTTCAGCGAGAGCAGGTCCCCGAATTTGTAGAGAGCTGGAGGAATTCTATCTGCACCAGCGGCCTTATGCAATTTCAACAGTCTGATCTCGCGTTCGACTTCTGCGCGTGAGGATGGATCTAAGGAGACGGCCCATGAAGAAGAACACTCAATGTCCGAAAGAGAAAACGATAACTCAGATTGGTTAAACAGCCTTGCAAAGTGTTCGGCCCAACGCTCCAAGTGTTTTGACAGACTGTGGATCGGGTGTTCACTCTCGTCACGTAATGCCTCGCTAACACCAGGTCTCCTGCTGCCTATTTCCCGTATCAGACGGAATAACTTCCGATGATTACCAACGGTAGCTGCCGTTTCCAGTTCCGATGCACGATGAGACCACCAGGCTTCGCGGTCTCTCTTCAGAATAGCACGCAGTTCTGCCCTGAGATTTCTGCGAGTCTCATTGTATTCGCTTCGAGCCGGCGAGTTAAGGTAAGGGAGGGCCAAAAGTTGGGAGATTGAAAACGGGGAGGGGGAGGGGGAAAAGTGAAGCTGGAACGGGACGCTAAGAATGAAAAAGCGCAAGAGGGGGGATAAGAAGGCGGGAAGGCTTGGGCAGTGGCATCCCAACCCCTATCTACTCTGCTCGATGCAACAGATAAGGCGCCAACGACCAGAGCATAAAGAGGTTGTTAGAAGGAAATGACATGGTGTATTGCGTGAGCAGGATAGTGTCAGGTTGCTCAGGACTAGACAGAATGATTAGGGTTCTCAACCAGAGCTTCTGTTTCAAAAACCTTACCGCAAAGCAGAGGAGTTTTGGCACTGGACTACAGAGAGCCCGTTTTATGGAGTAAAGAGCCACCCTCACTTTAATCCCCAATCTGGAGGGCCAGGAGACCGAGTTTGTCTGGCCTCTAACCATTGACGAATCTGGTATGAGTGGCTCTAAATGTACAAAAAGCACCATCCAGCATAGTTCAATTGACCACTGAGACACACAAACCATCGAACCACGTTAAGGACCAGTCTCATCGCAATCAACGGTCAGCACCATAGATTTACATACGATCAGCTTCGTCCCAACAGTAAGCTGGTGGTTGTTACCAACACGTTTTCCCAACTTTCCAAATGCGACAGCCGCATTCGATACTCGGATGCGGAGCTCGCACATCATCTGCAGGTCGGTAGACATTACACTTCCTAGGTAGCAAATCACGACGTGGTTTCCAAAACGTTGTTGCCAATGTGGATTTGCGGCACGTCCACAGACTGCATTCCTGATTAAGGCTGAAATGTATAGTTCATTATTGCGTCTTGTAGCACTGCTGTGGAGCTCTGGTGTAGTAACCAGAAGAAAAGCCGTCAACCAACGTGTCGGGTTCCCTCTCAGCCCAAGATACCTTGCCTGACGAGTCTAAATCAGGACGAAACCCGGTCAGTCGTGGAATGCAGTGTTTGGAGAGAGCAGCTCCGAAACTCTCCACAAACAGCCTTGCTTAAGTTGATGGTAAATCGGAATTGGGCAGCTGTCGAATCGAGAACCGAAGTCATGTGCTGCAAGTCATCTGCGCTGTGTGCAAATAACGCACAGCCATCAGCGCAAAGCAACATTCGGGTTATCTCATACCCTAGGATTCTCGCCCCGAAACGATGGATGATCAGCAACCCACCATCAGTACGTTGCTCCACACGGACACCGCAAACACAAGCTGAATCTAAAGTGCAAGACATCATTGCAGGGGCTGACACAGCCTTGTTTCACATCAGAGACAACTGTAAAGTCATCGGAGATTTGTCCACACAACTGCACCCTCGCTCACATACCAGTGCAGATATTCAATTAACCTAAGAAACTTACTCGGACAACCAAACTAACTCAACACCGGCCCCAGCGTCTCGCGATTCATCGTGTCAAATGTATTGGTTCAGTCTATAAACAGTGAGTACAATGGCTGGTGTCGCTTTCTGCATTTCTCCTGCAGCTGACGAGCAGCGAACACAATTGCCATGGTGCTGCGGCCCGAAAGAATTCGCATTGCTCTTCCGCCACGTACGGTTCAACGAGTTCAGTTACCAGGCGATTGAGCCGGACTCGTGCGATCACTGTACTGACACTGCTCCGCAAGTTGATACCACATTGCTTGTTCCCTTCAACACAGCCGGCACCACTTCTTAAAACCATACGCGATGGTCAGGGCACTGTTGACGCCGTGTTGCTCGTAGTGAAGTTGAGCGTTATCAGTGACCTCCTTTTAGCGCTGAAGATAGTAGATAAAGATGGATGGGTCCCGATCTCCCTTAGCCGCGGCTGCAGCTACACCAAAGTACCTTCGTAATGCTATTCAGCTATTTCATCCACGCATTGTATGATAACGGGATTAAACTTCTCCCTGTCGTTTCGCCAAGTATTTGTGCATTCTTTTCCGTAAGCGATGATGATGTCCCTTCCCATGCGCTCGTTGAAATACGCGACTTCAGCAGCTTCGTGCGTGGTTTAGCCGTCGACGAACATAAGCTTGGTGAGCATCTTTTCTGTGACAAAGAATATCGCTTGTATCACCTAGGAATCGAGGATGCAGTATCTAATCACTCTTTGCTTGTTTTGGTCGTTTCGAGCAGAGTCACGATGGTCTGCAATAATCCACTAATCGAGCAGCTGAAAAGGTTCTCCCACACACTCACATAAGACACGCGAAGAACCATAGAGCGACAGGAGACAACTAGGTCACCGGATCTGACCGAGACAGTTGACGCTCAGTATAAAGAAGAGGGGTTGCACAATCGCTCACTGTCTATGAAGTTACATTGCACTGGCGTAAGCGCAATGTAGCCGGCATATCGTATAGTCCCTTTACTCCCCTGAATTGATAACATGCTGCAAGTGAAAACCAATGGAGTTAGACTAGTTTAGATGAATTCACAGAAGCCAACAGTGTTTCAGTGACTGCACTACATAGGTTCACCCATACACCCACAGGAAACACGCGAAAGCACACGGGACAACTGGGTCGTCTGCTGTGCTCGAGGTGAACAACGTCAATGATCGAGAGGAGGGATGGCATAATCACCCACTACTTGCACAATCCCGTTGCATGCGCGCGAGCACAATGTGGTCTGAACATTGTGCAGTCATTTTACTCCCCTTTCTTCAGTAACGACCTGCGGCAGCAGGCCAATAAAGCTAGGCTGTGTTTGATAGAGTCATGCTAGACTGCACTGATCCAATAATCGAGCAGCTGAATAGGTTGGCCCACACAAAATACGCGAAGGCCCATAGAGTGACAGGGGACAACTGGATCGCTGCCTATCTGCTTCATCTACTACGGTCCAAATGATGGAATTGGCCAAAGTTTAATTCAGTGGGAATCGCGGTCTACATTGACATGGCGCATCGTAACCCATTCTCAAAACGAGTGCTTCACAAACGACCCTCTAATGCTAGGTAACATTTGTTTAAGTCATGGTAGGCAACGCTATTTGGAAGCCGAACTTTCCAATAGTCACATAAATACACAGGTCCAAGTGTAAAGTCAGAAGCACATAAACTACGAGAGGAGAGAAGGGGAGATAAGGGGATACTCAGTCGCCGTCTTTGCTCGAGGCGATCGAGGTTCACGATTAAGAGAAGAGTTTGAAGCCGCACCCATTGGTTATACAACTCGGTTGCGTTAGCATTACTACGATGTAGTCTAAACATCGTCTAGTCGCCTTACTCCTCATTTCTTGCAAGCGAATTGCTGAATTCCTGCTTAAAATCCAATGTGTCCAAAGTGGTTTGCAAAAATGTCCAAATAGTTTGCGAAATGTCCAATTGAAAGTGAGTTGGTGTAAATATAGCTGGTGCTCATTTCATGGACGTTCCTCGTCGCGATAGCTGTGGGTGAGTTGGGTTACACCCTTCTTCTAGCTAAGGGCTAGAACACACAAAATACCGCGTGAATTGGTTAACTGACTCATGGCGCACGGCGCGTTGCCTTTCAGGTGCACACTTTATCGAAGACTTTGGCTGAGGACCCGAGTCGTCCTCCTGTTCAGTTGTGGACGCCCTGGCAGTACTTTAGTCCAACCCCCAACGACGGATTACGCCAATACGAATAAAGTCAAGCCGCATGGGCCGTTGCACAATGGCCTTAGGAAAAGGGTTGGCTTCTCAGCTGCAGACAGGAGGCGGATAAGCTAAAAGATGTTACTGCTGGTGCCTTCCGTCTTTCTTCTGCACATACACTCCCAACCTCCGTTCAAGTTAAAACAACGCTTACCACAATCAAGGTCGTCACCGCCCAACGCATTGGTCGCGATGGAACTGGCGCGCTACATCGATACTACGGCGCCCAGCGAGACCCGGCTCGCCGAGCAAGGTATGTTGCGTGAAGCAGGTGCCAGCTACACGTTCTACTGCGTGGGCAACGCCGCCTCAGCACCACGTGAACATGGGGTCGGATTTGCAATATCCGATCGCCTAAATGGCCAGCTGGTGAGTGAGCACACTGGCATCAGCGCGCAACTGATGACTGTTCGCCTACGACTCGGAAAAGGTAAGTTTGCCACCTTTATAAGCACGTACCGTCCGACTATGTATTATCCTGATGGCACGCGAGATCAGTTCTACACTCAGTTATCCTCCGTGATACAGTCTGTGCCAAGGAGCAACCGACTATTTCTGCTGAGTGACTAGAATTCGCGCATTGGGCGTGATGCATCGGTCCACATGGCATTGGTTCAGCGAATACGAATGGTGATAGGTTGCTCTCATTGTGCGCCACTCAAGGCCTGTCGATCACGACCACTCGGTTTGCGCTGAGTACGAGTGATGTAGCAACTTGGACGCACCCACGGAGTGGTCACACTCCCCTGCTCGACTATGTCATGGTACGTCAGCGTGATATGCGCGAAGTGCGCATGACACGTGTACTGCTTGGAGCTGAGTGTGGCACTGAGCACAAATTGGCACGGACCAAATTGTATATATAAATACCGAAAAGTACTTGTTGTGAACCGGAGGTGTAAAATTGAATTTTTCTCCCTCAGTACTGTGGAGAAACGTATTGAGCTGGAGAAGGCGATGGCTGCACGCCTGTGTGATGTGGAATGCATAGCCACAGTGGGTGACCTGTGGCACCACATTCGCGACCAGGTGACAGCTGCTGCCGATGACACGCGCGCAAACCGTAAGCGGTCCGATGGACTTGATGAGTACAACGCGACGATTGGTGCATTGGTGTCTAAGAATGCAGTATTTGGTGTACATGTGACAAACCCCAGTGATTTGAGGAAGAAGTTTTGCAAAATTTGACGGCGATTGACCCGAGAGCTCCGTCCCATTAAAAATGCATGGTGGACGGGGAATGTGAAGCAGATGAAATGCTACACCGAACGCTAACAACACAAGGAATTCCATGACTCCTTGAAGACGGTGTATGGACCGAAGTTGGAGCCGCTGAGGATGCTGCTCGATGGTAGCTCAGCCGCTACCTGCACACTGGCTGCAGACATAATGCTGATGTGGCGAAATCACTTTGACTGTTTCTTGAA
The DNA here is from genome assembly GCA_944474145.2 of Dicrocoelium dendriticum. Taxonomy (NCBI): domain Eukaryota; kingdom Metazoa; phylum Platyhelminthes; class Trematoda; order Plagiorchiida; family Dicrocoeliidae; genus Dicrocoelium; species Dicrocoelium dendriticum. The sequence goes on from OX104066.1 coordinate 64,888,309, forward strand.
CAAGAGTTCAAAGATTGACTGGCCTAACTGAACTGCTTGAAGTAGCACGAGGTGAATTTGTCTGGCGGACAAACCGACATTGGATGGGATGCAGAGCACGTGCTCAGCTGCGAAATGGAAGCGTGCCAGTGCCGACGGGGACCCGCTTGAAGTATTGAAACATGGCTGACCCACGTTGCTGAATGCGCTGTACCACTTCTTGCGATGAGTGTGAATTGAGAACGAGGAGCTTCCTGAGTTGAAGGATGCGCTTGTGTTTCCAATGTACAAAGGCAAGCAATGTGCTGGGAACTACCGTGACATTAACTTGCTGAGTTGTGTGACCAAAGTGAGTGCCAGAATCCAGCTCAATCGGCTCGTCAGTCAGGCTGTGGAATCGAACGTGGCGGAAGAGCAATGTGGATTCCGTTCAGGTCGCAGCACCAAATATATGGTATTTGTGGTTAGTCAGTTGCAGGAGAGTGACAATAGCCGTCATACTCGCTGTTTGTTGATTTCATCAAAGCATTTGATACCGTGAACCGCAAAACTTTTTGGCTCGTGTTGGGTAAGTATGGCTGTCCGAGTAAGTTTGTAAGTTTAATTGAATGTCTACACAGTGGTATGCGAGCGAGGGTGCAGCTGAGTGGAGAGACCTCTGATGAGTTTACAGTTGTCTCTGGTGTGAAGCAAGGCTGTGTCTTAGCTCTTGCCCAGTTTAATATCTATCTTCATGCAATGTTGTCTTGTGCTTTTGATGCGGCTTGTGCTTACGGTGTTCGTGTGGAGCACCGTATTGATGGTGGGTTGCTGAACATCCGTCGTTTCGGTGCGAGAACTCTAGTCTGTGAGACAACTATCCGTATGTTGCTCTTTGCTGACGACTGTGCGTTGTTTTCACACAGCGCGGATGAGTTGCAGCACATGACTAGTGCTCTGGCTTCGACAGCGGCCAAATTCGGGCTCACCATCAACACAAGCAAAACTGTCTCTCTTTAAGCCTTTACCGGAGGTACAATCTACAATACTGCCGCAAATCAGCATTGGTGCTGAAGTATTGGAATCCAGCTCCCGCTTCTGTTACCTTGGGAGTGTGATCTCGACTGATCAGTAGCTTCACAGTGAGCTTCGTATCCGAGTCTCTAAGGCAGCGGCGGCATTCGGGAAGCTTGAGTACCGAGTGTGGAACAACCACCAGCTTACCGTTGGCACGAAACTGATGGTGCACTAACCCATGGTACTATCCGTTCTATAAGGTAGTGAAACGTGGACGATGTACCGGCGAGACGTGAGATATCTCGGGCGGTTTCAACAACAGTGTCTGCGACGGGTTCCGTGTATCGGTTGGAGTGACAGGGTTACAGACACGGTGTTGCGCCGAAGTGGAATATATGCAGTGGATTGCAAACTTTTGCTGAGACACATGAAGTGGCTCGGTCATGTGTGCCGTATGGATTCGACGCGGATACCGAAACAGTTGTTATATGGTCAGCTGAGTGTGGGGAAGCGGCATGTGGGGAAACCGAAGCTTTGTTACCAGGGCATAATCAAAGTGAGCCTATCACGTGCTAATATCGATTTTAAGTGCAGGGAATAGAAGACGGTTGCTCGGCGTGCATGGCGCGATCTGATCATGAAGGCAGTTGCCGAGGTGCAGAAGAAAGCTCTCCTGTAAGGGGAGAAGCAGCAGGTGCGGAAGCGACAGGCGTCGATGGACGATAGCCCATCGACGTCGAGTGTATGGTGTTGTAACACATGTGGTCGCGAGTGCCTTAGTCAGGTAGGCCTAGCAAGCCACGAGCAAGGCTACTCCGGGCCAGCATAGAAATGACGACGGTTCCTGCTTAGAAGGTAAGCAGAACCGGCGCAGCGTTGGTAGGTACGCTGCATGCGCTTTCATTCGATTCACTAACTGCGTGCTTGGGTGCTGAGTTTCTTTATTTCAGGTGATCGGTTTGTTATATTGTCTTAGTGCTTATTTTGTTACCTCATTATAATGCCAACCTGAGTAATCTTCTAGTTACCTGCACACATCGCTTAAACGAAAGGTGGTTAACGTCGTTAATATTTTTGTGTTTGTTGCATTTTTGAGCCCTTGTTCTGCCATCTTGAATTTATCGTGGATATGTTGATAAACCAGTTAGTTCATATACTAATTTTTTGAAGTTATGTCAGCATATCCGTATGGTGTTTTCAATCCAATTTATTTGGTATACCCATTTCAAGTGATTGGCTGTCGCTTGACATCCCCGGTGTGGCTGCGCGTGATGTGAATGTCGACAAGCTGCCTACCTGTCTGGCGCCCTCCACCTCGATTACTGGCCTCAGAAGACTGTGAATCGTTGCTGGTTGGGAAGGGGTGCACAGTCCTCGTGGACGTGCTAGGCTCAAAGAGTGGTTTTATCCAGTGTGGGGAGGTCTACGGCCCAGAAACGGTCCTGTGAAGTTTTGGTACGCATGATTTCCCTGCTAGATAGACAGGAGTGGTGCGGCTGCGCAGGCTGAAGAATTGTGTGGGTCCGCCCGTAGATGAAATGTGGCTCCCATCCACATTTTTTATGGTCTCCATTCTTGGAGGTTACGCGAAAGATGGGGTTTATGGAAGCAACTATATATATAGTTTATTCTCGAATTTATTGAGGCACACCAAATCAGGCATGATCAAGATTTACAGGTAATGTTTCGCAACAACCACGTTGTTATGTATGTCATCAGCAGTAAACCGAAAGTTGCACATGCTGCGGAAATTGTAAAAGCAATCATGATGAATAAAGTTGTCAATGAATGACGCTACGTTGGGTTCAAGCGTGCGTAATGCAAACAGGGCAATATAAGTGTAGTGAAAACGGAAGATGTAGATGTACGTGTCAAGAAAATATTGAATTATGACTCTCGTCGAGTTGCCAGTATGTACATATACATTATATATATATATATATGCTGTCTAATAAATAAACCATAAATAATATGCCAAGAGAACAAACTCACAAAGTGTGGGGGAATGAAGATGTAAGGATAATTTAGGAGTTTGTAGCCCGAAGTAACCCCACCGGCAAACATACGAGATATGTCAGTCAAAGAGATTGACAGAAGCGGCTAACAAACAGAGAGGTATTATAAACAGTTGACCGATTTGTTACTATGCCAACGAATTGTTCCACGGAAGAGATGAATGCGACCACAGCACCGTTGAATTGCTCTCACAAATGCGACAACCGGTAAATCGCCATCTTGGTCATCATCATACGCAGCAGCGCTGTAATTCACATACAAACCGAGGGGACGACGGTCACACTGATTGGAAATCAGAATAGAAGTGGAGCAGCACTTAAGGATGAACCTGAATTCTCTGAGTAAACGCTCCGGCTTGTGGTGTCCACAATTAAGAAGACGTGTTAATCCAAAATAAGTACTGAGGATAAAATCACTAGTTCATACAAAAGATCTCTTTTTAGATGAAAATGGACAGCAAGCAATGCAAAAGGGAATGGCTTTAACCAGAAAAAAGTGGTACAAGTTACGCGGTTTGTTCGACTGGACTACATGTTCTGCCGGGAGAAAATTGACGGTTTTCAGATCATTCGAAGGAGCATTCGTCACGAACTGATAAGTACAGTAGAGGGGAAATCACCGAGAACTAAAGATCCTGGAGCAGATGAAAGCACAAACGGATCCACATGCAATCAGAAACCAAATTGAGGTGCCTTCGCGAGGATGTTCAGAGAGGACCGAAGACCGGGTCTGCCACAGAGGATAGGGAGAGTAAATTCAGTGATAACAAACAGTAGATCAAAATGTTATAGACATGGTGCGCAGGATTGGATCAAAAGTGTAACCTCCTCTTCAACACCTCGTATGCATATGATAAAGAAAACATCAAACAGGCAAATCACAATGGCTCGAGGGCAAGTACACACATACATACAGTACTGATAGCACACTTCAGAAGCATCGCTTCGAAAACCGTAGCAAAATAACCTAATACCGGGCATGTTTCAAGTTACATTTATCTCAGCAGCAAGAGTATCCTTGAAATGAGAGAGTAGGACGACGCATGAGAAAGCCGTAAGACAGGTGCTACGTAAAACGAGAATAAGCCGAATAAGAGTCCAAGTATGTGCTCTCCGAAGACAAGCACCACACACGATGATCCCACCATTCATACGGTTGCAAGGAGAGCACATTTAGGTAGGTCACATCAAGGAACTATATTTAAAAGGTTAGTTGCGATGACAATAAACTAGTGAAAACAGCTAAAATGATCTGAACTGGCTTGGTACATTCGATCAGCAGTTCAATCGGTCGGGTTGGGTGGCAGAGGCCTATGGCATCGCTGCGCGCTGATCTGATGTGACCAGAGGCGACAGAGCTCGCTGACAGATGCACAAACGCAATTGGGTTAACTAAGGAAATAACCGCAGACTTGGTGGTCACCAGTCCTCCATGTGAAAGAATCCTCCGCAAAGCCAGGGCAAGGTAAGGGATTGGACAAACAGCCTCTGTCTGCACAGCTCCAGTTGCGTTATCCTGATTGTGATCGTTACAGCTGTCCTTAGGAGGCGTTTTTCCGCTCCCTTTGCACCCGGCGAAGAAGACAACGTTCGTCTGAAATTAATGTCCACTTTGAACCTATTGTTCTAAAATGAAACCGTTGATGCTTCCGAAACCGCCTTCCGCTGAGACTTCGGCGGCGTCTAGCTATGTCAACAGACACGTGGTGGTGTCAGCGAGGAGAATAAGCGAATACAGGTTGTAGCTAAAGCTTCCCTACTTTTTCCTTTCCTTGCATATAATCTCCCCGTCCCCATTTAACATAACCACAAACTTCCGCCAATCCAGGTGATAACGCGTGCGATTTCCCGCAGACAGGCAGGCATCAGCAGTACACCGGTACACAGAATCGACGCTTTGCTACCGCGAAACCATCACCAGTCGCGAGTGGTGTAAGGATACTGCGAAGGTCACTTGGCCCCCTACGTAAGCTTGAACCAGCGACTTCAGGATTACAAGGCAGGCTTGTGATCCTTAAGGCTGTGAGCCAGCAATTTCCCGTCACGATAGTCGTATTCCTTCGTGCAAAACACGCAATATCGGGTGTTGGAAGGTGCCCACACAACTCGACCGGAACACGGGTGAGCATCCCGAGTGACGCACTGCACTAGTCGAGACGGAACTCACGCGCCACGGAATAGACTTTGCCGTACTCAATGAGACACGGCTTGTTGACCAAAGCAAGCTGCATGAAGCTGGTGCTGGTTACGGGATCTACTGGGTAGGAAACACTACCATAGCGCCACACGAACATGGCGTCGGATTTGCGACAGTGTCGCTGTTTATCGACGATACCCATCAGTATAAAGGTGAGCACTGCATAGGTTGTCTGTATTGTTGATGCATTCTGCCGAAAAAATCCGCTGTCCCTAAAGGAGCGGGCTATAAAATATTGGTAACATCTCAGGCCGATTTGACTGTAGAGCGATAAGCTCGAACTTATTGCGACAATACTTTACGCATCTGAAGCCGGTTATGAGAAATGGGTCAACGAACAAGATTAAACAGATGCATCGTCAGCGTTTATCCCGTGGAAAGTACATAAACATCTTGCATCAAAATCCAGCAATGGGAAACGACTGCCCAGAAGCCCTAAACTCAGAGCGATTGGTGCAGGGCACGAGTGATACAATGTGACGCTGGTGGTGAACAAAACAGTGGACGATCATGGACATGATCGTGCAAGGGTGGACCCCGGTTAACAAAGTACATCTCATTAAGAACTCACTCGCAGATGGATTAAGTAGCCAGTGTGCCACATTAAACCAATCCGTTGAACCGTGCCTGACACAATCAAAGAAATTCCCCTCATCTATTCATTTGCTAATCAAGTAGTGAAAGTACTAATGAGCAGGACTGTGGAAAACTGACAACAATCGAAACCCCATAAGCTACCGCAATTCACCCAGACACCGTGTGCTTGTAGGAGTAACGAAACGATGGCAAGATGAAGGGACTTTTAGACGAAATCGCAACCAAGGAACCAGTAGATGTAACGCAACACGCGCAGACCTAACTGAAACAACGCCGCAGACACTAAGCAAGTGAGATCACGAATACGGGTGCAGTAAAAGGAGAGAAAACTCATGATCAAATCCATCAGAATCTGAAGGTATGTGAAGGAAGAGCATGCCTATGGAGGATGAAAACCTCACAGGTACTCACCAGGAGCAATGCCAGGATGCGATACAATCAGCACTATCTGCATACAATGATCAAGTAAACATGTCTCCCGAGCGACTGAAAAACCTCATTAACAAAATATTGGAAACATGAAGACCCGGACCGATTCGCAATTACCTTCCACTGGTGAGCATGCCAATGAACTCAGTACTCAAAATACCATAAGATGGATCTGGATACAGTGCAATCGTCCGTTGAGTTCGCAACCATAAGTGGCATGCATTTCGACTGTCATGTTGCTCCTCATATTCCCAGCAACATGATTGAAACGATAAAGAATGGAATGCGCCCAGCGACTGCCTCTGAACATGCGCATTTCCCAGCTATTCGCATAGCTCGCAGAGGGAGTACTTCAACTGCACTCACACACAATCGCTGAACAACTGCTGACGACTATCGCGGTATACTCAAGACACTGGCTAAACACCACAACTATTCTGGTCACCACCGGAAGACCACGCCAACGTGGCGACACGTTTCACTTATCTGGTCGATTGTATCAACTCTGTTAAACATATCCCAGATGAGAAGGGAATCGGAAGCACATCCAAAGCATCACAGCGTCTCACTCACAGTGTCTATAGGGACGATTTCACACCAGCATGGGAGCACAATGCAAACAACGCCGTGGGACGAACACTGTCCAAGTCGGGATATGATGCACATGCGACACTGCACATACCGCCCGGGGAAGCTGAGTAAGCCCACCAACTGGTACCTGGCAGCGAACAAATTGATGCAACAGTGGATATCCTGCTAAACTTGAAAGTATCGAATGCCCAACTTGCCTATATCCTAATCATTTCGGTAAAGCTATGAGCTGAATGATTAACGACATGGTAAACGATGCGAACCAATCAAATGTATGGAGTTGGGACATACGGACAGTACGGATGAAAGCCCCATTCTCGCTGATTCACCGCAGCAGGGAGTAAAAACACAGCGGAACAGATTGCAGTCAGGCACTATGGCAACCTGCGCCCAATTACTCCACCAAGCGAATGCAACAACGAGCCATTGTATGCCATGCATCGGCTGAACGTTGCTCACTTATCTTTCCTTAGGAACACCACTTCCCCATCATTGTCACATGGTTACCGTTACGCTGTGGCACCGAGGGTCAATGCGGTGGGAACCAGCATGGTTGGGCATGCGGAGCATAGGTCACAAACAAGGTGAATTAAAATGCTAAGCAGGAAAGCATCCCCGATGGAACCAAACCTTCTGTCCTCCTTGGCAATCGCAATGCTCGCTGAGACCCTACGGACCCTAATGGCTCGCATGGGCGGTGCTCCAATTCCGTACCGTTTCACTCATCCAAGGAACTGAGTGCCTTATTCCCACACAGGCTACAATCATCCGCATCTATGCACAAACGAATCAGGTGTCTAACTGGATGACGTGTCTCACCCAGGACAGCGATACATGGAGACGCCTAGCTCGCATCGATAGCAGGATGCACCACGCGCATGAATCATGTCCACGGATCGCGATGGTGACAGGAACATCGGTAGCACGGTTTCAATTCCGACGGTGTGACGGGCACGCAGCTCGCGTGGTCAAACTGGATGGCGTCCGGATTCAATGAAACAGGGTGTGAGAATGTATGTTCAGAAGCGAAAAATTAACTGAAGGTGTCCGACAAGATGATGGAATTCGCGAGCACAACGGATAAGATGGAGCAGATACCTGATGCAGTTGATCACTGACGATTCGCAGTTCACCGATCGCAGAGTTCAAACCCTTCAGAAAATAGAAGACAAAAATCAAAAACAGCGTGTTTGAAAAACAGTCGAGCTATGAGCGGGTAATCACCAGTGATTCATATCAAAATTACTTGTTCCAACTAAAGAGAAACCGCGTGACTGTATACATAAACAGGACATAGATGGGAAGCAAAGCAAGTCAAGCCAGAAAAGCTTTATGCATTGAGTCTGTTGCTGAATCAATGCGATAAAACGCCGCTCCAACATTGTACTCATTCACCTGACATGGCGAAGTTTTCTTGGCAAAAGAGAAAGGTTGCCTAACGAACATCTAAAGCGATTGTTTCCAAACCCTTCTGAAATCATTAGTTTTCGATCGGTTCCAAACATTATTAGATTTCGGATTAAAATACGGACATCGTGTTCGCAAGCTGTCAAGTGAATTCGTTTTACTAGCGAGTGTTGAAACGAACTGGAATAACCATAGCGTCTTTAAGTTGAGATGAAAGTAACCTGATCCCAAAATGTCTCACAGTGATACTTCAGGACAGTACGTACACTTCTGCAGGGATTGAGTTTGGTGCTTCCAATACCTTTTTGAGAGAGTATTTACTTAGCGGCAAAACATTTAAGCAAGATCCATCTCGAAAAAAATCGACTGAGGTTAGATAACCAAACCGCCTTAATACCTCTCGACTACAACCGACTTCTCAACGATGCATCAGAAGTTAAATGGAAACAACGGCAGGATACAAAGGATGAAAGCTTCGTAATCTCGAGAATTTTAACTCCGTGCGTCATAAGGCCAACGGTCCCGTTAGCAAGCCCGCATCTATTGGTAACTAATGTGATGTAGATAACATATCAGACAGAGTTTTGAGTGAAACGTAGACTGTTGGAAAAAGGTTTAACCGTTATTGTTAATAAATATATGAGGAAGAAAGGATTCCAAGCGTTGAGAGCGTGGTAACAAAGTTGCCTGCTATAAAAGCAAGGAAGGTTGGTGCACCGTTTGTAACGAGCAATAAATTTTAGCAACTGAGTGAACCATACCTTGTATCAACTGAACGTATCGCATTGGAGTCCTTGAAAGAAGATCGCAGCATTGTAATCACAGTGACGGAAGGGGGAAAACGACGATTTCATGGAGTAAGTAATTATTTGGAAAAGCATCAGTAGTACGCTGGCACACCGTACCAACGCTCCGCTGTCACGAGACAACCAACAATTGTGCGAGAACTGGCCATACCACAAGGTCGGCCGCATATACGCGGATTCGAACCGGCGACCTCAAGAATAGAATGCAGGCGTGCAATCATTTCGGTCATCGGCTGACCAGATTAGTTGAAAAACAGCAACATTGGGAGACTGATCCATATAAAGTACTTGATCATAACACCTTGATGATAGCAATGAATGAGAATAAGGCGCGGATTTGTCCCCATTTAAGAATCAGTAAGGCCGATTTGGAAGCAGGCAAGTGGCACAGTCTGTACTGGAAATCGAATCCACCTGCGAGGGTTTTCGTCCTACCAAAGATTCATAGACCCCACATTGCCAAGTCGATGGTTCAGGGTTCCAGACCAACGAACTCGCTAGACCTTTAGGGGGCTATTGCAATCTTTGACGGGACCAACGAGTAAGTTCCTGAAGGATTCCCAAGAGTTCACTCAAAAGACAGCAAATATCACCAACGATGCAGACGCACTAATAGCAGGCTTCGATGTGCTGTCACTTTTCACCAATATACCCAAAGGAGGGAGGCTAGGAATAGCAAGAAGTTGCCTAAATGAGGACAACAGTCTGGATGACAACGAAACTTACACTTGACCAAATGGTCAAGGGTATGGCAGCATGTCCTAACACGTCGCACCTCGTTCTTTGGTCGAAACTGTACGATCAGGAACAGGACCTCATTATGGAATCATCAATATCCCCGTAATGGCCAACTTACAAGTAAAAAACCTCGAGAGCACGGCGTTAATAAGCACCAGTAACTCACCGAAATATAGGTGGCGCTACGTATAAGACACATTTATAATTGTTAAACAGAAGATAGATTCACATATTGATTTGGGGTCTTGTAGCTGCACAATACCATTTGTTGCCTCTGTGATTCACAGAACAGGGTAAAATTAAAAAAGGCATTTGCCACAAACCAACAGATACTGATAGCGCACTTCGGTATACTCTGGGTGATCTAAAACACGTTAATGCTGGGATAGCCACAGCGCTGTTCCACAGGGCACGAACACTGCACAATGGAGGAGGCCGCGTAGAAAAAGCCGAATGGTAAAATATTAAGTAGTGGATAGTCAAGTCAGGATAAGAATGTGCTTTATGTATCCCTGAAGGGTGAATATTCATCTCTAACACACACGCAACGTACAGGGATAAATAAGGAAGACGAATATTACAAGAGGATAGATAGAAAACAATAATTGTTAAAAATACTTGGCAGAGCACATATCACTGAAGTAATTTATTAAGCAGTTCTTGAATGACCGAACTTTATGGTTTAAAAAAACGTGAAATGCAAGGAACTACTGATGTACCATAGGCTCTTGTGCGAGCGTAGATAAGTTTGTAGCTCTGCCTGTTTGAGGAAGTTGATGCGTATTTGGACAAAGGCTTGTGCAGAGGTGGCTAACCTCAGTGAGTATTTTAGATGTAAGCTTGTTACATTTGACACGGCTGGCTACAATGAGCATAACAAGTTTCAGCCTTGAAATGCCATTACACTGGGACAGATTTTTCACTGATCTGGCAATCACGTAGAGATCCTTACACAGACGACCTAGATGAGATCATGGGAGAGCAATGGGTCCAGTAGGGTAACACACATGCAGGGATAAAATGCTAGAACAAAAGCAGGACACAGAAGAAGACCTGAGACGTGTAACATAGAATGAGATACTTTTGACCTTAGTGAATGTTTTGTTCATGTGAAGGGAACAGGTAAACCCACTGCTCAGTGTCTCTCTCAGGTATTTTACGGAAGTGGAAGAGGTCAAACATTCACCGTCAATGCAAAGTTGTGGACAATGCGTTAGGAGTTGCAGGTGGCGATTTCTTTAGAACAGCGAAAAAAGGACATCCTTGCATTTTGAAGTGTTTAATGGTAGGCAACGGGATTTGGACCATGTTGTGAGGTTGTCCAAGAGGCTTTGTAGTTTGGCGGATGACTCTATGCCTGGATGATGTACGCTAAGGATTACGTCGTCCGCATACTTCAGTAAGATGGCTTCTTAAGGGACAGGGACGTAAATGGAACATAGGAATGGGGACACAATGCCCTCCCCCTGTAGAACCCCAGAGTTCGTGGTGAGTGAAGAAGAGATTCTTCCTATCAACATGGTATACTGGGTACGCTTGGTGAAGTAATCTTTCAACAGAACAACAGAAAGCTGAACTCCAGAACCTAATAGATTGTGCAACAGTAGTTGACACTTCACACATCCGAAAGCGCTGCAAAAATCCAGGAAGCAGAGGTGGATGGACTTGTTTTTACTATCCAATGAGGAGAGCGCAGTACGTACCAGACATGCTACTGCAGCTAATGTGAAGCTTGAACTGCAATGTACAAACTGATGAGGGTCGTTCAAATGCATATGGACCAAAATCCGTTTAAAGATAAGCTTCTCAAAGGTCTACAGAGCAAACGACGTGCAGGGGATCGACTGATATTTGCAGGTTTCTTTCCTTGGTAATTGGCTTGCGGTTCCTTAACTGTCAGCCATCTTGTGCTGATTGAAGCACAGTGTGTACAAATCGGCGAGGCTGTGCCATGTAATCTGCACGTTCCTTGAGAACAACAGGAAACAACTTACCCGAACCAGTTCAGTTGCAACTAGATTAATTCTCTGTGTACCTCTAGGCAGTTCACAGAAGGAGTTATCTGGGACTAGCTATAACTCAGCAAGGATATAGCAAAGGATGAAGTAATATTTTGATCACAAAAAGTATGGTTGTTTTTCCACATCTGAAGTTGAATGCGTGACTTCGAGGGTGACTACGCTTAACTGTTTCAGCATTTTCCATGGTTGATATGGTTGAGGCGACGCAATTCGATTTTTCTAGTAAGAGATAGAGACTTTACTGATGTAACTACTTTCCGTCTAAAACCTTTAAGCCTACGCAGTCGTTTGAGACGAGAACCCATTGGCACAGATAAAAGATGAGCCGGGTTATATCAAGGTCAACTGTCAATCACGCAGGTCTGCGGCACTAGCTGCTGGCATCCTGAAGTTATGGTGACGGAACCCGGCAGGGATCCTCTGGAAGGCGCGCCACTGACGAAACCCAAAAGGTCGAAACGCCGGCGTCTGGTGCTTTCCCAGACTAGCCTAAGCCTGCAGATTGGGAGTAAGTATGATGAATAAGCGGCACAAATAAAAATTGTTTCAATTGGACAGTGGGTGTCGAAGTAGAAGTTTAAGTAATTAGTTAAATGATCACAATGTTTCCATACTTCTGCATAGTGAAATAAACTAAAATCGGTGGGGGTAATGGTTTCACGATATTGCTGAATGTTTTGAGGAAGGTATCGTCTCCGCCTGAACTTTCGATTCTTGCAAGGGTGAGAGCATTATGGATCGTCTTGCTATGGATAAAAGGAAATAACTTGACGATGGCATGATCAGAGCTTCCAAGCGGTGCCCGATTACAAACAGAAAAGGCTTCCAGGTTGTTAAGAAATATCATGCCAAGTATTGCATCTAACCAGGTTGAAAATTGCATCATGTTCTTTAGCCTAAGACTCGCAATGAAGCTGGTATCAGATCTGTTGAAATCGCCGGCAACTATACACAAGGGGACTTATAGGTATTCGAGGACCGCGAGTTGGCTGCCTTATTGATCGACAATGGTTCCTGTTGGGTTCAGCCGCTCAAATTAGCTTGTAGCGAGTGGATGTCAGCGACTGAGTGTCGGCGATGGGTAGTTGCGATCGAAAACCACAAATTGAGTCGCAGCTTACTTAGAAAGGATCACGTAGGACTAATTCTAGGACCACCAGATAGCGCAGAGAATACTTTATCGATAGCAGTTTTGTGGCAGTGACTTGTTGAAAAATAGGACTGCGTGACTGGATGTGAGTACGAAGTGTGCTAAAAACAGGTTGGGTTACACAAATCACTAGCCGTAGGGAATAATTCGGTATGTGTCCACTGAATACGGGAAGTTAATCCGATACGAATGAGTGTATGACGACTGCGTTGGATGAAGAGGAAGACGCGGTAATCTGTGACAGAGTAGAGCACATTTCCCATGCGACCGTTAGTGGGATGCCATTCGGAGGGTACCAAACAAGTAAAAAATAAGGGTGATCTTCCAGTGGGGTCAAACGCTACATAAAATGCTGGTGCACTTGACGCACCTCTTCCCAAGGATAGGACAACAAACGTCTGTAAAAGTAAATGTAAGGACAGTGCACATGTATGCATAGGCCAAACCGAGAGAGTTACGCATACAGATATCGGAGAACAAAATGTGCATTTCACGACCACGGACAAACGAGTTTCAATAAAAGGGCACTACTGAGACTTGATAGTGGCGGTGCGTACACTAGATCCAAACCACCAGATCGACTTGGATAATGTAAAGATCACTAGGAGTGGTGTGCGCTTAACCAGTCGGCGGTTGATTGCCAAGGAGATGAAACATGCCAAAGCCGACAGCTGCGTAAACAGGATGAATGGCCAGTCATCATAATCCGGCCAGTCTGATGAACGTCGATCCGACTGGAAAGTGAAAATTGAAGCCCCAATGCTACCACTAAAGGCTTATCTGTCAATACGATTATGCACAGGGAACACCTGGGCTATCCCCGATGTGGCTGAAGACACGAGATGACATTTCAACTAATGATTGTAATAACACCTAAACACACGTCCATGTTAACGCGATTATCGCCCCCATTCGCTCTAAAATGTCGCTTCAATGGTATACTGATTCACCTGCTTGATGAAGCTTTGTGCGAAAAGCGAAACGCTGCCCAACAAATACACCAAGCGATTATCGGGCTTTGAAGTACCCGCGGTCTACCTTAGATTGCGACACACAATCTCTACTGTGGCCTCGATTGACTATAAAGTCACTCTCTGTCTTTCTGATCAATGGGGCCGCATCTGAAGTGACGGAAATGTACTACCGAGCGCGTCCCCAGGTTGCGGATCAGGGAATTCCTTCCTTGTGGATGTAACTGCGGATGAGACACGTTTGTTTTGCAGTCGAGATGAATCCGTAGTAGCGGGCAATCATTGGCAACGTCTCAGAGTGTGGGGTTCTGAAATGGTCACCTGGTTCTCCATTAAAAGTCACAAGACTTGTTACGGCGCTGTGTCAAAGTCAATGTGACCGGTTATAGGGTGACTGACCACTCACTTCTGTAACCAGAAGTGAGTACCTAGCGGAGGGAGGATGAACAACCTTGTTAGTAACCGGCTTCTGTGTGGACTGCTACTGTACACTGAGAAGACGTATTAGCCACGTGCCAGTCAACGGTTTTCGTATTAGGCGTCTGTTTAAATGTTCCAGTAACGTTTTCTGACTTCTGTGCTGTCATATTTGGGCAGAAAGAAAGGCATCAGCAGCATGCCAGTACCGACGCTCTGCTAGTGCGCGGGCACCACCGGTCGCACGCGGGCTAAAGATACTGCGAGAGTCTCCCTGTCCCTACGCAGGCTCGAACTCGCGCCATCAGATTACAAGACAAGCTCGTTACCCTTAGGCTACGGGCCGGCGGGCAGTTCGGGCATCCTAAGTAGCTTGTTACTATTCGAAAATTGGGTTCCGGTTCCCGACGGTTTGCGATATACGTTAATCGCTCCGCTACCTCGCATGGTAGGTCTTTATGGCCCGAGGCTTCGGGTCAACCCTCTTCCTCAGCCTGGGCAATTGGAAAGCGCTTTTTCCACACAACACATAAATATGAACCTACGCAACCCTGCTATCTGCCTTCACTTTCCTCAGCCGAGGTGGTGGTGGTTGGCTCCGCGATAATGTTCCACCGTACCACCTGCCACATGTTTTGTTTCAGTCATTCTTAGAAACCCCCCACTGATGCCAGGTCTCTGACAAGGTGCTGCTTGAGGGACAATACTAGCCGTGCCGATGAGCAATTCAAGACCGTCCATGTGCCACACAAATATGAAGACAGTACTTTTCTAACCCCATGTTCGCTATTCGTTGGCAGTTTTCAATGTCTGAACGCTCATGCAAATAGGATCATAAGCAAGTCTTGCTCTCAATGTAGAAATCCACTCCATCGATATATGTTGCCTCACGGAGAGCCGCCTACAGGACTCCAACACAACCTTACAAATGACATCACCTGTGTGTCCCTGCGGTACATTTACACTACGCTAATCTGGAGACGCAACTGCTGAAGCCGCGCTTGATCGGTGTGGGAAATGCGTTAAGTGTGGGCGCAGAAGCAGCGCTACTTGAATGGACCCCAGTAAATAGCCGACTCTGTGTAATTCAGCCAGAAAGTTCTGTACGATTATTCAGCTGTGAGGTTATTAAACTTTGTTTGCTTGTCGCAGCGGCGTATGCTCCAACGGATTACAGAAGGGATTCAACTAAGAATGAGTTCTACCATCAATTCACTTTTTTCAGAAACCCCGCACGCATACCATAAAGGTTGGTAGGCTCGAAGCTGATGAACGCGACCTCGGTAGTCTGCATTGCCATAATGCTCACAAGACAGACAACGGAGATCGCCTTCTACAGGTCTGTGCTGATCATGGTCTATTCCTGTCGGTTACAAACCTTCGGCACTCCTGGCGCCCGTGTGTCACCTGGTGACGGCCTGGAAAGCCATGTACGCAAACTGATCATACCGCCATCAGTCACCGTTTGCAAGGCCGTATAACGGATCGCAAATCAAGTTGGATACTTATCACACTTCTACTCACGCACTTGCGCGTGCTAAAGTTGCTCTCCGCGTTGGTAAGACCCAATAGCGTCGTAGAAAACGGCTTGAGTTAACTAAACTTGTCGCCCCAAATATTCTCACTGCCTTTCAGAATTTGTTAGCTCCAGATGTTGAGGCGCATTGGACAGACATCCGGAGAGCCACGCACAAGTCCGCCAGCGTCATCTGCCGTTTTCCTAAGCTTGATGGAAGACCGCTGGACAACTGCTGCTTATGCTGAGTAGAACCCATTGCGCAATGCTACCAACGCCAAACCGATGCAGCTCTTGTAAGATCGCGAAGCTAGGTGGACGTAGAGTGTCATGGAGGTGGAACTAGTTGCATCCCGAGGAAATTCCGCAGACTCTTCTCTCTTGTCCGATCTACCGGTGGCAAGAAAGCAACTGTAAATGATGTGTTAAGTCAGCGGTGAACCAGTTCACAATCGCCAACGCCGGTTTGTACGCTGGGCAGAGCACTTCGAACAACAGTTCAACTGGCCTCCTTCGCTATCGAAGAGTAATTATTGTCTTCACAGTGTCCCTTGGTGTGTAAACACTTCTTCGCCATCTGAGACCAGGGTTAGCTATGAGCTTCGTCTACTGAAACGTCACAAGTCTCGTTCGGCTCTTTTCAAGAACGGTGGCCATTATTTCCTTTCTGAACTGACTACACTCCTGCAAGAGGTTTGGACCACAGTTATTCCATCTGACTGCGGCTTAGCCGACATCGTGCCCATCTTCAAAAATGTGACAGGACGGATTGGGCTAAGTACCGAGGGACCAACTTTTTATGCGTTTCGTTCAAAGTGTACGTTTTCCATGCTGCTACGGAGGTTTAGCCGGGTACGCGAACAGCAAATACGCGAATAACAGACTGGGTTTTGCCCAGGTCTGACCTATATTGATCACATCTTTACGATCCTCAAGATGAGCGAGCCTTCAGCCGACTTACCACTGTTTGCTTTCTGGGCATACGCACAGCATTTGACCCAGTTGATAGAGCTGTGCTCTGGAATTGTGTGCTGAAAAAGGGAGTAACTGAGAAGTATGTTAACACTCTGCAAGCTATTTAATCTCGAGCCTAGGGCCGAGTGCGGGTATACGGCGGACTTCCGCTTTCCTTTAATATCACAAGTGGCCTGAGACAGGATTGTCGCGCAGCACCCTTATTGTTCAACTTCGCTATGGATGCCATCCTAGAAGGTGCTCTGGAAAACTGTGGAGCTGGTGACGTCGAGTCACTCTTGGATGATCGGCTCCGTGACTAGTAGTATGCTGATTACATCACCGTGATTTGTGACTCCTCACAAACTACTCAGAATATGCTGCGCATGTTGGAGATGCCTGTTTCACAGTTCGGAATGACGTTTGCTTCTTTCAAGTGCAACTTTTTCATCCAGGACAGATCAGAAGTTACTTCTACCCTCACTCTTTTCGGAAGTAGTCGACAAGTTCGTCTAGACTGAAAGCTGCATTAGCATGAGTGAATTGATGGAGGAGATCAATTTGCACATCACCAAAGCCAGAGTAGCCTTTGCCAACGTCCGACATCTCTGGCTCTGGTGTGATCTCCGCCTTCCACTAGAAGGTAGAGTCTACACCGCTACGGCACGAACAGTGCTCATGTATGGCTGCGAGACAACGCCCGTTCGAGCGAGCAACGTCCAGAGACTGTTTTTGACCATCGCTGATGTACATTGACAAGATCGCATTAGCAATGACGACGTTGGAGGTCGGATCTTCAAGTCAGACAGTCTCCTGCGCTCAGATGGCTCAGGTACGTCCTCCACATGTCTGTTCAACGGTTGCCCCGCCAAGCCGTTTCCATGCGCCGGCTTTGATTGGAAGTGACGGAAAAATGACCAACACAACCTGGGTAAAAGGTGTCAAGGCGCTGACACTGCAGTTGACCAAGAAGGAGCGTTCCAGACTCCCGGTTTTCGGGTCTAAAGACAGTGAATACACCTGGTTGGAAACGCTATCGGATATGGCCTGGAATCGTACCCAATAGCGAGTGGCGTGAGACACTTTTCTTCAGACTGTATTTTATCCCCTCATTTGTTTTCTTGCTGTTGTCCATGAGTTGCGGCACCCTGACAATTGTTTATTACCAGCTTCTTGCCAGTTGTGACAACTATGGCAACTCTGGAAAGCTCTGGTGTCGTGTTCAGGACGGACGCAGATCTCTTATAGTCAGTCGCATCTACAGAGCCCCAACGGGTTGCGGGAGTTGCTCGCTGGATTCGATCAAAGTGCATGCATGGTAGGGGCAACGACTGTAAATAATTGGGAGACTGGGACCCCAGATATTGACTGGGACTTGCTACACTGTGTTCCATCTTCAGACTCCTTCGATACGAATTTTTGGAAGCCGTTCTTGAGTGCAACGTACTTAGACATTTTATAATGCTTACTCGTATGATTGTGCGTCAGACACCTCACATTTTCTATTTTGTGTTTTCCCCGGCACAATCAGATGTCACCGAAATAAGCATTCTACAGCCGCTTGGTAAAAGCGATCACCGTGTGGTTTCAGTCCTCTGGGGTCGTCGCCTCACTCTTCACAACCAATGGGGTTCCTACCGAAATTTCTGGCATGCCGATCCCCACTGCCTGCAAACGGCCGAAAGAGCTACGGACTAGAGTATACCCCAACGCTAAGACGTGGACGATGAGTGGAATCTTTAGTACTCCAAAATGAATTCGCTCGTTGGGCAGGTTGTTCTTATCTGAAAAAGAAGACCCTTTTCCAGAGGTCTTTCATGGATAGATCGAAAAAGTGAGATGCCTGATGACAACCAGACGCAAGTTACTGTATCCATTGAAGTTCACGTACTGCGCGCTTCACTATTCGGAGTAGCTGTGTAATCCAGAACGACACCCAAGACACACTTCTCTTTCCTGAAAAGAAGTGCCAGAGCTGGCAGTGACATTTCTGTGCTATATTCCTCGGAGCAAATCAGTTCACTTGACGAAGATGCCGCAAAAGTCATATAGTATTCATCCGTTTACTCGATAGATGCGCCGTTACCGTGTGACATTGCGCTAATCCAACCCTCTGCATTAGAGCACTTTTTGGTACGTCTGTGGACAGTTTACCACAAAGTCACAGTGCGGACCCATTGCTTCACTACTGAAGTCAGCCTACCCTGCATATTTCGGGATGAAACTGTGAGAACAGGATATTAAGTGGGCATCGCATATTGTCTGTGTCTTGCAATCTTCATCCGACTCAGTGGCTCAAGAGCAAAAGCAAGATGGCTTTTGCAATCCCCATGGTGTGGAGGGAGCAGACGGAGCAGAAGACAAACTGATACTTCTGTCTAACTAGTGTCATTTGATTCTCCAACCGAAACACGGACAAAATTCATTACCCTGCTCTTCCGTCAGCCATTCGACCTGTTCCACATGATTGCACCTTACCCATTCCAGTGGCTCCAGTGAACATGACACTGATGATGATTAGTGGTTCCGCATCGTCTACTTCCCCTGATTCTGACACCTGTGAGAACTTGGAAGCTGACAGTCAACCCACATCTTATTGAACAATCAGAACTGAATCACTTGGCATGCGACCTAGACTTGCCTAAAGACAAGGCCGAGTTGCTGGCATCTTGGCTGCAGCAGTGGCACTTACTTGCTGCAAACACTAAGAGTAATGAAAACAGAAAGCGAAGTGTTAAATTGTCCAGTTTATATGACATGAGAGAAACCTTATGTTACTGTTCTGACGTGAAAGGACTGATGAAGGAGCTTGGCGTTTGTTCACTGACTCGTTTTGGAGTAGTCTTAAGGAAATGTGTACCCAACTGTGCCTTTGTTGCATGCCAGCAATATAAAGGAGACGTACGAAAATATGCGACAGATACTCGCTGCGCTGAATTACGATAAGTACTGTTGGAACATCTGTGCTGAATTCCAAGTCATTGGACTCCTAATGGGTATACAAGGAGGTTTCATGAAATATTTCTGGTTCTGGAAAAGGAGTGTAAAGCATACACCTCTTGTGCAACCTGATCCCATCTATCTACCACACCTGCACATCAAGCCTGGTTTGATTAAAAACTTCGTCAAAGCCCTCAAGGAAAACTGTTTTTGCGTTCCAGTATGTCAAGTCCAAAAGGAAATTTGATGTATTCCCCAACCTGTAGTGCTTGCTTGAGGACACGGTATCCCTATTCCCTAATTATTCTGCCCGTTTTACATTGCTTTCACTCTGTGTGCTACAACCAGTTACCATATTGTACCTTTATTTCTTTCACCCTCGATCACTGACATACGCTAGACGTTTCAAGGTCATCCATGTTACTCTGTTACTGTGACCCTGCCCAAATCCCCGCACGTGTTACACTTTCTGCCCTCTTGCATTGCGATTGCAAAACGTATTCGTATGTCATGCACTGTATTTAATTTGCCATAGAGAACCACGGTTACAAGACAATTTGTTTTATTCTTCTGCCCAGACCGTGCATTAAGTCTAGGTTTATTGTTTCCCGGTTTCTAGTTTAGGTTTCGTATGAGGTACTGAGTTTAGGCTTCGTATCGTTGGATACACTGTACCTGAAACGAGTGGTTCCAAAGATCAGTAACGGGAAGCTCTAAGAAGGGATAACTAATGGGCTTGGTATTCGTGGAATAATAGCAGACAGTGCTTACGAATGCCAGTTGACTTCATTTGAATTAGAAGCGTGAAGATCATTCAAAACAGTGTGTACATGATTTTTTGGCAGAACGAAGGCAGATGACTGTAAATATCTTACAAAAAGCTCATTGTGGACTATCGGTGCTCGAATGTCACTCAAAATGAACTTTTTGTACAATCCCCTTGGATTTTTTCCCGGGAACTTGGGATCTGTTAACGAGGAACATGGTAAGCGCTTTCACTAAGTTTTCAACCACTTAGCAGCGCTACAGTGGCAGGTACTCGCCTTCTATGATGGGTGGATTTTGCTAGTTTATACAGCGTGAGCGCACTAGATCATACAAGCGACGATCTCGGCGAAGTCATCATTTTCCAGTGTCAACCTACAGTCAGCAGATAGCGGCGAGTGTTGCAATGATGTTTTAAACGTATGTGCCACATAGGTCGGCCCGTAGTCTAGAGGCAACGAGCTTGTCTCGTAATCATGTGGCGTGGGTTCGAATCTGAGCAGGGGTAGGCGTCCTCGCGGTATACTCAGCCCACGAGTGACTGGTGGTGGTCGCAAGCAGCGAAGCGCAGTTACGGTATACGGCAGGCACTATTATTATTATTATTATTATATGCCACATAGATGCATTCTATATATGTTGTGATTCAGTACATTCACATATAATTCGTACGAATATCATTTACGAATAATCATTTGTTTATAACAATGTAATATCGGAATACATTTCTACTCTCAGTGGAGTCTATTCTATAAGGTAGAGACATCGGCATTTCTGTTATAGAAAATAATTTTTGTTGTACAGTGTTAGTGACGTATTTGCTTAAGGCCCACATTGTGTAAAGCAATGGAAAGGATGCTCAATTGGGCTCCTCATCCCGAGTTCGAGGACCTAAATATCATCTCCTGTGCTCAGCAGTTTGCGGCGAGCACGCACATGTACCTCGAGAAGGCTTGTTGCCAGGCAAGAATGGGTGAAGTTATTCGATGTTGGAAAACGCCTGGGTGTCGTATTGTCGACTTCAGTAAGGCGTTTGACAAGGTCTCTCATGAAAGGATCCTTTTTAAACTACGATAAATCAGTGTCGCTAGGAAAGTTCTTTCCCGGATCAATATCCTGGATGACCGGACCACGTGAGTAAAGGTAAACGTTCCTGCGCTCATGACTGGCGGGGTCCCGCAGACATCAGTCCTTAATCTAGAACTTTGCAAGGTCTTCATCAATGACCCTTAGTCGGCACTTCAGTCAGATTGCCTGATTTAAGCCCATGACCTGAAGCTGTGAAAGGAGTATCCAGTCCTAAGGATGCTGAAAAATTACAAGCGATACTGGAAATGCGACGTGAGTGGTTAGTCAAGTGGCGATTACCCATAAATCGTAAAAAATGCTCGGTTCTCCTCGTAGGCGCACCTGAGCCATTCGGACGTATCATATCGATGGGGTGGTGGCGCTCAGAAGCGTCATTCTTTGAAGGACCTCGGCGTGCTTGTGTTATATTATCTTCGGTTTACACAGAATACATTGCGGAGGGTTGCAATTGTCAACAAGATGTCCAGTGCCATACGAAGGGATTTCTCGAGATTGACTCCGGAGATCCTCAAACTCCTGTGTACATCCCATGTGCGCCAGATTACGTATCCTCTGTCCTCTTACTAAGTTCGAGTGCAGCCTGATTGAGAAGATTCAGCGGTGTCGTTCGGAATCCATCTTACGGTACAAGCTCTATCCCTTTTGAGTTCAATGGATGAATATGTTCTCCCTGGATTCTCGTCTACGTCGCGGTGACCTGATTTTTACTAGGTACATACTGAGGAAAAAGATGGAGCTGCGAGCTTTCTTTCAAATCAACGCTAATAGTTCAACATAGGGCCACATTTGGAAACTGTTTAAACCGAGAAGGCCCCGAGTTCGCTCCGCCCTCGCTTAACGAACTCGGGCAGTAAATGGCGAACGACTTCATGAAGCATGTGGTCGATGCCCAGACTGAAAGAATGTTTCAAACGAGTGCTGCATTCGCACTTGCTGAGTAAGCTGGCACTTTGCTGCTTTCATTGTAGCTGTTACGGTTCTTTGTGGAATATCGCTCCGTAGTGATTCGCGGCTTCTACGGAATGATCGGGAATTGATAAAATCTGACAAAGGATTTCCGCTCTGTCCTCTACAATCCAATGACACAATGAATGTTAGACTACCACTGACTGAGAGTGCGGGGATTCTGTTACTTCCGTTGCAAATGCGGCGAGCTCTCTCTAGGATCGTCGTCACGCAACCAAGCGTACCAATCTTACACTGAATCAGAATAGACGGAGCTGACAAGAGTTCTGCTCTCTAAGACTCGATGAATAATACAGATTTAGCAGTTATAAGAGTCTGGCAACCAACTTAAAGAAAAGGCAGTCAGTCTAGAAAATCAGTTGTATAGTGAGCTGTTTAAGTATCGCGCAACTAAGAATAGTTCGCTTGGCGTAGCTTTGTGATAAAAATATACAGACAGGTGATACTTTGGTTTACCTTGCTATATATATGACTTTTTGGCGCTTACTTCTGGTGCTAAATATGCAGGACCATGTGCCAGTTGAATAACAATGCCAAAGCAGTTACACGGACAGGCGTAGTCAAGACGATACATTGGCAGACACGATGTAAATTTGAGAGCTTATTTCGCTTACACTGAGGGGAGCTGTACAAAAAGATTTTAGGAACGAAAGTGGTAATACTGAAGAGGAATAACGGGTTGTTGAGTTCTGTTACATTACTCCTTCCCAGAGCGTAAATCGATAATATATGTTCGAGTAATCAGTCTTAGGGATGCAACCCACTTGTCTAGAGAAAGAATCGAAAATTTTTGAACGTGTTCGTTGAGGGACACCCGTTTTCGGAGAGTACGAATTTCGATATATCAGAATCATTAAACTGTCTACTTGGAATCAACGCTTTGTGATCAGTGGCGAGCTGCTTGGGTCCGACACGATCACTGCTTACTGATTCATTCTTTACCGGAGCGACGTTACTTATTCTAATCCTCAATATTTCGACGAATCCTTCATGATGAGGCCTCAGAGTCTTCGGTCAGTCCACGCAGGTTGTGATAGAAACATTGATTATTAATTACTCATTATCCAGTTCTGGCTTTGTAGCTTTGTTTCCGTTGGAACTTTGTCAACTCCAGGCTTCCAAGCGTTTGCCGCTTATAGCACTCAAGATAAATCCCTCCCATTTGAATGAAGAAATATGTGCAGTAGTCAACAATTAAATCTGGAGTCCAGGAACTCCACAACGCATCCTCGATGTGGAGTGAAGTTTTAAAGCTGGTTTTCAAGGCTCAACACCTAACGTTTCGAGTGTTTATGTCGCATCATGCATCGCATGAAAAATCGCTCCGGAACATTCATGGAAACCAAACGATCCCGATAAGTAACTGTCTAGCGATTACGATAATGATGCTTCATGTTCCGGTTCACGTGCTAGCCATGGATGTGCACATAGCAGTATTTCCCGTTCTTCGTCCGCCGAAAACTTCGCTGAGCAGATGACAATCAGTGGTGTTATTTGTATCAGTTAACTTTGGTGTAGCATTTCCCTTGTTAACCAAAAACATCGTTGCTTACTTTAGCACCGACGCGCACTTTGTCTCAACGGTATTCTATTGCTAATGTATACCGTTTGGATACAGTTTCACGCTAGTATGGCTAATTACTGGCCAGGTGACAAGCGGTATCCATACTACGTCCGTCCAGGATGTAAGAATCACGTCTAACCTCATATTGAAGTCATTCAGCTCGGTTAGATTCCAGGAGTACTCCACGTGTTGCACACTTCAATACTGTACCTTTCGTGATTGATGGCACCTTAAGCACTTGCATTAATCGATTCCAGTGCGGGGGCATACGCAGAAGGGTAGCTACGGCATCTTCCTCCATTATTATTATTGGTCCATGATTTATATCACCAGATCAGCTCCAAGTTATAGTTCACCAGACTACGCGAGGCTGTCTGCATGTCTTATTATAATTAGATTCTGCTCCTCAGTGGTTTTAGATAGTACATGACCCTAACTCGAACAGTTGTAGTGACACCCTACCGTCGAACCAGTTCGACGAGCTCTACTCAGGGCTTCCCAACTCCTGGATCTAACCTGTGTGGATTACACTCTTGCTCCAGTTTCCAGTTTTCGGCATATTCTTTGCCGAATTCCACTTGTGTAACTACATCAAACCGGTCTTTCGGAAAAGATTTTGATCTCATTCGGAAGAAGAAGTTGAGGATATCCAAACTACGCGGCAACCATCCCTGCAAGTTGCAGCATGACAAAGTTACAGCCTTTTTGCTCCGCTCATCAACTGAGCAGCTCTAAGGACGCTTATCAGCGCTCCACCTGCACCGTCGCTTAAGGCAGCCGATTAACACACGCTGCCGCTTTGTGTCTGTGTGTGTGTGTGTGTGTGTGTGTGTGTAAGTGTATCACTGCGAGTCGATTGATCGCTGAATCCGACAGTCTGCGCGTTACGACCTCCATCTCCCTCTCCGCCTGACCTTGGTGCGGTTGAACAACTATCTATTCGTGTGCGTGTTCTGACCTATTCGTGCGTCACCCCTAGCGCAAAGTACACGCATCAAGGTGAGCGCTTAGATAGGCATTGCTGTAAACAACAAGAGGACGACTAGCATTCAATGGTTCAACGTCGCCTATGTTGCGCAGACAACTGCAGTAAAGTGCTTAAGATCAGTATTACCTGTTCTAGCTGCATTAGATCGTACTGTCCGCAATATGCAGGCAAATCCGTCCAAGAAGTGAGACAGACAAACCAAGCTGCTGGCACAATTTGGTTATGCCCAACATGTCAAGTCATTCCAGTGGTCAACTGTTTGTCTTTGCTAACGCAAAAATGCGATAGGATGACTGAAATAACCGCGCATTTTGTATATACTAAGATCGTTTCCTCGGAAGTAAATATGGCCACGATAATACCTCACCCCGGCCAAAGTAAGCTCTGAGTCTAAACCGAAGAAAAGAGCTAGACGCTCCAACCGCACTGCAGCGTCTGTGACTCTAAATCCACTGGGTCACCACACTCCGATAAGTGGGCAAGCCTCAAATATGCCTGTTTCCACTTCTCCAACCATAGAGGCTTCACTTGGAGATTCAGCCATGACACCGACAGCTCAGAGCCGTAGGAAATCCGGTGCAGATAACAAGCAGGTAATGGACGCATTGATTGCCTCGACGAACACCCTGGGGGGGACACACATAGGTCCATGTTCAGTACCGAGCACGCGTGGCGCAAAGCAGCTTACACGTCAACTCCAGTGGTGCCATCGAAACAACCCGAATTGCCGGCAAAAGTATAAAGCCAACGGTCGATAGACAAAACCACACTGCGTTAACTCTCGTGTGCACCAATGTTCCCGAATCCAAATCTGGCACAATATAAGGCAAGTTGCAAGACGATCGCAACCAGTGGAGTTCCATCTGCCATGTGATTGGTATTCTGGTTGAGCCTGCAATGCTGCAACGCGTAGCGCGTCACCCGACCTCAGTGCACTGTGGTGAACCTCGAATTCTTTGAGTAGCACTAGATTCAGCAGATGAGACAGTGGCTGTCCTGCTCTCAGCAGTTCGTCTTCGCAACTCACTGAGCGGAGGGCGTATACTACCTGATCAACCTTGGAAAAATCGCCCGAAAGAAGCAATTGAGCAACGCGGCATTCCTAATAGGGATAGCAAGAAAACAATATTTGTTCATGGTGTTCCCGAGCTTCTGCATTCTTCTGATCATGATGCACAAGCACAGGACCGATAGCAGTGGTGGTACATCCGCGAAGCACTCTCTGTTGACCATGTTATTGCCAAATCCCTGACAAGAGTTCCGTCATCACCTAACTACAAGGGCTGCGGTTCAAGGCTAATGAAAGTAATACTATACTCCGAGGGAATGACGCAAGTTCTGTTGGATAGCTGGTTAAAGTTTCGAGCTAGGTTGCCAACAGAGATCCGGCTAAAGGCAGCAGGCGAACGACCAAAAGTCGGAAGCAATTCAATGGAACTTGCAAACCCAACAAATTCTTTATTTGTACAGTCCTGTGGAGAGACCGACACAACAGCGCCCACGGCATACAACAGGACAGAGCACAGCAGGAGTGAAACGACTGTTCAGGAACGCTTAATAATGCCATGCAACACGACTGAAATACATAAACCAAAAAACGATTAATGACCGGCCACCTAACGGCCGGCTTAAAAGCGAACACAAACTTGACATCTGTCAATGAACTCCTAACAACAAAAGCCCTATCTTGCATGGACACAAACGCTCAAGGCCTTCTAAGCAAGTTGGCCGAACTTAGAGAACTCCATGCCTCACAACCGCGGAAGCTCGTCATGATTACAGAGACATGGTTAAACCCTGAGATAACCGATTCTGAGATCAACTTACCCGGTATGTCGCCGCTTCAGACCGATAGAACCGGAAGGGGTGGCTGTGTGATTCTTTATTATAATACAAACCTCCGATGTGAGGTTATCGACCACCCGGAAATCCGAGCTCCCGATTCGCTTGGGTGCCGCCTATGGTTGCGAAACAAGGACACAGGTCTACTAGCCGTGATTTATCGCACACCAAACTCAACGTCGGAAATGGACTCCAAACTGAACCACGCTTTCCAGTTTGCTTTGAACAAATCCTACACCCACATTCTTATCGCTGAAGACTTTAACGTGCACGACATAGAAACGCCAGCAACCGACGGTATGCAGTTTTAAAGCCTGTTTGCAAGAGCTTATTGCTAGCCACCCTCTTTACAACCACGTAACCTCTCTCACCAGATTTCGAACTTCTAACAAGCTGTCGATACTGGATCTTGTGCTCACTAACGAAGAATTCATGGTTAGCGGGATAGTTACAAGCACACCACTGGGTCGTAGTGATCATGTTACACTACTCTTTGACTATATTTGCTACGCCGAGTACCCTGAAAAAGAGGAGGATAAAGTGCATACTGTCACACACTACAATGTGTTGTCTAAGCTTGTTAAGGATACATCTTGGACTTTCTTAACCGAATGCCCCCCAGATGTTGCCTGGGAAACATGTACAAGGATGTTTAGTACACTGGTAGCGCACGCATCAGAGCAGAAGTCCTTCCAACTTAAAAACAAGCGTAATTCATTTCTGAGGAGCAGGACACGTAAATATCTGTCCCGGAGGGATTTGGCATGGCGAGATCCCCAGTACTGCCCGAATGTCGAAACCTGGACTGCATACGTGACACATCGTAACTTCTGGGTGAAGCTGATCCGCGAAGACAAGGTAACTCATCAGCAGAAGTTAATGAAGCGATTCTGCACAAACCACAAACTCCTGTACAGGCACGTTAACGGTCTTCGAAAGGTAAAGCGAGGGGTTCCAGCACTAGTCACGGCTGAAGAGTGTACGCGATCAGCAATGGAAACAGCTGATATCCTACGGCTTCATTACTCCCAAACTTTCCAGCGGGTAACGAGCACAAACATTCACCTCATTTCTAATACTCCACCATCTAGTTTAGAAAACATCACCTACACTGCGGGAGCTGTGTTGAAGAAGTTGTTATCCTTGCGCATCCACAGTTCTCTGGAGCCGACAACATCCAACCAAAGGCTCTACAGGCGGTAGCTAGTGATCTAGCAGCACCACTGGCTGTTTTCTATCACCGATGTCTAAAGGAGAACCGTATTCCACCAGTATGGAAGTGAGGGGTCATCACCTCTATTTTTAAAAGAGGTAACCACACTGATCCTGCCAACTACCCGTCCAATAACACTACTTCCGGTGCTATCCAAAGTTATGGAATCAATCATCGCAGATGCGCTGGAAAGCCACAATTTAATAGCCCCAGAGCAACATGGCTTTCGTCAAAAGCATTCGTGTAATATTAACCTATTAATTGCACGTAATGGCTGGACTGAAGCTGTTGATGATGGAGCAGGAGTCGATGTCATCTACCTACACTTTTCAAAAGCGTTTGATCGCTTAAACCATCGCATTCCCCTTCGAAAGCTTCGGAATTACGGCACTGGCGATCCAATCCTGAGTTGGATTGAAAATTTTCTACAAGAACGATGGCTAGTGGTGAGAGTCCGAGAATCATTTTCTCATAAAATCGATGTGGCGTGTGGAGTACCACAAGGCTCGGTTCTTGGACCTCGTCTATTCTTGGTGTTCATTAACGATTTGGCGAGATCAATTACTTCCGATTTCCTATTTTTCGCTGATGATATCAAGATATGGCGAAGGATCAGAGGACCGGACGACTATGAACGGCTCCAGTGCGATCTTAACACAGTGTCGAACTGGTCAGTTCAAAACGCCCCTACCGTTCAAACGTAGACAAATGTCGTGTTGTACAATTACGCAATAAACATAACTACACCTATTTACTTGGGACGAACGGATTGCAGAATAGCTCCCAGGAACGTGACCTTGGTGTGATCGTACAGAGCGACCTCAACTGTTCAAAACAGGTTGAGGTAGCTGCGAAAAGAGGCAACCAGCACGTCCATGCTGCGAAGGGCATTCGGGAGATTTGACCCATCAATCTTCCCAATGATGCACAATTCCTACGTGCGCCCGCATGTTAAATAGGCAATCCAAGCTTGGCAACCTTGGTTGAAACGCGACCTAGAAGCAATAGAGGCACCACAACGAAGAGCAACAAAGAACGTAAAGGGCCTGCGCTATCACTCTTACCACCGAAGGTTGAAGTTGCTGGGAATTTTCAACGGGCGCTATCGAAGGCTGCTCGGCGATCTCATATTAGCGTATCAGATACTGAGTGACCCCAACCACGTATGCTGCCATTTGCTGAAACCTAGCCACAACACACAGCTCAGGGGTAACTGATTAAAGTTAAAGGAACAATATAGCCGTCTAGAGTGTCGACAGAATTACTTTTCCCTTCGGGTTTGCCAACTCTGGAACGCACTCCCACACTCGGTTGTATCCTATCCTACTTAGGATGTCTTCAAAAAAACGATTAGATGTTGCTCTTAGCCCAACATTTTGTTACATCAACTCCTCTATTGTGGTTTACGCCAAGGATGCTTTTCAACAGGATTTATGTACCAAATGGACCTAAGTGAGCGACCATATTTTACTTTTCTCACTCCTTACCTCAATGATCACTGCGCCTTAGTGTCTTTCTGAACGTTTACGCTCGATAATTTATTTTAATTTTACATTGATGTTAATTATCAAACCATTCATCTCGGCAGACGTTCGATAGATGATCCAGACATATTTTGATTTCATCGTATTCACCACAACCATCCTACGGGACGTGTCAAGCACTTGTTTTTATCCCGTGATAAATCATTGTTCATTACTGCTCAATATTAACACGAAAACGACTTGGATAGTGCGACCCAGGAGAAATATTCGGACAACCAATGACTACATCTGTCCAAGACATGTGTACGTGTCAGGTGAAGTAATTTCGCTGGGCTTCTCGAGGGATTTGAATTGTTTATACGGATCTGTGCTGCAATGGTTTTGAGTTCGGTGGATACGCGTCGATCAAAGTTTACGGTACCCAAAAACAACGCTTTCTCGCTTTGGTGTAAAATTTGCAATCTGAAGTAGCTGGTCATGTCGGACCATACATTCCATGAAAAATGGCCATGAATAATCCATGAAAAGTGAACGACCTCTGCAAGCAACTGGTGATTACATGATGTAGTTGTTTCATGCTCTGGTTCACATGAAGCACAACAAAACATGTCAGCATTTTGTTACCTCGGGAGCACGTTGTCAACCGACCTGCAAATCACCGACGAGCTGAGCGCACGTGTGGTGAGGACGAGTGCGGCTTTTGGAAACTGGAAGATCACGTATGGAAGAAGCATCGTCTCACCGTTAGGAGCAATGTGATCGTTTACAAGTCCTTGGTCCTCTCGGTTCTTATCTATGGAGCGGAAACGTGGACACTACAGAAGTGATATCCTGTAACGCAGCATTCCATCAGCAGTGCTTGAGTGGAAATCTGGGAATCCACTATATGGTGGCAAGGCAATCACGTGATCTCACGCCGCGAACACAGTCCGTGTATGGCTCATACGAGTGAACGCGCGCAACGTGTCATATAACCCGCGCGATGTAGCTTCAAGCGTGACCGCTGCAAACATTTGGAGGAACGATGCAAGGAATTGAGAAAAAGTGTGGTGTGCCTGATACTGACGTGATCCGCCGGAGCGACGTGTAACCAATGCACTGCCTGTTACTGCTGCGACACAGGTGGCTCGGATATATGCGCCGGATGGACGCAACGAGAATACTGAGGCGATTACTGTATGGGCAACTGCGTGCGGGCAGTCGGAATGTAGGCAAACCAGTTGCGCCATCAGGACAATAGAAAGGTTAGTTTGTCCAGAATAATTATTGATCTAAGGGGTTGCGAGGTGGTGGCATGGAATCGCTGATGTTAATTTGGTCTCATCATGCGGACCGTTTCCCAAGCGCAAGAAAGAAAGATGGTGTATCGGGAATGAAAACGTGCGGCACGCAAGCGTCAGCTGCCGGCGGACTAAAGGTCATCGGCTACGCCCTTTTGGAGCCGCAGTGCATGCGGCCGTATATCTCAGCCCAGCCGGTCTAGCCAGTCATCAATGAGGCTACGATGGAACTATGTCGAATAAGCCTAATGTGAGACAGAGCATCACGGACTGATACGTAACCCATGGTGGGACACAACTGAGGAGGGATACCTTAACTCATCTTCTGTGAAATAGCATGTGTGGACAGTGCAATTTAATCGGCGAACATAATGGAAGAAAATGAATCGGAACGGAACACACGTTCTCCTGCGGCATCAGAGACGAGGACATTTGTACTGACAAATAAGTTATCCAGTACTGCAGAGCAGCGACAACCACCCATAGTCTCTGCGCAGGCGTCCTGCAATTGTCCCAAGGAGGAAACATTCAGAGACTAATCCCGGAGCCAATAACATCATACTAATGCCCCTTACTGCGGATGGTGTTGCACATACCAGGGTTCTTCACCGCAGCTGGGCTGCAACGATTTACCATCCACCCAGATCAGTCTTAATCCGCTTGCACTGACGTTCTGTTCTGCCACTCCGCCGCACATGGTTAGCGGAATCCGGTTTCGGATTTGACTGTCATTGTGACTAGCCACAGGACGCCTGCGCGTACAGAGGGACCATGGATGGCTTGCGCTGCACTACCCACAGTTCCAACCACACCCCATATCCAGTGTAAACCCGAAGGAATAAGAGCATGAAGGCAAATACAAGCACGCTGTATTTGGGGAATCAAGCGCACACAAGGCGGTGGCTGGACCGTAGTCCGCTACACACTGAGTGCATGGAACCACTCTTCGAGACTAGCACGACCACAAGAACCGTGCACCCCGTCCCCTTCAGCAACGACCAACTGTCTTCTAGAGCCAGTATGGACGAAGTAGTGAATAATAGACAGGTAGGCATCTTGTCAACATGTACATCAAACGCAGCCATACCGGGGATATCAAGCAACAGCCAATCACTTAAAACGACAAAATGAAATAAAACAAATCCAATAATGCATACAGATACGCTGGCATAACTCCTAGATAAATTAGCATATGACGCAAGGATTAGCAACGAATACGCGGTAAGGAAAAAATGGCTACGAGTTACTTAAAATGCTACAAACGTATGTATATACAGCGCGAAGCCTTGTTCTTCATGACCGTCAGAGCAACTCATCAGTCAGTTCGGCCTCTCATGTCGTTTACCGGTTCACCTGCGGTTGCGGCGACATTTACATAGGCAGGACTGACCGTCAGTTAGCTCAGAGGGTAGCTGAGCATGTGCTGAAGAGGTTGGAGCAACTGATGACGCCACAAAACGGAGTGGATACGAGGATGAACCGGAGTCCCGCATCATCTATCGTTAAGCATCTCTCGGCAACCCGACATTTGGCAAAGCCGGAGATTGCGTTCGTGTTATTACGCAAGCGAAAAACGTCAATTCATCCGTTTCCCTTTGGAGTCCGCGATCCTCGCTAAGACTGGCATGCCTCAACATGCGCATTTTGTTACAGATTTGCCAAGAGGCAGCACTTGCCCCAACGCTACAGACACTATCGATCGATATTTGCTGCTTATCGAAAACCCGCCTGCAAGATCTGAGCGCCGTGCTTACCCGGTGACCCCCGAAATGCGACACTAACGGCACTTTCCCATTGGGTTTGTCTGGAGATGACGCAGCTTCAAATGTCAGTCAAGCCAGTGTGGCATTGTTTTGAATCCCTGGGGTGAAACTGCCCAGATCGATTGGATCCCAGTCAACAGCAAGATGTGCGCCGTTAGATTGGATGGCTCGTTCCGGGCATGGACAAACAGTGCCTGTCGACCATTGCGGCATACGCCCCCACGAACTGATTCGGTGAAAGATGATTTCTATCACCAATTTAACGATCTCCTTCGTTACAGAATGAGTACGGATATTGTGGTGCTTGCTGGTACTCCAAACGGTAGGGTCGGAAAATTGTCTTTTGATGAGCTTCATCTGGCGGTCAGCACAGTGTAGCCTCCAGAAATGTTAACAGTGAGCGGTTG
The DNA here is from genome assembly GCA_944474145.2 of Dicrocoelium dendriticum. NCBI lineage: Eukaryota > Metazoa > Platyhelminthes > Trematoda > Plagiorchiida > Dicrocoeliidae > Dicrocoelium > Dicrocoelium dendriticum. Next base: position 64,921,394 of record OX104066.1, read on the forward strand.
CTATACCTCTGTGAAGATGCTCGCCTACTTCTCATAAGCGTTAACTTTCGACGCAGCACCCGCAGAAGTGTGACTTGATGACCACCAGCCTGGGACCAGCCATGGACGCAAACCGATCACATCGCCATCGATTACTGCTGCAAAGGCTGCGTCCAAAACTGTCGCTCGATTTTGAGCACAAGCGTGGACTCCGATCGTGTCTTGTGTGTGTAGATCTTCGGGTGCGTTTCGGCGGATGTGAGCAACGTCAAGGTGAACGCATTAACACCAACCAAGTGGCGAAGACAGGTGTTCTGAATGCGTATCACAGAACGCTGGCATCCAGGCTAAGTGTCCCCCGAATACCGCTGAAGATAATCGGCCGCGTATTTGCCAGACTTGACTATCGGCGGGCATGTCTTCATGTGGCTAATCAAATTGCCAACGTGAATATTGGGTTTCTGGTCTCTGGAACTTATGGTTGCTCGCCGACGTATTCCGGCTGGAAGTGAAAACAATGAGACCGCGAATCCTGATGGTCTCATCATACGTCGGAGAAGGAAACAGCCGCTGCCGTTGGTAACCATCGTAAGTTATTCTGTCCGATACGGGAAACGGGCAGCAGAAGACCTGGCGTTAGCGAGGTCATATGCGACGAGGGTGAACACCCGATCGACAGCTTGTCAAAATACTTAGAGCGCTGAACCAGACAACGCGCAAAGTAGTGCAACTAACTTGTTACCACGTTCTTTTTTGGGTATTGATTGCCCTTCTCATTGGATCCGCCCTCACGTGCAGAAGTCGAAAGTGAGATCAGACTGTTGGAATTGAATAATGCCACAGGGGCAAACAGACATACCTCAGCCCTCTTCAAATTCGGATGACCTGCACTTATAGATGATTTGGACAATTTACTAGTGAAGCTGTGGGAGGTTGTATCAGCGCCTGTGGGATTGAAGATGAGATCACGAACCGTATAGCAAAATCTCGAGGCGCTTTTGCTAACCTTCGCCACTTATGGAGCTGGCGCGACATCACTCTTGCCCTGAAGGGTAGAGTGTACAATGCAGCAGTACGTTCGACCCTATTGTACGGTTGTGAAACCTGGCCGCTTTAAGCAGCGGACCTGAAGAGGCTAGTTACGTTCGACCACCGGTGCCTTCGCAATTTAGCTCACGTTTGGTGGGAACACCGCGTGAGTAACGAGCGTGTTCGACGCCTTGTTTATGGCACAGGAAAAGGAACTGAACCGCTCAGCACCATTATTTCACGCACCAGGCTCCGATGGCTCGGCCACGTGTTACGCATGCCAGCCCACCGACTTCCACGACGTGTGTTGTTTGCGCGCCGGGGGTGTGGATGGAAGAAGAGGAGGGGTGGCCAAGCGATGACTTGGTCCAGAGGAATGAAGATCCTCACTTCGAAGCTGACCTCGGTTGGAGCGTCTCGGCTCCCTGGTTGGGGTCCGAAAGACGATGAGCACGTTTGGTTGGACACACTTGCTGATATGGCTAGGAGCCGACCTCAGTGGCGTTCGTGCTGTGAATTTCTTTGTCCCACCCCATCCCTCTTAGCCTCCCCCTCCAACCACGATCTCATTACTTAGCCTTATATAATTTTGCATAATAATTTTTTTTTGGGTGCACAGCAGCCGGCTGGTAGCTTACCGGAACGATGCCCATCCGTTACCGGTAGCTCAGCCAGCTTTCACCAGTTGTTTTTTTCTTTGTATTGCGGCACAGTAGCTGAGCTGTTTCCCACCTCTAGCTAACGTGTATGATGATGATGAAGCTGTGGGAGCAGGAGACTGTCTCAACAGACTGGAGCCGCTCCAACATCGTCACAATTTTCAAGGGAGGCTCCCGTTCGGAATGGAGCAATCATAGAGGGATCAGTCTGATCTCAATTGCCTCTAAATTACTTGCGTTCGTCGTTCCCCACAGACTGACTGGCACTGGTGAAAGCCGGCTTCGTGAAGAACAAGCTAGGTTAAGTCGAAATCGAGGGTGCATTGCCCACATCTTTAGTTTGCGTCAATTGTTGTAGCATCACTATACGTATTGGCGACCCACCATTGTCGTGTTTCTCGATATAAAATGTCTTCGATTCGGTGAATCGATGTGCCTTTTGGTACTGTTTGTTAGGGAAGTGTGCCCGATAAATACGTAAACATCATCAGAGCGCTGTACGTGGACAGTTGGGGCACAGTGACTGTTTATGTTAAACTGTCGCTGCACTTCAATATCTCCAGCGATGTGAGACAAGATTACTCGCTGTCACCTTTGCTCTTTAACTTCGGCATGGTCGAGGTCATAGAAACTGCGTTCGCCGAACACGACCTCCAAGGGGTGGAGCTGCTTTCTGGTGAGAGTAGTTGACTTGGGGTAGACCGACAACATTGCCCTCATTTGTGACAGCTCACAAAGGTGCCAAACAGCACTGGACAGATTAGCACTGGCTGTCAATCGTTTCGGACTTTGCTTTGCTCCCACGTAATGCGAAGTTCTTATCCAAGATTGGCAGGGACCCATTTCTGTACTGACCCTTGGTGGTGAACAGCTAGAAGTTATTCATGAATTCAAGTAGCTGGGCAGCTATATTAGCGCCCGTGGGATCGAAGCTGAGGTTACCAACCGTATGGCAAAAGCTCGAGGTGCTTTTGCCAATCTCCGCCACTTGTGGCGCAGACGCGACATCACTCTCGCCCTGAAGCGCAGAGTTTTTAATGCAACCGTCCATTCAGCCTTCTTATACGGTTGTGAAACCTGACCCATAAGGTCGGTAGACATAAAGAGGCCAGCTACGTTCGATCATCGCAGCCTTCGCAGCTTAGCTCATTTCTGGTAGAAACATCACGTAAGCAATGCATGTGTCCGACATCGTGTATTTGGTGCAAGAATAGCGAATGAACTGTTCAGCACCAGTACATCGCGCAACAGGTTCCGATGGCTGGGCCACCTGCTTCGCATGCCAGCACACCGACTCCAGTGTCGTGCGTTATTTGCGCGCCGGGGATGTGGATGGAAGAGGAGGGGAGGCCAGCGCTGACTTGGCAGGGAGGAATGAAAATATTCACTTCATAGTTGGAGTCGGTTGGTGCGTCCCGACTGTCTAGTTGCGGCCCCAAGAACGAAGGACACCTTTGGTTGGATACACTTGTTAGTGTACACATATATATATATATATACATATATATATATATATATATATATATATATATATATATTGGTCACAAGCTGTGTACAGATATTGTGCCATCGGAACTATGGCGGAATAGGAAAACAGGATTAAGGTAAAAAAAGAAAGATAAACAATTTTTGTCCATTTTTCCACTCACATCCTTTGAGTTTTTTGATGATTTCTATTGGGGGAGGGAAAGGGAATCACCGCAATAAGTAGAGATATACGCCCACCACTGAGCTCGGTTTTGAGATATGAGTTCCAAGGTTTCTAACCAGCGGCACTCAGCAACTTTGGGACCCCATCCAGGGAGTTGAGAGGAACCAACCGAAGCCAGCTGTTTTGTCAGCTTCTTCATCCTGTTTTTCTAAGTAGTAGGGCGTCCACTACACCGCCTCCTCCAGCCATGTCGAGCGACCGCAAACAAAACAGGACGCAGAACGGGCATACGTAGTACAGGTCCAAACCATTGTAGTTAGCGCAGCGAGACAAGCTTCTCGAGGGAGTGGCCGCCTCCGTGCAAGACATGCTGACTTCAACGTTGGTTACGTGGGGCAGCCACCACACACGGGCGATGGACCGTAAGCAACGGTACTCGAAGACACAGTCAGCGCAGGTCATCAGTACGAGCAGACCAAGCCTAGCAACCGTAAAACAGTACACCGCGGACGGTCGCACTATAAACCTGTCATTTGATGGAGTGATGGATGTCATGGCGGCGCCATAAATGCCACAAATTGTTTCGCGTACTGCAGATCTGAAGCCTTCGGTGACTCGGATGAGGTGGAACAGTTTTCTGGTATTACCAGAGATTAGCAAGTTCCATCTCTGTAGCACGTTCACATCAACAGGTATCATGGTCCTTCTGTAAGCTCCTAAGCAACGCTCGATCCAGAAATCGGCGTTCCTCACTACAACTGGTGTCGGCTGGGATCAAGCGGCGTCTGTCTACCAGCGACAAGGAGGCAGTGGTGATCCAGTTTTTCGGCTAGTGACAAACAACTTCACAACTGACGGTACTGGCAGAAATTAAGGTGTCTTTGATGCGCATCCATTGCGAATTCAGATCATCGTCAGAGGAGGAAGCAAACGGTGTTGACAGAGAAAACTGGAACTTGGCTAACGTCGCAACATGTTGCGGATTTTCGATATTCGGTTGGCAGTGCGTAAGTCTGGGTGCTCCTTCGAAACGCATGCGGATATTGGCGCAAAACTAGTGCATGATCGGAGTCCAGACAGGTTGAGCAGTACGATCGGCAGTCTGATACGCTTTCACGCCATCTGTAGCTTATTGCTAAGTGGCCAAGTTAGGACCACGCTTGCGGTTGAGAAGGCGGACGCCATGTAACAGTCTGTCTTTTCGAATGCCGAAAATTGGTGCTCGAAAGAAACAAGCGAGGACCAGAACAAAGAGTCAGTAGCTACTGAGGCTAAAACTACACCCAAGAAGAAGCACGCTTAATGGCAGGTGGCAAATTCGTGTGTGTTGATATGGCGAAGAGTCGACCCCAATGGCATTTCCGTTGTGAGTTTCTTGTCCACCCCCCTCCCTTTTACATTCCCCCTCCAATTGCGATGTCATACCAAATGCATAACATGATACTTAGTATTGTAATACTTGCTTATTGAACATATTTGTAGCCTGTAATTGCTAGTATTTTTATTGTTGTTGTATTGTGGCACATTAGCTGAGTTGCGTTTCGCATCCTCAGCTAACGTGTATTGAGGATGATAATGTCGTCAAGTTGGGCTAAACTCGATTTGTTGTCTGTCGGAAGTGTAGTTGATATAGTAAACCTCCCGTGTGATATCCAATGCCCGGTTGCGTTTGATAAGCATGTTGACAATGAGCCTACCTGTCGAAAATCCGTCAACACGATTACTGGCTCCATGTGACTGTGAATCGTTGCTGGGGGAGACGGGGGTGCATGATCCTCGTGGCCGTGGTAGGCTCAAAAAGTGGTTCCATCCAATGTGCAGCGGATTACGACCTGGTACCTCTGGTACGCAGGATTCCCTGATCAGTCAGACAAATGATGCTGTGCATGTTGAGGGAGTGTGGGTCGGCTCCGTTGATAAAACGTGGATCCCATTCACATACCTCCTGGACTTATACCTTTGGGTTCACAGTGGATATGGGGTGTGTGAATAGAGCTGTGGGTGGTGCAACGCAAGCCACCCATGGTCCCTCTGTAGGCGCAGGAGCCCTGTGGCTGTCCCCATGGAGGTCGCAGTGACAGGCAAATCGGTAACCGGATCACGCCAACCATACCTTTATATGGTGCATATAAGTGGAGAGAAGCCGGGAGATGCTGTATGATTAAGAGTAAGAACTTAAAGGACCCGAAGGAATGAGATGAAAGTAAGGATAACAGGCATTTTGTCGTCCCAGCCAGTGCTCACTCGATAACTACTCGCTGATCAGTGTATTGATCTTATTTCAATTCGATACATGCAACATTCTACCTTCTCTTTTATTACGTCAACGTGCTGTAGTGCAGTCGAAGTCTGCTACCCCTAAGATAAAGGTCCGATGCAAGAACGGTTCCCAGAATGCAGGTGCCATCAAGGAATGTCCCATCTCTCTTGTTAACTTATCAGCAACAATCCCTATGACTACTTCCTCAAATATAATTGAAAACGTCTTCAATTTGGCCACTGCATTATCTTCAAATGAGTTGAGAAAGTGCATTGGTATTCTGTCAGATCCACTGACAGAAGCAGTTTGCAGCTGTGTAATGTAATGTAATCTCAACAGTCTATTAACTAGACACAGACCCAGCATAAAACCATGAAGATCAGCGGATAAGGGATCGTCATCGCGTCATCATCATCGTGGCATGGTAGTTGAAGGTGAGCAACACACTTCAGCTAATATGCCGCAGGAAGAATGGAACATTTTGACAAAAAGTAGAACAAAACATTTTTAGTTTGTTTTTCACACGCCGATTTTTGCTTTCTTTGTCATTTTCAATGTTTGTAGAATTAAACATGTGAATCAACAAAATACTGTACACAATTCTTTCACTGCTTCCAGTTGCGGTCCATATCTTCAAGAGTACTAAGCCATTGGCACTCCTCATATCTGGGTCCCCATCCTGGAAGACGTGCGGATTCAACAGCGACCACACACGACGTCAGCGATTTCATGTGCTGCCGCCAAGTGGAAGGCTGACCACCACGCGGTCGCCTCCAGCCAGGTCCTTGACGAGCGAATAGAGCGCGACGCGGTAGACGCTCAGGTGCCATGCGTAGGACGTGACCGAGCCATCTTAACTGGCGCAACAAAACCAGTTTGTTGAAGGGAATACTCGCATTCCCCAAGATGCGATGTCGAACGTCATTACTATTAACTCGATGTTGCCACCAAACACGAGCGATCCTCTTTAAGCAACCGTTAGCGAACGCAGAAAGACGACGCATATCTTCCACGCGAATCGGTCAGGACTCGCACCCATACAACAACACTGAGCGAACTGATGCGATGTAAACGCGGCCCTTTAGTGAGAATGAGACGTCACGACGACGCCACAAGTGCCTCAGATTGACAAATGCTGATCGAGCTTTAGCGATACGAAGAGAAACTTCTTTGTTTATAGTACCGTCAGCAGAAACAGCTCCCAAGGTAGACGAAACTATCCACCTGTTCAAGTTGTGCACCTTCGAGTGAGCACGGGAGCAGATAAAAGCCAATCCTTCAGCAGTACTTTACACTTCGAAGGAGCGAAGCTCATGCCATACTTAGATGCTTCAACCGCCAAACGATCCAGAATGAATTGCATACTCTGAGGATTGTCACCAGGTAAGGCGATATCATCAGCATAATCTAAGTCGGTCGCGCGCCCACCCGGTAGAAGCTCTAAGCCAAAATGTTGGAAACCTTCTAGAGCATTCGACAGAACGTCTTCGATTGCGAAGTTGAAGAGGAATGGGGACATAGGGCAGCCCTGTCGCACACCGCTATTGACAGCAAATTGTGAAGAAAGTTCGCCATCGACCCTCTGATGGATGTACGAAGGTAAAATGCTCGTAAGATGGCGGTATATTTCTCTGGCACCCCTTTCTTTAGCAAGCAACGCCATAAAGCAGGTCGATCAACGGAGTCAAAAGCGGGCACGTATGTCTAGAAATGCAATGATAGTGGGCCTGTGATAAATGTGGCGATGTTCGAGGAGCTGGCGGAGCGTGAAGATTTGATCCACGCATCCGCGGCCAGGACGGAAACCAGCTTGTTCTTCACGGTAGTATGATTCACGTACTGAGGATAGTCTGCGAAGCAGAATGGATGCCAATAGCTTAGAGGCAACCGAAATAAGTAATCACGCGATGATTAGCACATGAAGTGCGAGCGCCTTTCTTGAACATCGGGACAATAACTGATTCGCACCAAGAGGAAGGTACTTTCTGTTCATGCCAGATTTTTGCGAACAGCGTGGTCACCTGGTTAATGATCGCCACACCGCCGTACCTGAATAGTTCCGGAGGAAGTCCGTCTAATGCGGCAGCCTTGAAGCGCTTCAAGCATCAAATCTCGAGGCAGACTTCCGCTTCGTTGGGTGGATTCAGAGGGACGAGCCAGGGCGGACAACAAGGCGTACTGCGAGTGAAAGTGCTCGGCCCAGCGGTCCATACGCCTCTGTTGGTTGGTGATCGGAGACTCATCCACCTCACAAATGACCTCACTGACACCAGGTTTCCTGAGGCCAGTGGACCGAATGAGTTGGAAAAGCCTGTGAGTGTTGCCAGAGGGGGCAGCGGTCTCTATCTCTAAAGCACGCTCAGACCACCATGTCTCGCGATCCTTACGCAGGCTTTGTTTGAACAACAGGTTGGCAGAACGGCGCCGCTCGTTGCAATCTGATTCCGCAGGGATATCTTTGCGGCGTTCGAACAGCTCCAGAAAACGAGCAGAGATCCAAGCCTTAGAGGGGCGTCGAGTTAGACCGCAGCATAACCGTCCGGAAATGGTCATTGCCTTCCGTATACAAGTCCAGTGTTGTTCCACTTCTTGCGGTGGATTGCAACTGAGTGCATATGCCAATGAAGACTGATAGCTCGCCTGGACAGAGGAATCAGTTAATCTGTTTACATCAATCTTGCAGTGCTTCGTGATCCTCCAAAACACATACAGATTTTCGCGCAGACCAGAGCATGATCTGAGTCAATGAAGGTGGACCAAAAGGACCTGCAGTATAGCATCCTGCCGCGCTATCTGAAGCTAATTGCAATGTAATCAATTTGAGACCACGGTTGAGTTGAAGAAGGGAGACGCCACGTTGCGGAAAGCTTCTTCGTACGCCTGAGGTTAGTGCTCGAAAGAAACAGACGGTTGTCTTCGCACAATGTGAAAAGTCTCCCTCCGTTATCAGAGTGGTTCTCATCGAGCGAGTGATGACCACCAAGGTGGCGTTCGTATGGTAACAGGCGGCCAACCCGTGCATTAAAATCCCCAGCAAGGATAACAACATCCGACTTGTTAGCATTAGTCAAGAGCCGTTGTAGATCCCGGTAGAAGTTGTCCTTGACTGAGTCGCCACTGCAGTTAGTTGGAGCGTACACGGAGATCACAAACAAGTTGTCTCTCTTCGCGATGCCTGTTGATTCTACATGAACCTCGAATCCGAACTGCACATAGTCGGCTGTTAATAGGGAACCAGTCCAGTAGTGCCGCCTCGGCCTTGTCACTTAGTGCTATACCTACACCAGCCAGACCCGCTGATGGATCTCCAGAAAGACGCAGGTGACATTTGGCTTCGTGGTCAGTGGGGGATGTCAATGTAAGCACAGTGCTGGGATCTTGCAATCGGGTTTCTGAAAGGCAGCAGACATCAATATCTAGGGAATCTAGGGTGCGCGCTAGACCAGCTTGCTGTCCAATCTGCATGAGTGTCCGAACGTTGGAGCACGCCAGACGGAACGAGGATCGGAGACGAAGGAGAGCCATAGGTTGAACTTCTTGGTCTGCGGTGCAACCGGAATTGCAGCCAGATTGTTGAACACATGAATCGGGTAACGGAAAGTGAGGATTGTTAACAAACAAACAATTGGCGTGTGATGAAGTCGCGTGAAAGTGACTAGCAGAAATAGCAGCTGATGAGCAAGTTGTAATACAGTCCATGGTTTTGCGAGAGGGCGTGATACTATCCGGTTGAACAAGCCGAGGTAGGGAGTTGACTTAGGGGACTCCACCCCGAGCCTTTGGCTAAATAACCTACCCGCAAGGCAGCGGGCCGAATTTAGGGAATCGCGCCCATTGGGAGGCGTTGACTGAATGTTCAGTTCATGCGCCACTGTTTGGTAGATTACCAAACAGGGGCCCAATACTCCCCATGAAGTCAGCACACCTGTTGGAATACAACGTCCCACCGAGATGGAACATTGGCGCCGAACACTTTGCAGGAACGGGGTACACCCGAACCACCCAGCTGGCACCACGAGGAGGTAGTTCGGCAAGCCAGCAGCTAATACACTACAAAATCAGCTAATTGCGCTCAAAAACGAAAAAGAGCCAATTAATGAAACTGTGGTAAAATCGCACCGTCTACTCAGTTAGAAGGCATTCAACTCCACAGTTTCTGACGAACTTAGAGTTGCACTTAGAACTTTATCGCATCTATACTCAGTCAGCCAGCACAAACCTGGAAAAGCAATGTACGGTCGTTTCATTCTTTCGGGGATCGTCAGCAGTATGCATTCTATCGGACGCCATTAGGACTCGAACCCACAAATCGACTGCTGCCAGTCTGTGGTTCAGACCTCTGAGCTACGGGGGACGGTTACGGTCATCAAGTCAGAATCTACTTATAGCATTCAAATTCACCTAGTAAGTTGGAGTGGCTGGTGGTCATTTGCTTACCATAACAGCTGCAATTAGGCAACGCACTCGCTGTGCCAGAAAAGTAATAGTTTGCAACGTACCTGACCGTCTAATCTCTGAAAAATATGTCTCTGGACAGATGCATTTGTAAGCGAATGTGCAGGCGAAATAGTAGGCTTTGCTGTCCGATACAGGAGCAAACAAACAACTGCCTTGCGAAGAAATTTGTAATCAAACAAAGAACCTTAGGCACCATCCTAATAAAACCAGACCAAACGTCATTCCAGCGGGCGTTGATGTCGTCCGATGGGGCTCAAGTTAAACGGACATCCAGAGGAATGGAGCCTGCATACAGATAACGCCTAATGCAGACCTTACCCAGTCCCTGGATGAAGCTCCACCGATCAAAAGTAGTCGTAAAGACTAATAGGTTTAAAACGGTTGGTTAAAAATATAGTCGCAGACACTAGGCCAGTGAGATAAGAAACACCGGTGCAGAAAAAGGTCAGAAAACTCATGATCGAATCCACCAGAATCTGAAGGTATGTGAAGGAAGAGCATGCCTAAGGAGGACGAAAACCTCAGAGGTACTCACCAAGACCAATGCCAGGATGCGTTACAATCAGCACCATCTGCATACAATGATCAAGTAAACATGTCTCCCGAGCGACTAAAATCCCCATTAACAAAATATTGGAAACATGAAGACCCGGACCGATTCGCAATTATCTTCCACTGATGAGCATGCCAATGAACTCAGTACTCAAAATACCATAAGATGAATCTGGATACAGTGCAACCGTCCGTTGAGTTCGCAACCATAAGTGGCATTCATTTCGACTGTCATGTTGCTCCTCATATTCCCAGCAACATGATTGAAACGATAAAGAATGGAATGCGCCCAGCGACTGCCTCTGAACATGCGCATTTCCCAGCTATTCGCATAGCTCGCAGAGGGAGTACTTCAACTGCACTCACACACAATCGCTGAACAAGTGCTGTCGCCAATCACGGAAAACTCAGGACACTGGCTAGACGCGTCAACTATTCTGGTCACCACCGCAAGAACACGTCAAGGTGGCGACACGTTTCACTTATCTGGTTGATTGTATCAACTCTACTAAACATATCCCAGATGAGAGGGGAATCGGAAGCACATTCAAAACACCACAGCGTCTCACTCACAGCGTCTATAGGGACGATTTCACACCAGCATGGGAACGCAATGCAAACAACGCCGTGGGACGAACACTGTCCAAGTCGGGATATGATGCACATGCGACACTGCACATACCGCTCGGGGAAGCTGAGTAAGCCCACCAACTGGTACCTGGCAGCGAACAAATTGATGCAACAGTGGATATCCTGCTAAACTTGAAAGTATCGAATGCCCAACTTGCCTATATTCTAATCATTTCGGTAAAGCTATGCGCTGAATGATTAACGACATGGTAAACGATGCGAACCAATCAAATGCATGGAGGTGAGACATACGGATAGTACGGATGAAAGCCCCCTTCTCGATGATTTGCCGCGTCAAGGAGTAAAAACACAGCGGAACACACCGTAGTCAGGCATTATGGCAACCTGCCCCAATTACTCCACCAGGCGAATGCAACAACACTTGTATGCCATGCATCGGTTGAACGTTGCTCACTTTCCTTCGGAACACCACAGCCCCATCATTGTCACTTGGTTACAGTTACGCTGTGGAGCCGAGGGTCAATGCGGTGGGAACCAGCGTGGTTGGGCATGCGGAGCATAGGTCACAAATAAAGTGAATTAAAATGCTAAGCAAGAAAGCATCCCCGATGGAACCAAACCTTCTGTCCTCCGTGGCAATCGCAATGCTCACTGAGACCGTAAGGATTCTAATGGCTTGCATGGGCAGATGCTCCAATTCCGTACGGTTTCACTCATCCAAGGAACTGAGTGCGTTATTCCCACACAGGCTACGCCGGCCTGTAGCCTCAATGATCACAAGCCTGCCTTGTCATCCGAGGATGTGGGTTCGAGCCTGCGTATGGACCGAACGACACTCGCAGTATCCTTAGCCCACGTGCAACTGGCGGTGGTGGCGCGGCAGCGAAGCATAGGCACTGCGTACTGCTGATGCCTCCTTTCTTACTTCGTTCACACAGGCTACAACAATCCGCATCTAACCACAAACGAACCGTGTCTAATGTGCTGACGCGCTCCACCCAGAACAGCGACACATCAGACCACCTGTATGTAGATGCATAATTCGCATCGATAGCAGGATGCACCACGCGCACTAATAATGTATCCGAATGCCGGTGGTGACAGGAAAATCGGTAGCACAAAGTCAATTTGCATAGTGTGACGGGCCTATAGTTCGTGTGTCCAAACTGGATCGCGTCAGTATACAGTGAAACAGGAACCCAAGAATAAACACAAAGTGGGAGAATGTCTGGTCGGAAGCCAAAACTTAGTTGAAAGTGTTTGACAAAATGATGGAATTCGCGAGCACAAAGGATAAGATGGAGAAGATACCTGATGCAGTTGATCACTCACGGTCCGTAGTTCACCGATCGCGGAGTTCAAACCCTACAAACAAAGAACAAGACAAAAAATACAAACAGTGTGTTTGAAAAACAGTTGAGATATGAGCAGGGTAATCACCAGTGATTGATATTAAGCATGTGCAGAAGAAAATAGGCAAAGGGGGTCTTTGCCAGTGAAGGCATTGGCGGCGGCCAAACAGCTACATAGCATGGCAAAGTCGGCGAACTCGACAGCAGTAAGCAGTAATATTGGTCACTAAAATTAACCTTTGATTCGAGTGCCTTGAAAGAGTTTGTGTGGTAGTGATAAACTAAGCAGCAGTTGGCTAGTGCCTGTAAGTGCCATAAGCTGGATCAATTAAGATGTAAGGTGTTACTGCTGCTCTTCCACCATAGAGACCAAGGCACAAGAAGAGTCCAATAACTCCGAACACCCGGTTGCTGAAATGGAAAATAAACTGCACTTTATCGACCCAGTTTATTGTGTGGTAGTCCAAGAATTTTTTCAAAACACTAGGAGGATGTTCTTCATGCTTATCGTATTAGGCGGGGAGATATGCATACAGAGAAGATAACCAGATTTTTCTTAATAACACGTACCAGGACAAATCTTTCGAATTGAAACAACCATCATCATCAATATACACCTTAGCTAGAGGTGGAAAACACATCAGCTATTGTGCCGTAAGATGAAGCATTCAAAACATGCCGTTCCTTACACGATGTATGATCATGGCTCCCGAATCATTACATATCAGGATCAGAGTGGTGATACATTATGAAGGCAAATACCTCTAGAAGTGAGTCGTTAGCCCGATGACCGTTCAAATATCCGGAATGAAACGAGTAGGATACTGAGCCACAGTTTAGTACCACTGATCGGTAATGGTATCGTGCAACAAAGGTCCTGCTGATGAAATAATAATGGTGTAGTCCATCGCAGCCACCTCACAGCCAGGTGGGTTCTCAAACGTCTGAAAAAGCACCAGACGGTCATTTCGACCTTCTTTACTGTCATGCGCCAGTTAGGAACTGTGCACAGAGGTTGGTCCCAGAGCTACGACTCTCCGCATAGTGACTGTGGAGGAGGAGTTTCTCTGTACTGTAATTAACTGTCAGCTATGCAAGTCTGCTACTGTCGCCTATCGCTTAGCGGCACAAGCTGCCGGCATCCGGAAGTTATGGGGTCGGAACCCATCAGAGATCCGAAGAACATGTACCACTGAAGACGCCCAGAAGGTCGAAACGATAGTCTGATGAATTTCCAGACGTGAGGAAAGCTGGTTGGCTGAAAATTCGCTGCGATAAGTTAAGTCGAAAAGTTGCACCTATATCCCCACAACTCATGAGAAATAACAATGACTAAAGGCGTATAGAAAACACAAAATAATAATTATAAATAATCGTTAGCTTTACGCCGTAACGGCGCTTCGCTGGCGCGCGACCATCATCAGTCGCGTGTGGGCTAAATAGACCCTGAGGACGCCCGCCCCTAAGAAAAGATAATAATTATTGTGGGTAGTGTGAGCTGAGTCATAGCAGACTATATATGGTATTTCATATTGCTTAAATGGAGAGGATAACCACCTGGCTATTAACCAATGAGGTAGCTGCAACAACTATCACGAGAAGGTACAAACAACTAAGGATTCGGCGACGATGTTCAGCTCGAAGAGAAAAAATGAAGAGTTGCGTAAAATGCGCAAAGAAAACGAACCGGCCATTGCGTTATGAAAGAACTCCGAAGAGCCGGTAGATTATGTAGAGATATGTGCAGAAGTAAGCAATCAGTGACCATTGAGTAACTCGTGTTGCATTTATACGCTGCAATGCGAGGAGCGTCGGAGGTTGTAATACCTGAGAAGTGGATTCGGGCAAATGGGTAGACCAATCCCCAGCGTGTGCCGAGATCTATAAAAGGTAAGGAAAAATAGCATGAGTAGAAACATAAGTGTGAAGTACAATATGGTTATTAGGATAAGAAACGACAGGCATAAAACATGACGTTGACCTCGACAACAAAGCAACTTCGATTTCACGCTAATTCGGAGTTGGGTTTCAACATTCGAAGTATTCAGCGCCATAGAACACTCAAACAACCAAAGGTGCAAGAATGCATAACTAACGGACAATCTTATTCCCTTTTAGATCAGAAATCTTGCACAATTGTACAGAAGTGACACTCTAATAATCTCTGCTAAAATTTGTGCAATTTCATAGAAGTGAGGGAGCTAAACCACTGTGGAACGGTTACAACCACTGAAAGTATGAAGGTCCACGTCTCATTCGAATCTCTACACAGATGATGGCACGGGGATAGGACCTACATGGACAACGTCTGTCTCGGGAAAACAGTGGAGAGTGAACAATGGAAAGACCAAGCGAGAATGGTACAGCAGCACACTTACTTGACCATGGGCCGAAAGCAGTTTAGACGATGACGGTGGAGTAGGGTGTACCATGGAGAAGCGGATCCAAGTAGCACCGAAACCAATCACACCAGCCAAAACACTAAATCCGATCGACCACTGCTTCATTCTGCTGGCATGAATGCGCTCTTCAGCTTGTGACAAGCGAAGACATCTCGAAAAGTGTTCGAAAGCAGTCTGCTCCTCCAACTCCGTTACGGATAACTTATCTTTTGCAGCTTTGTGTTGCCGAGAGAGCTACCTCGGCGTAAGTGAAGCAACGTGATGAAAAAGGAAATGGTGAAAATACGATAATCATCAGCGGTAGTCCAGCGAAGTTGAAAGCAATTCAACGCCAAATACAAGAGCAATGTCATGTGAAAGCAAAATGGCACCGTGGAGTGGTTCTGACAACAAACCGGTGGTTCAGATATTGTTGAGCTGCCACACCAAAACGCACCCAAGTTGGTTGGCATCGAGAAGATGTTTTCACAGCACAAGGGACTATACAGAATTGAAGGGTACTATCCTAGCGCTCAGTGAAGTCTGAAGTTACAAAACTGTTCCGCCATGAACAATATGTCAAGCTGTCGTAATATGTCCGCGATGTCCATCTGTCTGAGTATACCGCACTATTAGCAAGGGTAATTCCAACGCAGAAATTCAATTCAGACTGAAAGATCTCAACATAACCTTACTTTGAGTCACAGTCAATTACCTAATGGTGCACGCATACTTGGTTGAGTACAAATGATCGGATTGTGGTTACACGATGCCGAAAGATGAACAGGAAGTATTGTCATCAGCGAAATGGAAGCTAATTATATAGAGTGAAGCAGCCAAGGAAGTCAGCGACGATTGCAAAGTGGGGGGCTGCGGCACTAGCAGTACTCATTATGGGTGCTAATGCAACATAGTCAGCGAGGTCAGTTTTATATGATGATAGCTAGTAAACTAATAAATTGGCGCTAGGTTTACGGGAGTACTTAGAAATAGGCACATTTGCAGACAGGAAAGATCAATTGTTAATCATAACTAGTGCACCGAACTGCGATGAATGGAGAGCGGGATAAGCGCGCTGTGATGAAATTAGGTGTGTGAAAACAAGACAATCCCTGGTCGAAATACTTTGAAACACCGGTAGCCCGAGTTGGTTGATCCCCCATTGATCGCTTCTCCGAGGTTGATAAAGTGATTGCATACAACATGAATGCATACGGTTTACTACCATACCAAGTGGCATCTTCAGTGCGGTGATATGCAGTGTACAATGCTGCTTTATTGAGTCGTCAGTTTGTGATCGACGGGCAGGTGACTTTTGAAAATGGCAATTTCGATTTACGCCTCATGATCTCTGTCCATTCTCTTCTGCAACTGAACCATGGCTTTCTATACACCGAAGATCATTCTTCCTAAGCTTATGGTACACGGGGTCGATGTCGATGCGCATATTGATCGAATTATTAGAGTAGTACCATGCTTGTAGGAATTCTCTTCCTTTCTGTGTTGTTGCTGGGGCTAGAATCTCAGTTTTGTTCCAACTGAAGCTATGTCCCTCCTCATCCACATGCACTCAGACAAGAGACGATGCATACTCTTTTTTACAAGCCCTCTGATGTTCTTGTATCCTTGTGGATAGTTTCCTTCCTGTCTATCCCACATAGTTCATTTCACAATTATTGCAGTTTATTTCATACACGACGTTTGTTCGTCCTTGTGCTTTCCGATAGTCCTTTGGATTTGACAGTATTCTTCTCAAAGAAGCGGTTGGTTTGTGAGCGACCACCATGCGGTGTTGTTTGAGCAAACTAGCAGTCATTTCAGGTATGTTCTTCATATCCCGCAAAACGACTCTCTTACTTGCATTTGGCATCGGCTCGCTGTTTGTATTTTGTGATTTAGACATCTGCGGATGAAGCTGCATGGGTATTCATTGCGCTCAAACGAATCGATTAGGTGATTCTCTTCTTCCCATTTGGCTTCCGCTGTACTGTAGTGTGTTTCAATCCTGCGAAATAGCGTCCGCACGCAGCTTATTTTGTGGCAGTTTTGGTTGTTGCTGTTGAAGTTCAAAGTTCGGTCCGTATGTGTACCTTTCGTGTGAAGGGATGTTTGAAATTCGGATGAGGAGGGACATAGCTTCAATTGGAACAAAACGGAGATTCTAGCCCAAGCAACAACACAGAAAGGAAGAGAATTCCTACAAGCATGGTACTTCTCTAATAATTCGATCAACATGTGCATCGACATCGATCCCGTGTACCATAAGCTCAGAAAGAAAGATCTCCGGTGTATAGAAAGCCATGGTTCAGCCGCAGAAGAGAATAGGCAGAGATCACGAGGCGCAAATCGAAATTGCCACTTTCAAAAGTCACCTGCCCGTCGATCACAAACTGACGATTCAATAAAGCAGCATTGTACACTGCATATCACCGCACTGAAGATGCCACCTCGTATGGTGGTGAACCATATGCAATCACTTTAGCAAGCTCGGAGAAGCGATCAACAGGTGAATAATCCCTGCTGAGAAACTCCTTTAGGGGACCGAGACTACGAAGGAACACCTGCCCGGTGAGGAAGTGGTTCGAACAGTCCGGTTGTAGTCCGCAAATCTGTGTGAGTGCGCTAGACCATGCCAACGAGTACGAAATTCCTAGATCCTAATAATAGTCTGAACAGAAAGCAATAGGTTAGCTGAAATGGTTTGACACGATTTGCAACTGAACCAAGTGTCACATTTACTTCGTGCAGCTCAGTAACGAGCTCTAAAAACTTCTCGTCGCTACGGCTGACGCCATCAAGCCGAGTGTTCAAACGGGTGCGGGCCTCTTCCAAACAAAAGCACTGTGTTTGGTAAGTTCTTCGCTCCACCTGTTTTTCAACAAAGCACTTCTCCGCCTGAAATAAATCACACAAAAACACAAGTAAATGTTACCAGGAATCATAATCGCAATAGAAGACTGATATACGCCAAAGAAGTCGACATTTGCGTAAAATGAAGGAAGTAAGCAACCGGGCAACAGAGCGTTGGATCTTTCAATGTGATAAACAGAGACATCTATGCATAACACGTGAATTAAATTGAGGAAAACGGAGTGACTCTCAGGGAGTAGAGAAGTGAGAAACAGTTGGCTAGCATACAACAACGAAAAACCCAAGGAGCCCGCACCAGCATATCGGTTATTTCGAGGCTGAATTCACAGCGAAATTCGGGGCTATGTGCAAACAGCCCGCTGGTGCAAATTGCAAAAGAGAGGTGAAAGAAGGGGGGGTCATTTTATGGCATTTGTAGTGTGAATGGCTCGCGACGCGCAATCTCAATGCAGACTGCGATCCGCATAGCAGCGAAGCTTGGTCAATTCCATAACTCGGACCGTAATTGAAAGAGATGAATGTTACGTGTTGCCGACTCGAAAACACTGAACTCCACGACTGGTCTCGAACTGTTTGATCTTATCAGGTAGAGATAGTACAGGCACCCGAACCAGGGGCCATTGGGATGTTAGCAGAAACCTCCACATCTTTAGCCATCGAGTCACTATGGGCAACGCTTGTCACAACGAGTCATGACTGATTGTAAGCAACAAAAATCGCCTGGAAGGTTCGAGTGACGCGTTTCCAACGGAATTAAAGAAACATCAAGGCCGGAACTGGATAACGGTACTATATACAAGTGAATAAATGACCACATGCAATAAATACCTCAACGATTAGGCTTCCAAACTCAGAACAGTTACAATGACAATCGTTTTGTCCGAATCAACAAGTTCAGCTTCAGAGCGTCCGCTGTAAGGTACACGGTGTGTTTATAAGACGGGTAAAGCGGTGGGATTAGTTGAGCACGCAAAAGGAATGCGGATTGGGTCAGCCACAAGGGAAAGTGAATTTGCCCTGTTTGAAGCGTTCATCAACTGAGTCACAGATGCACATACACAAAGGAAGGAAGGGTCAGATATGCATAATCGGTGGGGACAGAAGGTCAACAGACAGACAAGCGGTGCGGAGTGAAAGTCACCAAACGATCTTAATCGGTGCAGGGCATAATGTTGACAATCGTAAGCAAAATTCCACAGATGTAGACAATTTGGGATCGTGGGAATGCGAGGTAATAACGATTTTAGGGAACGCAGGACGGAACGAGTTGTAGATTGGGTTTCACGAAGAAATGGGGATGTATAGTCGGATGTTTGGTAGGAGAAGAGAATATGGGGGGGGGGGGAATTGTGATCACGACGTCCGAATGTTCTCTACACTGACTGCAGTGAGGAGATCTAACACGTAGTATGATCCAACTGTCTGTCTCTGTATGTTCCGCGTACAGACTAATAGCTGAGGAGTCACGGACGGTTACCTACGCGTCAGTACATAAATTGGTCATCAGCTCACCCCCCCCCATGCTTCCAGGTCACTGAGACTGAATGTACGGAAGCCATAGAGGCAAGTAGGAAGTCGGAACGAGTTGTCGGCTTCAACATGGTCACGAAAAAAGACCAGAGATTTGTTTCTATTCACTGTTGGTTTGTAGCCTATCACATACCGTGTAACGAACAATATGATCGTGTGCATACTCCACGGTTTGGTCGATATGTGCAAATAATTGGCCGAGCCCCACGGCATGCTGGATAAAGAGAAAGGCTATAAATAAACTGTCTATTTCGTGAGGTTCCTTAGAAGGAACAGATCAAAATTTGTTAGATTCTTCTCATACTATTGCACTGATATCTTTTAAAAAATTAATCTGGCCACAAATTTCAAGTTTAGGTAAAACAAGATAAACAAAATTGTTGTCCTGGCTTTTTCCACCTATCAATGAATCGGTTTTTCACAAGCATTTGAAAAATGTTCGGACCGGGAAGAAAAATGAAATGAAACGAAATAGACTGTGGTCCGAAAAACTATGTGCATGTGTTGTTCGCAATTTAATCAGGCGCCATCGATACCGTTCTCGAAGGTGTTATTCAGGGATTGAGATGTTCAAAACATAGAATCGTCTATTAACCGCAAGCTTAAAATCATGCAGTGTACAGTATGTGCTGATATCACTTGGAAGTTTATTCCAAATCTTTGAGTAGTGGAGTAGAAAAATGTTTTCTGATTGTCGTAGTAAATTTTGGAATCGTGACCCTTATCTCATTGTCACGGATCGGGTATCTGCCGTTTAAAGACGTGAACGCTGTCATTAGGACTGTAAATTTGATAGTTTATGATTCTGTAAAGAAGATGGGCTGAGCTCCATTCTCGGAAGCCAGACTGGGACAAACCCAAGTTTATCACAACGCTCTTTGTATGTCCTCTTGGAGAAGTAGCCGCATAGCTTTTTCGTGAAGTTTGCTGGACCATCTCAAGATCATGCTTCTCAGATTTTCGCAGAATCGATTGGAACAATGAGCAGTATTCCATACAAGGTAATATACATGTTTTGTAAAGCCAGATGCGAGCTTCCGTGAGATAAAAGTGATGACATATGTACCCGATGGTCTTCACGGCCTTCGACACTTGAAATTCACAATGTTCAGAAAAGTTGAAGCTAACAGAACATCACACGTTCAACTCGCAGACTGCGCTGTATAGCGGGAGGTGTCTTGCATTGGTAGTACTTGGCATTTGTACAAGAGATTACACTTGTCCACGGCAAATGACATCTGCCACAAGTGGAACCAGAACTCAAGTACAGATAGATCATCTCGAGTGAGACATACGGCGGCCTAGTCTGCTGTATCAGCTTTTGAACTAAAATAGAAGCATCCTGGATTGTAATAAATTTTCTTAGCGAGCGCGTCTTTACTGCAGATGGGATGGAAACCAAATGTTAACTACACTGAGACAAAATAAAAGGAACTGTAAGAATTGATGCTAACCGTTGATCTTTCTCTGAGAAATCCACACGTAGTATGATAATAGTAAATTGTAACTCCAAGAAATTGGATGGATCAGTGAGGGGCAAAAGGAACGAAACGCAGCGAACAATTCTAATCTCCGCATTCGAGTCGCACACGAATTTTCTTTGAGAACACCAGCCTTCAACCAACGCCGAGCGCGTTGCGTAGTCGTAGGTTGTAGTCGCACCGTCCCCATGACACACCGGTTAGCAGTCGGGTCATCACGGTAGTTCCTGATTTCTCGTGACAGGTCACAACCGGATGCATGTAAATTCAGGCATGTCTTGGAGCGACACAAGGATTAGCGATCCAGGCAGAGCGCCGCGTGGAGTGGGCACTGGCGGTTTGTGGCCGGTGGATAGAATTCAGAAGATGGCAGCCTCGGTGGCTGCGCGACAGCAGTAGAAATTATCGGCGGATCTCTTAAACCACCGCCTGTAGCTGCCTTATACAGCTGCCGATAGAAGCAGTTGTGGAGTAGCTAGAGAATCCTTAAGTTGGGCTTTCAGAGAAGGTCACAATTTGTGGTATAGGATGCAAAGCGAATGAAATTCTGCGTACATGCCCCAACAGAAAAATGAGAAACTTAAAAATAGATGAGAAATGGTAGTTCGTAATTGTACATGCGCGATATTTCGAGCGTTGGAAGGAGCACATCGAGCCAGAGCCAATGAGTATTTGCAAGTGGGATTGTGATAAAAATTTGAGGTACAGCGGCAAAAAATGCAAGAGCATTGGAATTTTCCGACTGCACGCCAGAGTTCCCGTCTGTTGAAAGTGACACTAGCACACCCAAATTTAGACGAAGGGATCAGTCATATAGGTGCTTTCTTCAGGAAGAGAGCAGTCGTTCGATAGATCAACTTGAAACCCAAGTTAAGTCGATTGAAATGTGGTCCGAGAAATGAGTAAATGGAGCAACTGTGTAAGGGGATCGAATGACCGGGATGTAACACGTAAGAGCTGACAATCTAGTTCATTTAACTTAACACTGCAGTCAGCCTAAGCACTCCGAATGTAAGTGAAATTATATTTTAGAGAGACAGAGCTATAACTGTCATCGCAATACTCTATCCATTTCACGAATAAGCTGCACTGAGCAATGAGTAGAGACGCACTCATCAATGTGTTGCAATGTGGCATGATCGGCTTGTGTAACAAAAATCTTGAGTGCGCACGCAGACGATGAGAGCATCTGCAAGTAAAGAACGATTAAAGTGGTATCAGGAAAGGGGCGACGATGTGAAAATATTCGGTAATGTCGGATAGAAAAGAACCCATTTGGGCATATCAACATCTGCCAACATGTTTGATGACTAAGTTCTTGTGCTGCTTGTTCCACGGCGCTGCATCTGCAAAGGAAACAATGGTGGTCGAAATACATAAAACGAAGATACTGAATTAAGCCAACGTTCAGAATGGATGTAAGCCCCGCTCGAGTAAAGACGAGTTCAGCTGATGTGAAGATCCGTCTTAGGCACTCATCATCTCGATGGCATCAGGGTCCAGTGGCAGAAGCCTAGAGATTCTGAATGGACAAACGGTGATGATCTTGTGGGACTTATACCCCATAACAGTACTCCTTGAGTATCATGATGGTGGTGGTAATAGTACCAACATCTAGATGAAACCGTATCATTTTGTCCCCAGTCACAATGAGGTACATGCATTGCTCTGATCCATTTCGAAAGGTTGTTGATTGAATGATCGGAACATGACGCTGAGTTCCTAGGCGCCAAGTTGACCGATTGGCAGCATCGAGCGGTGCACATATTGTAGCTTTATTGCTCCATGATAAGATGCTTCGTGGCTTCTCAGTCCTAGTTTGACAAAACGAGCAGTCTCACTTGTAGCAGTTGTCAGAGGTCATGCGCATATGAGGACTCGCTGTGGCACACGTCAATGTATTGTATCAGCGATGGTTCGCGTTGTTGTAGATACAGCATAGATGCTTTTGGAATCAACTTAAAACCCAACAGGCTTCGGTGCTAAGCATTTTGTCATGCAGTTGCAAGGATTACAAGAGTGGGAAAATTGGCAGCAGGGTAACTAGACCCATTAGGACGATTGTTCAAGGTGGAAAACGATGGCGCTGCAAAGTTTCACATGTTGCTTTTCATATCATTTACTGAGTCGACCGATAACTGTCTAAAGTCTCACCAAACATCTAGCTTTGTCGTAAACCACGGTCTCTAGTACACTACGGCCGTCACTTGCAAGTGCGCGTAGAAAAGTGTGAATATTAAAAGACAAACGTAAAAATAGGTTGATACGAATACATAAAGATCGGAAAGCACACTAAATCGCCTTTCCAAGGATGATGCGTGAACCCTTGTGTTCATATTTGTAGCCATGAGTGAGCTCAATTTAGTGCACTCGTCATGTTCGCCGATAGCATGTCACAAAAGCTAATCTGTTATGCCAAAACAATTTATGTCGCAAAGGTAATTTACTGAAGTGGACAGCCACAAATGCCTAAGTAACTCTTATAAACACACTATCGTTTAAGGATTAAAAAAACGAATCAGAAAACCGCTGAATGAGCCATATGACTCATTGTGGGATCATCAGACGTTACAAACCATCCAGTCCGATGGTAAAAGCAACTAGGCTCGTATCCGATATCCTACCTGATTCGTCTTTCGAATCTAATCCGTTTATTTAGACTGCATACTCACACAACAGTGATTGAGGAGCAAAGTAAATGTTCGAGTTATATTGTAGATCTTTAAAAGACATTTTGGTCTACCTGCCAAACGCAGGTGTCTTGAGGATGTGTCGGATAGATTAATCAGCAGAGGGAACGCGTCCACTGCACCCGCCGGTAAGTTGAAACCTCTCAGTCTTCATAGCCATTGCCCGGCTGATCTGAGTGATGGATACCAATAGGAGATTCAAAGGGCATATCATAGATGGCATAACTTCAAATGTATGTGAACTTAACTAGTCCCAGTGGCATAACCCCTCCGGATGTGAATGAGAACTGAATGTATTCTGTCACCAGAGGAATTGCCGTTTTAGTTAAAGATCCCTCTAGGCACAGACTTGGCTAAGGGGAGTGAGTTCACTTGGTGGGTAGCTATCAACACTACGCCGGAACGTACCAAATGACGTGCAGCCGCGCAAGTAGGAGCATTTACCCCGGGGGATGGGAGATAAGAGGTTGGAAATGTTCATCCGAAGAATAAAAAGCGAACGCTCTGTCGCGGATCCGACTCTGTGGAACATCAGAAAGTTCTGCTTTTCGGCACAACGCGTTTTTCTAAACCGTTGGGTGCAACCCTGTAGATGCGTTAAATTATCGCTTTCAGACAGCCGCGGGATATGTTGTGAGCCCCCTTAGTAGAATCAAACATTCGCAGCCAATTAAGGCATTCCATAAGATGGATGGGTTCGAGACCGTGAAATGCTACAACTCGATGTTAAGGATTCCTCGAAGTTTTAATACACTGAAGAATAAATGTAAGATAGTGCTCAACTGATGAAACTATTTAATGTTTAATGGCCGGAACTGGATTTGTATCCCGTCCTTGAGGATTCTTTTGTGGTATGTACAGCTACAAGGAGCAGAAAGGTGCAAAACAGCCTAGTATTTGTCCTGCATACTCCACGGTCATCGCACGTTTCTCCACCCGATTCAATGGTGTAAGATTCGACAGAGAAAGCATTGACCAGGCAGTCGGAAATGATGCTCTCAATTAAAGGACTTGGCATTGTTGGTCCGTCCGAGCATCCAAGTTGGGGTCCATGCGACACACCAGGTGCTGGGCTCGAAATAGTAAAGGATATTGGTGGCAACCGGTGAGGAAGATGTGTTTGCCATTGCTCCACAATCGGGCCAACTGCGTTTAAGTGTGCACTGCTGAGTTGTTTGTTGGGTAAGATTAGTTACCTTGTAGGGTATAGATAGCAGTTGTCATGCGAGACCTGGCTAGTCTTTCGTTTACGGTGTTGGCAAACTATTGACCTTTTGATACCTAATGTTCTCTTACATTACTAAAGTTGAACAATTGGTATTTCTATCTCTTAAGTTAAACCTCGTCAATCGTAAGTAAGCGCCAGTACGAGGTGCTGCTGATGAACTTCCGCTGGCGTAGTCTTTGAGTATGATAATGACCGTGGATATTATTATTATTGTCATTATTATTATTATTGATACCATGACATTGGGAAATGTGATGACAAAGTAGCACTTCATAAAGTCAAGTGATAGGTTAGCCACCTTGTTTGACAAACAGGACTACGTAAGGTATGATAGTAACGAGGATCCAGGGAAAAGATGAACAAATAGAAAAGGGAAGGGCTGACAGGAGTTGACAGTTTTCACTTATCCGCTATGCAGTGTGCGACAAGCAATGCGAACCTGCATGATTGTGAATGGTCCCAAGCCACCCACTAGCTCGATTGCCCGTCCCATACTCCACTGTGCTGCGTGCCAAAGCCAAAGCAGGTCGTTTAAAGTAATCCCGCCTAATTCGGCTTGCCGAAGCTTTAGCTGAAACCAAGCATATGCAAACAGGCAGGGTTGATGACCAGTCTCATCGGATGAGGCAAGTGGGTGGACTTGTTTGTACAACCGGAGTCAGGTAAGCATAACAGCGTTCCGTCACATTGTATTACACAAATAACATTGTACATCGATTGTCTTTGTATGTAACACAGCGATTCCACACACTGTATGCGAATAGTACAGAGGTGCGCGATGACCGACGCAGGATGATGTTGGAGCCTGAGGTGAACGGGCTTTGTTGCATCCAGTCTTAGATATGGCTAGAAATGCTTCAGAATGATCAGACTGTTCCAAGCAAATCAATGAAAATCAGCAGAATGATTCGTTCTCTATGGTGTCAACACAAAAGCAGCGTGTGAAAACAAAGTTCATGTTGTCACGATTCCCCGGTTGGGCTAAGTTCAAACGTTTTACACAAGAGCACGAACGACTTACAAGTATCCCTGGTGAAGTTAGATGAGATCAGTCAAGTTTATTTAGCAACGAGACTGGACCATAACATGGTGTGACGGTTTGCGTACCTCCTGGACGCATTGAGCTATACTGTGTGGTTCCTCTGGACCCCTTGAGAGCTACTCCTACCAGGCTGGCCAATGCTGAGAGGTCAAACAAATTCAGTCTCCTGGTCCTCCAGGTTGGGGGTTTGAAATGGAATAGGGTCTATCTCTGTAAAACTAAATTATTGCCACCTCCCCGCTGTAATGCGGACAGGCTTTTCAGCCAAAGGCTTTGGTTGAGGACCGTAATCGTCCTCCTGTCTTTGTCTGGGCACCCGGACAATATCTCAGCCCACATACAACCATGACTATTTTTTAAAACCCCAAACACATCCTGCATCGGTTGTCGTGCAGATTATCAAGAGTCGCCTTATCTGCTGCATACAGCAGGGCGGATAAGCAAAAACATGCTACTGGTGGCGCCTCCCTTCTTTTTGCACCTGTTTTTCTAACCCTCATCCCGAGCCCCATTACTAACCTTCCTTCTATAATTCCCAGCAACCGAACTGACACTGGAGTAAAACCATCTGCACCTACCTTCCTACAACACCCATTGGACGCCTAACGGCAAAAGTCCCTTATAAGGCCACGCTGTCCCGTTTTGATGACGACATACAACGTACGCAATCTAAGGCAAATATGTCAACAGGCTGCACTAGAACGCGCGCTGGATACACTGGGTATTGACGTGTGTTGTGTGGCTGTAACTAGGAGCAATGACCCTAATGGGGTTGTTGAATTAACTACACCCGGCTTATCTTCTCATTATTGGTTGCACACATCCGGAGACGAGGATGCAGTACTCACGGGTCAAGCTGGTGTAGGTATCATTATAAGCTCAAAGGATGAGCCATTGTTGGTTGGTTGGATGCAACTGAACAGCCCTTCATGTGTAGCCCGTTTGACGACATCAACAAAAATTTATTCACGAAGTAATAAAAACGCTATTTTGTTTGTGGTTTCCGCTTATGCTCCCACCGACTGCAGTTCTAATGCTGTCAAGGACACATCACCAACTGAACGCGCGACTACGCAGTGCTACTAGTTCAGATATTATAGTACTTGCAGGAGATATGAACGTACAAGTAGGGCGTCTGAGCTCTTTAGAATCTCAGCTGGGTGGTAATTATGGACTTAACTCCGAACGGACTGACAACTGAGCGTCTGCTGCAACTGTGCGCGGAGCACTAGTTGTTTCTTAGTACCACTGCTTTTAGACACAGTGGACGCCGAAGTGCCACTTAGCGTCCTCCTGTAGCTGACCAGCGTTGGACCCAAATTGACCACATAGCCATAAGTTACAGATGGCGCGGTTCCATTCCGGATTGCCGCTCGTACTGGAGTACCTGTGTCGACCCTGATCATGCCTTGGTACACTGTCGTTTCTCCATGAACTTTACCGCGAGGCGCATCAAGCGTCTCCTTCGAGTGGCAACTGAGAAATTGTCTCAGCCACCGGTCAGACAAGCCTATCAAGACGCACTGCATACCGAACTTTCGCTAGCTTATCCTAATGACATAGCTTCAGTGGAATAGGATCTCGGCCGCCATGTACGACACAGGAGCATCTGCTTGTGGCACTATCCATCGTCACCGCACTAGTCACTGGATATCCGAGAGGTCGGTGAACCTGTTGAAATCTAGACGAAATCTTCCGTCTGGCTCTGAGCACAATGTGACCAGACGGGCTATTAGGCGCGAAATAAAGGGGAGCCTACGTGCTGATAAGGAAGCCTGGTGGATCAGTAGGGCTCAAGAAATAGAGGTGGCAGGAGCAGTAGACAATTATCGCAAGCTGTTCCAGCTGATATGCATCACTGATTCCAGGAAACCAGGCGTCAGCGAGACAAACAGAGACAGCGCGGGTGCACTAATACACAATAAAGAACGCCGTATGGCTCGTTGCGCGGAACACGTTCAAGCTCAGTTCAACTAGCCCCCTGCTCTCGGACCTCTTCCTACTCAGGTGATGCAGGGCGAGCCATGGATGGTTAGTTTAGTCTCCGTCGGAGGCCGAGGTCAGAAATGCGATCACAGCCCTCAATCGCTTTCATGCCACTGACCCAGATTCCTTCCCACCTGCACTATTTAAGGATGGAGGTGAGATCCTCTGCAAAGCACTGACCTCCCTATTCGAACGTAGCTGGAAGGAAGTGTCCCGGTTAACAGCAGCGAATCGATAATAGGGGCAATACACAAGAACGGCAATCGCACAGACTGTTCTAACCACATGGGTATTAGCCTAACACCAGTTGTGACAAAAGTACTGGCCTCGATTCTCTTTCGTCGCATCACTGTGGAACGGGAATCTTGGATAACGTAAACGCAGGCAGGTTACAGCCTAGGTGGCTGTGTAGACCATATGTACACCCTGCGGCACGTGCTACAGCAGCGCCATGAATACCGCAGAGCGATAGTAGCTGTGTTCCTCGATTTCAAGAGTGGGTTTGATTCAGTCGATCGATCGATTCTGTTCGAAATACTTGCGCGAAAAGGTGTTCCCACGAAATATGTGAACATCCTTCGTGTTCTATACTCGAGCACTACAGGCCGCGTCAGGGTCTATGGTGTCCTATCGGACAGCTTTCCGACAACAAATGGCGTTCGTCAGGGTTGTCCGATTTCCCCGTTTTTGTTCAATTTCGTTGTAGATTCTAGTATAGAGTGTTCCATGGCGGAATCACATGATGCAGGCGTTTAGGTCCTGCCTGATGAATTGCTAGCTGATCTTGATTTTACAGACGATATCGTATTGCCTTTCGACGATGTTGCAGCGGCACAAGCAAATCCGAGTAGCCTGTCTAGAGTGGTCTCATTATTTGGTAGGCGCTTCGCACCTTCAAAGTGCAGTGTTGCTGCAGGGTCAGCAGGCACTATTTGACCGCTTGACGCTCGCTAACGAGGAACTCCATGTGGTTGATCAATCCACTTATTTTGGCAGCTGCATCAGCAACGATGGGGGCGTAGATACTGAAGTCAGTTTACGCGATGCAAAAGAGCAGGGCTGCCTTCTAGAACCTGCGGCATCTTTGGCGACAGAAGGGAGTTTCCCTCCGTCTGAAAGACCGTGTATACAAGGCCACAGTGAGGGCCGTTCTGCCCTATGGTAGTGAGACTTGGCCGCCTTCGGTCTGAAGATCTGAGGCGTCTTCATCGTCGTCTGCAAAGTATTGCTGTTGTCGGGTGCCACCAGTGTGTTCGCAAAGATGATGTGCGTGGGCGAGTGCTAGATAGTGATAATCATGCTAGCCCCCTAGAACAGATAGCACTGAATAAGTTGCGTTGGCTCAGGAACGTGCTACGTATGCCTGGTCACCGCTTACCTAGGAGGACCTTGTTCAGTCTGTCAGGTGTAGGGTGGCGCAAGGCTCGAGGTGGACAGAAGTTGATTTGGCAACGGGAAATCAACAACCTGACGACCATACTGGGTGCCGTTTGTCTACCTCGCCTCCCGGGCTGGAGTCCTTGTGACTCACCTTGTGCTTGGCTCGAGACTTTACAGGACATGGCTAGCAACCGGCACTAGTGGCGCATCTGCTGCCGTCTCCTAATCGAACGGTCTGTTTACAGTGTGCTGAGTTATCTGCGGGCTAATGGCTGATTATGACGCGTGGCATTGAAAGCCGCAAGGAAGCTGTCTCGCCGATACCGTCTTATCTTTGCATGATAGCCAACTATTTGTGACGGTATGTTGTCTATACAAAGTGTAGGCACCTTGACGCTGAATGTTTGCTTAGGGTATTAAGGTTTTTAGGTAAGTCCCCCTTCTCTCCCTCTTCTTCTTTACCTCATAGGTCCTCATAGTTGTATGGCAGCGAAGCATCAGTTGAAATGGCTGATGTACTGCCGTTGGTGATGATAATTGATAGCTAGCTTTTACACGCAGATCCTAGTGAACAAAGAGTAAGCGCATACAAACGGTTAGAAAAGCCTTTGCAGATGGTCTGATGTTCGTTCGTGTGGTAGAACGTGTTCGTTGAGTATACGGGATCAGAACAGGCGTATGATATATTGGTAAGAAAAGCACTTTTTTAAATTGATACCCGTCACCGGAAATGGTAGAGACAAACAGATGCAGAGCGTCGTCACCGAATCGCACTTGAGGACACAAACACACCGTGACAGTGGTACACTGTCTGAACAAGGCAAGGTGATCCGCGACTAAAAAATAGAGGGCTACGTAGTCTAATATCCTATAAAAAAGTGAAAAAATCGAGTCTACCGCATGGCGTGTGGCCACTTACTTCGAAATGGCTCACATGAATGTGCAGCTTTTAGGTGTGAGTGGATAGAGCTGTAATACGCAAAACATCACAAGTTGGATCTGCAAGTGGCTCACATAAGTCGCATTGATGATGTCGTCTGGTCTGACGATGAAACGTCTGCAACCAAATCAACCAGCTCGGAGAACACCCGCATACCCTCATCCCCTATTTTGCTACAGCTACAGCTGACCAGAGAAAGAGAGAGTGAACAAAATCAAAACTGTATATCATATGAGTGGAAGTATCGGGACGTACCTGAGCGACTTCCTCGTGAGCGCGCCTGACATGCTCAAGTCCAGTTGCCCTGTCATATAAAGAGTAGAAATAACCAAAATCAGCCCCACGGAGTCGTTGCTGAAATACCACTAAAGCGGACTTGATGGCGCCAGGAACAACGGTGAAAGGTTTCGGCAGTTTCCTACCGGTTCTTTCGAATACCTTGGGCCAAAGCGAAGACATAGTGGGTTCGGAAGTCCGGTAGTAACTGGTCGAGTTGCACTTCCACACAAACCCTGGAAAAGAAGAGTTGCGTCAGCAAACGCATGGGCAAAAAAGGAAGTTGCCACTTGCGCTAGAACGAGCATCATGAAGATATTTCGAGTTAAAAGCGACCAAGCAGAGATAATGCAATAAATGGACGATTCCGTGATGTGTCAATTTAAGATAGAGGTTCCGTATTGTAGGAAGGAGACATCAGATAACAGAAAATTCATAGCACTTAACCTGTTTAAGATCAGTGGGGAAAACGAAATTTCGACCCCATTTAACATCTGTTTAATGCACCGCAGCGGCAACCATAAAATATAAACTTAGTGACAGCGGATTAGAATTGCATGCTATGGCAATGAGAACAGACAATAATCTGGAGGGAAGCACTCTCTCTCTCTCTCTCGACAAACTCGAGTTACCCATGATCGAGATAAATTTCAAATGATCGAAGACTACTGAACAGGTGGCTATGTATAGAAACAATGCCAATAGCAGTATAACAAGTCGCACAATCATGAGAGAATAAAAGAAACATGCGGCAGACAATCCAGCAGACTGGATGCCGAGCTGCATATGTATTGTACAAGTTCGGACGAGCACTGGTGTTGCTAAGCGCTGTATGAAGATAACATGCCTCCCCATCGTTTCGGTGTATGTCCCAACGGTTGTAGTCTAGCACGTGGGGAAACGAAATTCACGGTAAGAATGCAGTAACAGGCTCAAAGCCGAAGTAGCGTAATACTGGTAGATCGTAGAATGTGTTGTGTCAAATTTATCGTGCAATACGTCAGCCAATCAGCTAAGGCTGGGTGAGCCGATTAGCTGGTAAGCGGGGGTCGAATATGCAAGTACATACATAAATATGATCAGCGATCAGTGACAGTGACGCGAATAACAGAATTCTCCTTCTTTTATTTTTAACTCTCCCAGGTGATCTAATAATGACTGGCACGCTGGTGTACTTGGGTTGAGGGAAGGCACTTTTAGGTCTAAAACTTGTAGGAATTTTCGTGACTCTGTGTCTGCAGTCCTTGCAACGACATCAAGCAAACCAGATAATACAGAAACCCTGCTCCTTAAGTCAGCGTAGCTTCGCAGACGGTCAAGTAAGTTCCTAGGGTAACGTGGAGTAGAAACGTCCGGCCTGAGAAGGTTTTTATCAACCGGATATCCTCCGCTCTCTTGCCGTTCATCTACACGCAGCCTCTGATTGGAAAAAGTATGCCCAGCATCCGACCACCAAATCGCTTGCCACCAGTGTGTCGGGAACAAATTAACTTGTCAAGATTCGTTCAAAAATAGGAGAAGGCGATTGCACCTAGCAAACTTTTGATCGTCTGGTCTGCTCTTCCCACCAATCTATTTGACGTTGGGTGGCAATAGGCTGATTTCATGTGGAGAATACCATGGCATTGGAGGAACTAATGCGATTCTTGGTTTATGAACACGGATGCATTCTGTAGTCAGTGTATGTGAAATTGCGAATGTAAAAAAAATACGCCTGCCTAGATGAAGCGGTCGCCGCTGAAGCACTATCTCGGCAGTAACATGTTACTCTAGTTTGTGTAGGCGTCGAGCACAGGAAAAAACCTTGGTTCACCAAACAGGCGAGTTGTCAGCGTATACACTCGCTCATGTCTTGGCTGGCCATTTCCGAACTGCGTGGCAGGAGTGAGGAGTCTGCATACTATGGCATGCTACATCAAGACGAATTAATTCATGTCGCTGTCTAGATAGGGACACCGCAGTTCCTGTGGGATATACTGCCGCGGATGAGGCGATAGGATTGATCTGAATCACTGCAGTAAGCAGCCATCCTCAATTCTGGGATGCGAGAGACAATGATAGTAATAGTAGTATTGCAGATTGTTCGGACCATGCTTGGAAGACCAGATGTCTTTGGAAAGGAGTACATTCCTTCGTCTCTCGATGGATATCCGCGTTTAGCATCAGTTTCCTAATCATCATTATCATCATTACACACGTCAGCTAGAGGTGTGAAACCTCAGCTACTGTGCCGCAATACATAAAGGAAGAGGAAAATAAATACAATAGTTGCATGCCAGCTGAGCTACCAGCAACGGATGGGCATCGTTCCGGTAAGCTATCTGCCGGCTACTAGGCAAAAAGAAAAATTATTATGTTTTACGATACGAAATGAGATCGTAGGTGGAGGGGGAGGATAAAAGGGATCGGGTGGGACAAAGAAACTCACAGCACGGACGCCACTGAGGTCGGCTAATTGATATGCCAGCAAGTGTATCCAGCAAGACGTGTTCACCGTCTTTCGGACCCCAACCAGGGAGCCGAGACGCCCCAACAGAGGCCAGCTCCGAAGTGAGGGCTTTCATTCCTCTGGACCAAGTCATCGCTTGGCCACCCCTCCTCTTCTTCCATCCACATCCCCAGCGCGCAAACAACGCACGTCGTGGAAGTCGGTGGGCTGGCATGCGCAACACGCGGCCCAGCCATCGGAGCCTGGTGCGTGAAATGACGGTACTGAGCGGTTCAGATCCTTTTTCTGTGCCGTAGACAAGGCGTCAAACACGCTCGTTACTCACGCGGTGTTTCCACCAGATGTGAATCAAACTGCGAAGACATCGATGGTCGAACGTAACTAGCCTCTTCATGTCCGAGGATCTTAAGGGCCAGGTTTCGCAACCGTACAGTAAGGTCGAACGTACCGCTGCATTGTACACTCTACCCTTCAGGGCAAGAGTGATGTCGCGCCGGCTCCGTAAGTGGCGAAGATTAGCAAAAGCACTTCGAGCTTTTGCTATAGGGTTCGTGATCTCGTCCTCGATTCCACAGACGTTGATACAACTTCCCAGGTAGTTGAATTTCCGAACGACTTCCATCTGATTCCTACCAAGGGTCAGCGCAGGAGGCGAGTCTGCCAATCTTGGAGGAACGCATTGCATTTCGATGGTGCAAAGCAAAGCCCGAAGCGGCTGACAGTCAGTGCTAATCTGTCCAGCGCAGTTTGGCACGTCTGGGAGCTGTCACAGATGAGGGAAATGTTGTCTGCATACTCCAAGTCAAAAAGTCGTTCTCCTGGGAGTAACTCTACTCCTTCCAAGTCACGTCCTGTGAACGCGATTTCCATGACTTCGTCAATAGCGAAGTTAAAGAGGAAAGGTGACAGCGGATATCCTTGTCTCACACCGCTGGAGATATTGAAGGGTAGCAACAGCTTACCGTAAGCCCTCACTCTGCCAGTGCTACGCGCGTATAATGCTCAGATAATATTTACATACTTTTCGGGCAAACCTTTCCTTAGTAGACAATTCCAAAGGGCACATCGAGCAACCGAATCGAAGGCAACTTTGATATCGAGGAACATGACTACGGTGGGCCGCCAATATGTGTGACGGTGCTCCAACAACTGATGCAAGGTGAAGATGTGGTCGATGCAGCCACGACCCCGACGAAAACCGGCTTGCTCCTCACGAATCTGGCCTACACGAGCGCCAGTCAGTCTGTGAAGGATTATGGAGGCGAGTAATTTGGAGGCGATGGAGATCAGACTGATTCTTCTATGGTTGCCGCATTCCGAACACGAGCCTCCTTTGAAGGTGGGAACAATAACGGAGCGGCTCCAGTCGGTTGGGATAGTCTCCATCTCCCAGTTACACTAGTAATTCATGTAAAGCATCCACAAGAGCAGGTCCCCCGAATTTGAAGAGGGTTGGAAGAAGATCATCTGGTCCCGCTGCTTTATTTGACTTCAACAGTGCGACCTCACGTTCGACTTCTGAGCGACAGGGTGGACCCAAAGGGACAGCCCACGAAGCAGGGCGATCACTGGCCCGCGGAGAATCGAACAATTCTAGCCGATTAAATTGCCTTTCAAAGTGCTCAGCCCAACGCTCTAAGCGTTTTGCTAAGTTGCGGATAGGCTGTCCATTCTCGTCGCGTATAGTTTCACTAACACCAGGTCTCCTGCTGCCCGTTCCCGTATCAGACGGAATAACTTACGGTGGTTGCCAAGGGCAGCGACCATTTCCATCTCTGACGCACGATGAGACCACCAGGATTCGCGGTCTCTCTTCGGGCTAGCACGAAGTCTTGTTCGGAGATTTTTGCGAGTTTCATTGTGTTCGCTTCCAGCCGGGATTTGCAAGCATCGATAAGTTCCAGAGACCGCGAAAAGTCCCAGTATCCATGTTGGCTATTAGACCTACCACATGAGGATTTGCCTGCTGTTAGTAAGGTCTGGTGAACATGCGACCGGTGACCATCAATTGTCTCCGGTGAGCGCTTACTCGACTCACATGTCAGCGTACTTCGATACGCATTCAGAACAGCTGGCTTTGTCAGTTGGCTGGTGTCAATGCGCTCACAGAGTCGTCGTGGGCTTCCGCCAAAACGCATCCGCATGTCAGCACATACAACTGCATGATCGGTGTCCACACATGTGCTTCAAATCGAGTGACAGTTCTGGATGCAGCCTCTCCAGCGGTAACTAATAGCAATGTGATAAATCTGCGTCCAAGGCTGGTAGGCGCCAAGTCACCCTCCGGCGGGTGCTGTGTCGGAAATTAGTGCTCGCAAGTAATAAGCGGGCATCTTTACACAAATGAAGTAACCGCTCACCGTTATCATTACGGGAGCCTACACCGTGCTGACCACCCAGATGCATTTCATCAGTGGACAACTTTCCAACTTGTGCGGTCAGATCCCTTGTCAGCATAACAGTGTCGGTGCTCCTTCTGTGGCGAAGGAGCTGGGTCAGTTGGCGATAAAATTCATTCTTTATTAAGTCATCGCTACAGTTTGTGGGCGAGTAGGCAGCGATGATGAATAGACACCTATTAGTCCCGCGCGACTTCGAAGCCGTAGCAGGTAAACTAATTCAACACATATAGTAGATCACCCAATAGGTCTGAAATTTTGCCGGATTTCCAGAGATGAGAATTTTTAATTATAAGCTGTAAGCAATAAAGCTTGGAGCTGTACGCGAAGAGGGACCATCTGCTCAATAGCTTTACTTAAGTTAATTAAGGTTAGTGGTAGCTTGTTAAATTACGAGTAATAGTTTTGCGCGGGTGCTAAGTTTTTAGCAGCAAAGGCTGCGGGTCCCCCAGTCATGGCTCTAATCTCTGGAGTAGCACAGCCATGAGTTTTATGAGTGAATGAAAATGAATCATCATACCAAGGAATGGTTGTGGTTCATTAACGTTCTACGGTGTCGGAGTATTGAGAATGAATCTTCCTCCACAGTGCTATCCATATTTTTCAAAACAAAAGCCTAGGTATTAAACACTATTGTAAAAAAACATGTAGCCTGGCTACTTGAGTTTTAGGCAGACCCAATAGGTGCACTTCAAAGCCGTCACAAGCGCTGTCAGATGTTCGTAAATTATACAACAATAAATCAGAATACTATCCAAGCAAACACATGCCCTTGGAATAAGCATATTCTGTTATCAGTGCATAATGCATTTTGAAAGGTGTCAAGTTATAGTGGCACGGTTCCATGTGTTCTATGGTTGGAGTTCAACAATGACTTCATGCAATACTACCTGATAATAAATATGGCCTAAGAAAAGCCTAAAAAATATCTGGCCACGAGACTGGGCTGCGTGAAGACACGATATAAGTGGAACAGCGCTACGTTGTCACCGCATGATTAGCCGACAGTTAAATCACAAATGCCCATTGGGTTGTCAGACATTTGTGCCAGTGGTCGGAGCTGCCCAAGATGAGTAAGTAAATTTCCAGCTGTACACCGTAACGGCGTTTCGCTGCCACGCGACCACCAGTCGCGCGTAGACTAAGTATACCGCGAGGACGCCCACCCCTATGCGGATTCGAACCGGTGACCTTATGGTTGCAAACCAGATGCGCATACCACTAGGCGTACCGAGGAGATAATTTCGTCCTCCCGAAAACGTGCTAATCTTAACGTTACTTTTAGACGGATAGTGAAAAGTAAGCCACGTGTATAAAATAACTCTGGTGGAACACGTTTTGAAATCAAGCAATTTCCTCGGTAGTTTCATATCGAACAAACAAGCATACGCGCTCGACAGCGAGAACCAGCACGGAAAGTGAGTACTTGAAGTAAGTTTTGTGCATTCTTGAATATTTCCTGATAGTTTTGGGCCAGTAGTGTCAATAACAATTATAGAAAGAGTTAAATTGATTTCTCAGAGTTTCTCCAACTTTGCTTCACGTGTCCAACAGATCAAGCGCTTTTCCTGTGTCGGAACGTAATTTAGTGTGTCGGAATGAAGAGGTTGGATAGTCTAAGATTGATGATCAGTGCGACCCAGAGCTCGGTAGCAATTCACAGGGGCATCTCCCGGCCTTCAGCAATTATCTGAACAGTGCGGTGGTGCTCTGAACATAGCGATGTGGTACTACGTGAGATCGCGCAGGAAATGGGCTCATCGGAGTTAACCACTGTACCGTCTTGGGCAAAACTGGTCTTCCCGGCTGTGAGCTTATTCTGCTACGCCAAATCAGATGGGTTGGTCATGTCCTATGCATTTCTAACAAGTGCCTTATTTGCGCAAACACGGCCGCACTGGAAGAGTCTGT
This sequence comes from Dicrocoelium dendriticum, assembly GCA_944474145.2. Taxonomy (NCBI): domain Eukaryota; kingdom Metazoa; phylum Platyhelminthes; class Trematoda; order Plagiorchiida; family Dicrocoeliidae; genus Dicrocoelium; species Dicrocoelium dendriticum. The sequence goes on from OX104066.1 coordinate 64,958,489, forward strand.
GTAGAGGCCAGAAAACCATATGAAAACGTCGATATCTTGCTTAGTAATCGCTAGCACAGTACGTCTGCCCGGTCCGGGACAAAGGTATGAAGAATACAGGTGACTTACAACGCTCGAAGCAACGGCGCATAACGGATGCAACAGAAGCAATGTACGCAAGTTTGAATAAAATCCCGATTTCGAAAGTAATAACTCGCAAAAAGTGCAAAATGGCGTGTAAAAATGAAAAATATTATACCCAGTTAGCAAACATTATTGGACCTTTTTCAAATGTCGTACTTCATACTTTTTCATTCATTCCGAAGTAAAAGGTTTTGAATGGCTCGATGTCTATTTCTAGTTACCAGTGTCAAGATATATATTGTGGAGGCTGGATTGATGATTGTTATAGCAAAACCGAACAATATACCTGCGCCATATATTCGACTTTACATACATAAGGAGGATACAACAGAGCATAAGGTGGTGGCTATAGTTTGTCATTTTTTCTTGGTATTCACTGCTTCAATGCTCCTGTCCATCCAATGTGAAGAGTGCGAACTTTGTATGAATCTCATCATCATCATCATCTACAGCAGTACATCAGCCATTTGAACAGATGCTTCGCTGCCATACAACCATGAGGACCTATGAAATAAAGAATAAGAAGAGGGAGAGAAGAGGGACTTACCTAAAAACCTTAATGCCCTAAACAAACATTCAGGGTCAACGCGCCTACACCTTTTGTAGAAAACATTCCGTCACAAACAGCTGGCTATCGTGCAAAGATAAGGCGGCATCAGCGAGACAGCTTCCTTGCGGCTTTCACTGCCACGCGTCATAATCAGCCATTACTCCGCAGATAACTCAGCACCAAACACACTTTAAACAGACAATCCGATTAGGAGACGGCAGCAGACGTGCCACTGGTGTCGGTTGCGAGCCATGTCCTGTCAAGTCTCAAGCCAAGCACAAGGTGAGTCACAAGGACTCCAACCCGGAAGGCGAGACGGACCAACGGCACCCAGTTTGGTTGTCAGTGACTTCATTTCCCGCTGCCAAGTCAACTTCTGTCCACCTCGAGTCTTGCGCCATCCTACACCTAGTAGACTGAACAAGACCCTCCTAGGTAAGCGGTGACCAGGCATACGTAGCACGTGCCCGAGCCAAGACAACTTATTCAATGCTATCTGTTGTTCTAGGGAGCTAGCATGATTATTACTATCTAGCACTAGCCCACGCACATCATCGTTGCGAACACACTGGTGGCACCCGACAACAGCAATACTTTGCAGACGATGATGAAGACGCCTCAGATCTTCAGACCGAAGGGGCCAAGTCTCACTACCATAGGCCAGAACGGCCCTCACTGTGGCCATGTATACACGGCCTTTCAGACGGAGGGAAACTCCCTTCTGTCGCCAAAGATGACGCAGGTTCCAGAAGGCAGCTCTGGCCTTTGCAATGTGTGAGCTCACGTCAGTTTCTATGCGCCCATCATTGCTGATGCAGCTGCCAAGATAAGTGAAATGATCAACCCCCTCGAGTTCCTCGTCAGCAAGCGTCAAGGGGTCATAAAGTGGCTGGTGGTCCTGCAGCAACACTTTGCACTTTGAAGGTGCGAAGTGCATACCAAATAATGTATGAATCTGAGAAGCGTCGAATTATTTGACTGAGACGCACTAGTTGTTTAATCTCAGCATGTCAAGGACAACCTGAAATGACGTGTGTCTAGACCTTTGAGAGCTGAACGGGAATGTTGGCAGGCGACAAAAGCTCCTGAGATGGAGAAATCCAGTTGGATAGGGGACAGTCGACATTCGCCCAAACCCATACGGAACATGTGCTAAAGAAAGACCACGATTAGCGATGCAGGGGCTAAAAAAGATGGGCAATCGATTCATTCTCAGTTGCGTTGAGCAGTCCGCTGGGCGGAACATTTCGAAGAGTCACACTGTTGCGAAACTGCCGTTTGCTGAATCCCCTGAGCATACGTGGAAAGTTGGTTTCACACCTATCACTATGGAAAAGATCCGTCATAACTCTTTGTGTTGAAGCAAATAGAGTGTTCAGGACCCGACGACTTTAGCTGTATTGAAAGATGAAAGTAGCACACAAGTCGTTGGTCACTTCATTCCATTGAACCCCAGTACGGACATTAGAAATGCGCCTTCAGATTGGCGGTCACCAAACGTCATCTTATCATTAAGAGTGAAAACATTTGGAAAATTATCAATCCACCGAGTTTAATTCTGGTTTTCTCAAACATCTCATAGTAAGTTTTGCTTTCTACCAGCTACTGCTACTCAACTGCTATCAATCCCGCACTGAAGATGCCACCTCGAATGGTGGTGAAACATTTGCAACCAAGTTGCCCAGTTCGGAGAACTCCGCCACAACTGAGGAAGCCTCCCGAGCTACCAATATTCCAACTCATTTCGTACCCGTTTGTGATACGGCCCATGTGTGGAGCATGCCAGAGAAGCTTTTGTCCGAGAGAGAGCAAAATCTCCCAGGAACTCGTTGTTTCAATGAGAAAACGATTTGAGTCGATGGTACATAGCAGAAGCATCAAGTCGCTTCCAGAACATTCGAGTCCACCGCATAACGCATGTACTGACCTTCCCATTGACCAGCAAAACTGAAATACCATACACACCAGCTGACAGCCGCTCTGGGACGTGAACATTCCTGGGTGGACCTGTAAATGTCCATTGATTTTACACTACTTGTTTCCATTTCGGTAGCCGTTTCTGCCACACACATTTTGCCTCTGGGTATTGAATCCAGATTTTGGCCAGGATTTGGTGGTAGCAGAGGATGAGTTCAGTACAACCGGAATCATATTAAGTAGCAAATCTAGCATCTTTCCATGCGGAATCCTATCGAGTATGGCTCCCGAAGCCGATTGAAGATCTATAGAAACATGCGGATTTTGAGCGGTTCTCCGAGCTGAGTGATTATTGTGCAGACGTTTCCTTGCCTGACTAGGCAACATCATCAGTGCGGTTTCAGGGGCCTGGTTCGCAGTGCCTCGTAAGCGACTTCAATTTCCAAGTGCTTATTGATCGAGTTCTGCTTTGAATGCCAGGCTTCAATGAACTCACGTGCTTGTCGGCTTCTAGCCCTTCCGAGGATACTGGCATGCTCTATGTCGAATTGATGGTTCTCAGCATTTATGTGCACTGAAATCAGGGAGTTCTGGTCGTGGCGACGTATGGCTAGGCTGTGTTCGTGTAGCCTTGTGCCAAGAGTTCTCCCAGTCTGTCCCACGTAGTACTTGTCGCAGTTCCGACAGCAGATCTTATAAATCACACCAGTTTCTTCTTCTTTGCTAAGTTTATCTTTCACCTTGAAGAGTTGACTGCGAATGGTTTCCGTTGGCTGGTGTGCAACTTTGACTCCAAAAGGCAAGAAAAGCCTCGCTGCCAGTTTAGAGATACCGTTGATATAGGGAAGTGTTGTTCTCTTTTCAGCTGGTACATTTGTCGAGGTGTGTTGAGTAACCTTGTGTGATGCGAGGCAGCGTACGAGTTCCGTTTGAACAGGTTGAAGAGATGATCTTCCTCTGCCCATCTCAGCTGTGGTGTGCTACAGTGGGTTTGTGCTCGTTTGAAAAGGGTTTGTATGCAGCTGCGTTTGTGGGCTGCCGGATGATTGCTGCCGTAGTTGAGGATCTGGTTCGTATGCGTAGATTTTCGGTAGACTGTTGTTTCCAATCGTTCAGCACCAGTCCGTCGTATGAGAACGTCTAAGAATGATAACTGTTCGTTGTTCTCCTCCTCCTTGGTGAATTGGATGCCATTGAACACACTGTTGATTAGTTCGTGTGTTTCCTCCAATTTGGAACGTTTGAGGATGACGAAGGTGTCGTCTACGTATCGTACCCAAAGTTTTGGTCTCGCGATCGGAAGGGCTAAAAGCCGACAAGCACGTGAGTTCATTGAAGCCTGGCATTCAAAGCAGAACTCGATCAATAAGCACTTGGACATTGAAGTCGCTTACGAGGCACTGCGAACCAGGCCCCTGAAACCGCACTGATGATGTTGCCTAGTCAGGCAAGGAAACGTCTGCACAATAATCACTCAGCTCGGAGAACCGCTCAAAATCCGCATCCACATCCCGAGCTACGGATATTCTCATCTATAGAAACATGCCTACTAAATTTCATACGATAAGTAGGGTTTGCCAGAGATGTCCTATAGATCCTTTCTAATTCAACTCCGATCAAAATGACCATTACTGGTCTCCTACTCTCAACCTCTTCCAAGTGACCAACAGGCTAATCCAGAGTAATCGGATGACATAACTTTCATGGGGTCGGACACAACAACTATCGTGCGAGCACTCATGAATAGGTCTATGCGTAGTGCTGCACGTTTCGGTATGTTTTGCGCCTTCAGAATGAAAAGTATTACTGCAAAACTGGATAGACAACAGTTGCAACTATCATCGAACGACCGCTCCCAGTGGCCGATTGGTTCATTTCTCTTGTTAGTATCACCTCCGGTGGTCATATCGCTTAGGAGATTATTTCAAGTATCAGAAAAGCTTGTTTGGTCTCTCGGAGGCCCAGTCATCTACGGAGACAGCAAAAGAGCAATCAGCCATAGGGTGTACAACGCTGCACTGAAGCCGGCGATACTCTATGGAAAATCAACAGTCACTTCGCGTTGAAGGCATATAGAAGCTGAATATAGAAGTTGGTCATCTTGGAACATCGGTGTTTGGTGAATAGTACTTACATCGGGTGAAAACACCGGGTGAACAAAAGCGCAGTCAATGGTTACAAAGGAACCTCCTGGTGGACCGCATTCTTTGTTGCACCTAATAGCTGTCGCTGCAAACAGTCGGGTAAAACTGCGAGGTGGTCAGTCGACGATGTGAGGCAAAGGTCACCGAAGAAATGTGGCTCGAACCTGAGCGGGTGTGGGCATGAAGAAACTGACCAAAACACAATGGGCGAGAATCTGGGAGTGGGCCACTTCCGCGGTTGGAAATCCTATCGTATACGACGCAATCGCGCAGCCAGTGATAGATTTGCATTCGATTTCCCGCGTCGAAATGCTAATACTGCACGCCCGGGGCAGTTAATTGCTGCTAGCCTAGCAACGTGAGTCGTGGTAGTTAAACCAGCCACACTTCGCTACACAAATTATACGTTTAAGTGAACTGAACTGAAATAACTGAGTAATTTTTTGCTGCAAATATGTCGGACAATTCGCTGCGGATCTTGTCGCAGTCTGTGTTTCGGTGGGGATAAAAATGTTCGCATATTCCAGAGCAAAGTCAACAAAGACAACTACTCTGAACAAGTCGAATTCGCTCTTGAATTAGCTGAGCATCATCATAACCGGATTGCAACGAGTGCAGCGACAATCTAGCAGTTAAAAAGTGACCATCTAGTACCGCTCGGTCGAGAAGTCTCATGCTGCCACATTACTAAAGATTCAAATTCTCAGGCTAGGCTTGCAACACGTTGACTCTCTCGTGATTAGTACAAACTACGCGAGTAGCAAAGTGAAAAAGTACTACTATGGTCCTCATCCGCACAATTCTTATCAACAACAGCGGTACATCAGGCACTTGGGCTGACGCACTGTTGCTGTACAATCACAATGGCCTAATGCAATGGTGCTCAAGCTTTTTGAGACTGTGGACCATAATAATCGTACATAACATGCCCGTGAACCGGATACATTCCCCACCGCGAATAACATGTCTCTCGGAATGTCTTGATCTAGTGCTGCCCCTTTGCAACACCTGCAGACATGAGGAAGAAAATCTATGTGTACAATATATACATATATATATATGTGTGTGTGTGTGTGTAAAATATAGACGTTAAAGATTTTACTCATACAGTCCAGTTCCAATCAAGTCACAACCAGGCTAAAGATGTTACTCACATATTTTTGTTCCAGCCCCAAGTCGTTACTCTTCAATGTGAGCAATGCAGTCCAATCAGTTCAATTGCAAGTTAGGTAGAATAATCGCAGCATCACTACCAAATGGGTTTTCAAACAATCCTATTTCGTCACTAATGTTTTGGAAGTCTTGAAACCGTTCGCTGAAAGTGTCCTTCAAGAGACTCAGCATCTCATTTATGCGGCGTGCTCGAAAGGGCACACCGGTTGTCTGCGTACTGGCTGCAATTACGAACAAATAGGAAAACGCGCTAGCGTGTCTTTCCGTGCACGCAGAATGACGAGCCGCAAGTTCATTTCGAACGATTGGACTTCGCCGTAGAGTTGAGAAATCAATTTGCCCCGGCCCTGTAGAAAGGTATGAAGGTCATTCAGATGAGTACATAAGGTTGTCGGATCCCATAACTGTTCAGAAGTGGAAATATGCAGTACGGGTTTTGATCTCTCTAATATGAAAATTTCAATGTTATGCCGTTGCTTAGAGAAGTTTTGTAGCACTTTCCTTGACCCAGCCATCGAACTCCACTGTGATACGGCAAGTCACCGTGTTCAATTTCTTGGAGTCTCTGAACGTTATGTGATTAAGGGCGTTGGCTCGTATGAAATTCACTATGCTTACTACTGGCGTCATGACACTTTCCAAACTCAGCACCGTACCCCACAACACCTCTTTGTGCATTATGTAGTGTAGATTAATCGGCTTTAAACTAATATAGGATTCCTCGACTTTAGGGTGCAACTTTGCCACTAGACCGTTATGCCCTCCAAACATGAGTTAAGCTCTGTCGCTGGTCACTCCATGGCAAATTAAGCTCAGCAACAGTTGTACTGACTGCATCAAAAAGATCTGTTGTGGTTGTGCCAAGCAAGCTTGTCAATGGTGCAAGTACTTCGGTAACACCGAAGGTACTGCTAGTCCCACAAATGAGAAATAGCAAATGTTGACTTACTCAATGCATTGAAAAATGTCTGAAAGTCCACCGTTTTCTTCTGTAGTTGTGTCAACAAATCCTGTCCAATGTCCTCCACACGTCCCGTAATGGTACAACGGGTAAGGCTAACAACTTCAAAAGCGGTATTCTGGAAAAATCTCGGTAACAACCAACAGGCACTTCTACACTAACTCTACACCTGAGAAAAGTACGCATGCCTTGCCAAGAATATCTGAAACACAACAGCGCCCTTTTGTAGCAGCCACGTTTTCTTCCAATCGTTGGTTGAAAAAAGTTTTTAATCCACCAGCTTTTCCTGCAACATAGCTATTTTTCATTTCGACGTCGATCCGTATTCGTCGTACGTAGCTTTGTTTTGTATCGTAATGTCTCTTCACAGTATGTTCCTTCATAACGGCGACTGTTTCCTTACTTATCAAATAAATCGCCGTGTCGTTGTGCTAAACAAAGAATAAGCATGTGTCTATCTTTCTTGAAATGTCCTGCAATCATAGTCCAATTTTCGGTTCATTTGGTAAGCCATGCGGTTCGATACAATGGTCCCACATGAAGCCGCGCCACTTCATAACAACTTTGCACAAGTATTCACAACAAATACACTGCACCTAGGGCGTCAACCACTGAATGGTAATCTAGGTATTAATTCTGGAAGTGAGAGAGTTTAATTTCACGTAAAATGACGAGGTTGGCTGAAGGTGCCCTGGTTTGATGGAATGCTTCGACGGGCCGGATCCAGCCCGCAAGCAGTAGGTGAGCACCACTGACCTAAGGAATGAAGAATAATCGATGGGAGATAAGGGAGACGAATGGCAAAGCCGAAATGCCACAAGCAAACACTCTGGGTCACAGTGCCTACACCTTGTTAACAACATACCGTCACAAACAGATGGTGTCCGTGCCAAAACAAGAAGGCATCAGCGAGACAGCTACCTTGCGGTTTTCACTGCCCCGCGTCATAAGCAGCCATTGTCAGCCGGTGGTTGAGTGCCCTGCATACCTGGCTTGCAAACATAAGGTCACCGGTTCGCTTCCGCGAGGGATCGGGTGTCCTCAGAGTATACTCAGCCCATGCGCGATTGGTGGTGGTCGCGCGGAAGCAAAGCGCTGTTACGGTGCACAGCTGACGGTTTATTGTTATTATCAGCAAGTACTCCGCAGATAACAGCCCTAAACATGCAGTCCAACTAGGAGACGACAGCAGACACGCCACCAGTGCCGACTTCGAGCCATGTCCTGTAACGTCTCGAGCTAAGCACAAGGTGGGTCACGTAGACTCCAGCGTGGTAGGCGAGACAGACCAATAGCACCTACTTTAGTCATCAGCGACCTCTTTTCCTGTTGCCAAGTTGTGGACCTGGTATACGTAACAAGTACGAACGCCAACTCAACTCATCCAATAGTATCTGCTGTTTGAACGAACTAGCATGCTAAACTATGGGGACAGTCTAGAGAGGTAATTCAGGATTGACCATTCCCCGCAAATATCGTCAAACAGCAAGACCATATCGGCCGCATAATCAAGACCAACTAATTTCCTAGCAGGCAACACAACAATGCCCGCATTGTGAGATCGTACAAGGGAACACCCCACGATACAGTTTAACAAAAATGAGGAAAGAAATGAGAGAAGACTTAGTTCGGCAGATGCATGCATTTTGTAGCGTCCAGTCAGCGCGGATAACGGTAAATGGAAAATAAATACAATCGGTGGAGTGCAAACACCTGTACAGACAAAAGAGGAAAAACGGATGTATTGATCCTACATCCATGGCAGCCTAAGGTTGACTGGTAAATGCTGTTGAACGCGAAGCACTGGGTTAATTCAGCTTAATGCAACAGCTTCGGCGAACCGGAGGAGCCGGGAATTTGTAGGGCGCAGCAGGATCATAAACGCCCTGTTGACTACAATCCAATGACCCGAGATCAACAACAGTCTGCCGATGAGAATGCCAGCAATATGCGTGGATACGTAGACTGAATTGGGCCTGCTTGATGCGCTGTCTCGCATTGAACCCAATTTGACACGATCTACATTCAGAAATTCAGGGTCCCATCGGTTCTGTCGATGTAACTAGCTCCGCAGTTACTTAGGAATGGATAAGCGCTATGGGAGATGGTCCCGACAGACTGAGCTTCATTCATCGGAGGCATCTGTAACTAATGAATTCGGTCGATGGTGGCATCTGCAACAGCACAGAAAGTGCTCTGCGTGGTAGAGATCAGACGCCTCGTAGTCATCAGTGTACCAATATCAACGTAAAGGGCAACTCTAAAATAACCGCGAAGTGCTGCCTTACAACAAGAACGTAGCTGAACTAACGGCGAGATTGTTACGACCACACAGAATCTTAGTAGTACAGAAACCAAATAGTACTTTAGGAAGATTGGTTTCAAAACCGAAAGAAAAAAACCAAACAATGCAGTCAGATTGATGTCAGCTACAAGGTAAAGTGCAAGAAATGTGACAAACACCACATTAGACAAACTGGAGGAAGCCTCTCGACGCGGATCAATGAGCAAAAAATGGCCATACGGAGACATGACCCACATTCTTTGGTTTCCAAGCATGAAGACCAAGGCCGGCACTTCGACGTAGAGAACACAAAAACCCTAGGCCATGGAAATTCGAGTCAAGCTAGAGGAGTATTGGAAGCATGGTATTCCACAGGCAATTTATTCAACCGACACGTTGAACTAGATGCTATAAAGGCAGCGCAACGGATGAAAGATCACGAACTTAATCAAGTAAATCTAACGGAACAGAACGCCGGGCAAGCAGCACAAACGGCGACGTCAACCGCAGAAGTACGCGTGCTAACGCTACGAGGCACGAATCCCAGAGGTTAATTTCGATGGCCAAGTTTCCGTCGACCAATCCAAACTCTGACTGACAGCTCGTTCATCCAGACGATCCATTAGTCACTTAATGAGGTAACGCACTGCGCCGCTCCGCTCCACTAGCTAACAGCGCACTGACGAGACCAGATCGAGTAGTGAAAATTTTCAGTAAAACTGCCGGGGTTAGCGCATACTCCGATCACCAATAACCTATTCTTCGGTACGGCGGGAGCCGGATCTCTCACTTGTAACTTGAGACGATCCAAGTCAGCGTTCGACTCAACAACCTCATTCATCACTGACAACTGATGGGCCAGTTCGCTATGACATCGTTAAATCGCAGACTGCGAGTTCAAGTTACAAGTAACAAGAGTAAAAGATAGGCTCCTCTTTGAACTGGAAAGTGAGTTCCAGGCGTGGGCGTACTAGAGCATGGTCGGAATCGGGGCATGTGCTCCAAATTGACCGACAGTCATGGACTGATGTGTCTTACCCGCAGCTGATGGCAATATGATCAATTTGGGTCCAGATCATTGTGGAATTCGGTGGGTGCCAAGTGACGCCGTGTGTGTGTTTGTGTTGGAAAGCAGTGCTGCCAACGTAAAAGTTGTGGTAGATGCACAGTTGTAGGAATCGATCAACATTTTCTGTTCGGCGTGCATCGACTAAGAAGCGTCCTCCTAGATGCTGTTCACAGTCTGAAAGACGGCCCACTTGGGTATTTAGGTCACCAGCAACAATCACGATGTCAGTATTCTTTGTCATGTAAATAAGAGAGCCATTGATAGAAATAGTCTCTGATACTCTCCGAGCCTAAATTGAAGCGATGAAAAGGCACCTTGTCTTCAGACACAGCTTATTAACCCCAATAGAGGTTCCAAGTCGAACCGCACACATGCGGCTGTTTAGCGGTGCTGATATGTGAGCCTCAGTGGGTGGCCACGTAGGTGGGAGCACGATTGGCGCAGTGTGAGTAGGTGGCGACAAGATCATAAATACGAGGAGCAGGTCGCCCCGTGGACGTCAGTACTTAAGCCAGTAGAGGCTCAGGCAGTGAAGTCGCTGAGCATAATCTAGGTGCTTCAGACCTCGGACCAGTTTTGTAGCTCGATGTTGTGGGGCATAGAGTATACGTTGGTCCTTCAACAACCAAGGGCTCCAAGCCTGAATAGCAAACTCCAAGTGGGGTAGAAGAAAAGCGTTGAGAAGGAGGTGGAAATTGCTAGGGTTAATTTGACTGAAGGCTCGTTTCAGCAATCTCACCATGCGGTTAGCAGCAGCTGCTGCTTTCCGGCAGGAAGTGGATACGGAGATAATCGTATGGGTAATGATACCGAAACTCTTTCGGCTGAAGAGATCTGGAGAATAGACGCTCTCAGGGAATATATAGGAGAAATAGCGGAAGGGCGGGTAGAAAGGACGCGATAAAAGTTATTATTCAAAATGAGTTAATATAAAAGACATTGTTAGGAGTAATTTAAAGTAATTTAATAATAATTTAAAGTTAACATTATTGACCCTACAATGGTCCATATAAACGTGCGCGAAAAAATCCATGCTCCTTCATTTTCAGATTCAGATGGGACTGAAACGATAGGAAAATTTCTTGAGTGTTCCTATTTGAGCGGATCGTTGAGCCAGGAAATGATAAGGTGCTAGGTCTTGATGGATCTAAAACGAAACACCCGAATTACACCCTGGTCAACCAATTACTGCCCACGTTCCCTGCACTAACAGTCCCCACTGTGTAGATCACGTGAAGTAAGGAAGAGGTAGAAGAAAATGGAAAATAAAGAGGAAGGAAAGTCATTTAAATGTAGGATTACACCAAAGAGTGAGAAGAATGACAGACTATGAACTCAAACTTGGAAGACGGACATGGTCAGGAGAAGGGAAAGATTTCGTATTGCCACGCAAGAACATCTAATTGACCTTAGGTGCACTGACAACACTTTCTGGAAGCGAGTTCCAACGCTCGACAACTCCACGCGATAACCGAGTTTCCGCCCTGATCCGGTCAGAACGCGGCTGGTGTAGCTTCATGAGATGACCACGAAGACAAGGCAACCTAGCCGGGCTAAATAGTCAGCTCAAGTCCGGTCCAAATGCGCTAAGTAAGGTTAGGTCTTCTCGAAGCCGTAGGTAGTGCATTGAATACATACCCAAGCTAAGTAGACGCTCGGGGTATGATTGTTCCCTTAACCCCTAGACCTATTTGGTACCTAATCTCAAAACCCTCTCGAGCTCCATTTTGTCCCGAATAAGGCAGGGCGGGCAAGCCTGGACGCAGTATTCCAGATGGGGCCAAACGAAAGCTGAGAATAGTTTTACAAATATTTCGGCAGTTAAGACCCCGAAAGAACGGCATATTAACCACAACATTTTGAAACCTCTACTTGCGGCCTTCTTACAGTTGTCACCAGAAGGCAAAGATGAGGAATGGACGACGTCTAGGTATACCTGGTTGGAGACAAGGGGGAGTTCGACCCCACCGAGCACGTATCTCGAAGGTGGGAAAGTTGCTCCCATATGAAGGACGAGACACTTGGCATAATTAATGGGCAGTAGCCACAAAGTAGACCAGTCCCAGAGTCTGTCCAGGGCATGCTGTATGGCCTCAGAACCCCCAGGGACATTTACAACAGTCCATAGCTTAATGTCATCAACAAACAATAGGGATGATACCCCAAACCCTCCAGGGAGATCGCTTACATAGATGGAGAACAGCATCGGTTCAAGGACCGAGACGTGTAGCACACCGCTAAGGACCGCTTGCCTAAAGGATAAGCTGCGACCAAAACGTACACACTGCTCTCTTCCCTGCAAGAATGCAGATAGCCAGTGAAGGGCGCGGCTAGATACGCCGTAGGAGCTCAGAAAAGCAAATATTCAACAATGCAGGGCTGTATATTAACGAAAAAATTAGAACAATTTGTAGAGAATATATTCGGCTGCGAGGTTCAAATTTGAACTGCAGAGCTCCCCGCCTGACGAGTATTTTCGGTGTACAATCAAACGCTAAGAGCAAGCCGTCGACAACGATAAGCGATTAAATCATTGTTCAAGTTCAAGTTAGGGTGGGGCTGGAAAGATAGGAGAATCCCGTGAGTGTTCCATCTTGAGTGGATCGTTGAGCCAATTATTGGTGAAGTGCTCAGAGCTCGGAAGCATGTTCCAACCCTCGATGACTGCGTGACAGCCGGATTCTCGCCCTAATCCGACCGGACCGCGGTTTGTTCTCATTCAAGGAATGACCGCGTAGAACAGACAATCTAGCGGGGCTGAGTAGCCAAGATAAATTTGGATCAACCTTCCCAGTTAAGATACGGTTGGTTAGGATTAGGTCTCCTCTAAGCATTCGGTAGTGCATTGAATGCATTCCCAAACTAAGCAGACGCTCGGGGTAAGTCCGTCCCCGTAATCCCTCGACTAACCTAGTACCCACCCGTAAAACCCTCTCTAGCTCCATTTTGTCCCGAACGAGGCAGGGCGGACAAACCTGGACGCAGTATTCCAGATGAGGCCGAACAAAAGCCGAGAACAGTCTCGTAAAGATGCCGCCCGTCAAGACTCTGAAAGAACGTCGTATTAACCACAACATGCGGAAACCTCTGCTTGCGGCCTCCTTCCAGTTGTCGCCGGAGTGTAAAGCCGAAGAGTGTACGACGCCTAGATCAACCCGGCTAGATACACGGAGTAGTTCGACCCCACCGACCAAGTACTTCGCAGGAGGACAACCTCCTCCAATTCGAAGAACGGATTATTTTGCCTGAGTTATGGGCAGTAACCATAAAGTAGTCCAGTCCCAAAGCTTCTGCAAGACTCACTGAATAGCTTCTGAACCACCAGGAACATCGATAATGTTCCACAGCTTCAGGTCATCAGCAAATAGCGGCGATGGTACCTCAAGCACCGCGGGGAGGTCATTCACATAGATAGAGAACAGCAGCGGTACAAGGACTGAGCGCTGCGGCACGCCACTGAGGACAGACTGCCTAAACGATAGGCCACGGCGTACCCGTACACACTGCTCCCCACCATCCAAGAAGGCAGTCACTCAATGAAGGGCGCGGCTAGATATCCCGTAGCAGGTCAGCTTCTGCGCGAGCCTCAAATGGGGTACGTTGTCAAATGATTTCGAGAAGTCGACGTAAAGTACGTCCAGTGTGTGGCCGTTATCCACTGCATCCGACCAAGTTTCGCGAGCCATCAGCAGATTCGTCAGACACGAAAATCCCTTGCGGAATCCGTGCCGTACATTGCTAAGTAGATTAAATCTGCTCAGATGACTCTCCAATGAATCTCTCACCAGTTTCTCGAGGAGTTTGACTACTACACTCGTCAGACTAACCGGCCTGTAATTTGCAGGCAGACTCCTGTCCCCATTTTTGAAGATGGGATAGATGACAGCTTCCTTCCATTCGGAAGGTAATGCACAGCTGTCAAGCGATTTTTGAAACACCATAGCGAGCGGTCTACTTAGTTCCGCAGCCAACTCATGCAACAGTTTCGGGTGAATTAAACCAGGCCCAGTGGCCTTAGAAGGGTCCAGCCCTTGTAACAGTTTACGAACTTCCGTCACCGCTACAATAAATTCAGATAGTCCCGTACCTCCTGGGATCCAACAAACCAGCTCAACGGCTGTCAAAGAGGTTTCCTTTACAAACGCTGCCGCATATTACCCACTAAGTACGCAGGCCATGTCATAGCTATTATGAGCATGAGTACCGTCATCACGCATCAATACTGGAATTGACATGTTCGAACCGCAGTGCACTTTGACACAAGCGAAGAATCTTTGAACTGGGAAGTGAGTTCCAGGCGTGGGCGTACTAGAGCATGGTCGGAATCGGGGCATGTGCTCCAAATTGACCGACAGTCATGGACTGATGTGTCTTACCCGCAGCTGATGGCAATATGATCAATTTGGGTCCAGATCATTGTGGAATTCGGTGGGTGCCAAGTGACGCCTGTGTGTGTTTGTGTTGGAAAGCAGTGCTGCCAACGTAAAAGTTGTGGTAGATGCACAGTTGTAGGAATCGATCAACATTTTCTGTTCGGCGTGCATCGACTAAGAAGCGTCCTCCTAGATGCTGTTCACAGTCTGAAAGACGGCCCACTTGGGTATTTAGGTCACCAGCAACAATCACGATGTCAGTATTCTTTGTCATGTAAATAAGAGAGCCATTGATAGAAATAGTCTCTGATACTCTCCGAGCCTAAATTGAAGCGATGAAAAGGCACCTTGTCTTCAGACACAGCTTATTAACCCCAATAGAGGTTCCAAGTCGAACCGCACACATGCGGCTGTTTAGCGGTATCTAATTGAGCAGATTACACTCAGTATGTTTGCTGAAAGTAATAACAACATCATAAATACCTTGAGCCATTGACTCGGTATCGCCAGAGATGCAAAGTGTGTAGTCATTGTCGTCAGAACCAGAACCAAGGAGTCGAAGATTTGTCACAACGCTGTCATCTGGTATACGTGTTCCCGAGAGGCAGAACACATTAATACCAAGAGAGCAAGGAGTGACAATCAGTGCAGTCTGTTGACTGATGTGACCCCTAGTGCAGAGGTTAAAAGAACCCATGTGAAATAGGACTCGTGGTTTGATGGACGAGTTACGAGTACCGATGGAAGCAGCAGCGAGGTCAACGGTAAACACTTGCTCGATAGATGAAGAAGAGGAGAGAGTAGAATTAGAAGAACTAGAGGGAGAATCTTCGGCGTGGTCGAGAGGGCAGGTGATACTCTTCGGTTGTCCATTCTGAGAGGGGGTTTGGTTCGAGCTCCCATTTGACTCATCAGTCTGACCCACAAGGCAGTGGGGGATTTGGACCATCTCAATAAGGCTAGACTTCACCGTGGTGCGATAGTTTGTGTGCCTCAGCGATTCATTGAGCCACTAATACCAGATTGGTCAATGGTTAGAGGCCAGACAAACTCAGCCTCCTGGTCCTCCAGGTTGGGGGTTGGAATGAGGGTGGCACCTTATTCCTTAAAACGGATTCCTTGTAGCCCAACGCCAAACCCGCTGCCTTGCGGTCAGGTTTTTGAACCAAAGGCTATGGCTGAAAACCCTAATCGTTCTCCTGTCTATGCCTGGGCAACCTGACAGTATCCTGCCTACGCAATACAATGAATTACTCTTCAGTTTCCTGATGCTCTGGCCACCGCAGAGGATAATCAACTGTGCCCTATCTGCTGCATCGAGCAGGGTGGATAGGGGTTTGGATGCTACTGCTCAAGACTTCCCATCTGCTTATTCCCACTCTTACGCTTTTTCTCTCTAACCGTCCCGTTCCAGCATCACTTTTATCCCCCTCTGTTTTCAACCTCTCAATTCTTGGCCCTCCCCCACCTTGTTTGCTAGGCTTTTACCTTCTAGTTTCAACTCACATGTGAACGCGGAGCGTCATTCCTGTCCTGTCGACAAGCACATGTCCAACTAAGCGGCCAAGCCCAGTTCATCGACTTCCATTTGGTGCCCTCGATCATCCTCCAGATTGGAATACCTCAATGTACGCAAATTGCTACAAATCGGTCAACAGGCAGCACTTACCCGAACCTTAGAGACCTTCTCGATGAATGTCTGCTGCTTATCGGAGACCCGTCTGCAATACTCGAGCTCTGTGCTCACTTTGCAATCATCTTCAGGTGACACTTGCAGCACTTTCTCACTGCGCCTATCCGGTGACGATGCAGCTTGGAGCACCGGCCAAGCCGGTGTTGGAATCGTCCTGAGTCCCCGGGCTGAAGATCCTCTGGTTGACTGGATTCCAATCAGTAGCCGGATGTGTGCGGTCCGATTGGCTGGCTCGTTCAAAGCTTCGAAGTCGCGCGGGACTAACAGGTGTCTATTCGTCATCGCTGTCTATGCACCCACAAACGCAAGCAATGATTCGGTAAAAGACGACTTCTATCGTCCATTGAACGAGCTCCTTCGCCACAGAAGAAGCACGGACACTGTTGTGCTGGCTGGGGATCTGAACGCTCAAGTTCAAAAATTATACATTGATGAAGTGCATCTGGGCAGCCACCACGGTGTAGGCTCCCGTAATGATAACGGTGAGCGGTTACTTCATTTGTGTGAAGGTGCTCGCTCGCGAGCATTAATTTCCGACACAGCACCCGCCGGAGGGTGACTTGGCCCCCAGCAGCCTCGAACCAGCTATGGACGCAAATCGATCACACTGCGAAAAGTTACCGATGGAGAGGCTGCGTCCAGAACTATCACTCAATTTGGAGCACATGTGTGGACACTGACCATGCACTTGTGTGTGCTGACCTGCGGATGCATTTTGGCGGACGCCCGAAACGACGTTGTGAGCACATTGACACCAGCCAGCTAGCGAAACCAGCTGTTCTGAATGCCTGTCAAAGTACGCTGTCATGCGAGTTGAATAAGCACTCACTGGATGCAGTTGAAGCTCACTGGTCTCATATTCACCAGTCCTTACTAGCAGCAGGAAAATCCTCATGTGGTAAGTCGTATCGCTAACATGGACATTGAGTCTCTTCGCAGTCTGAAACTTATCGATGCTCGCCGGCATATTCCGGCTGGAAGCGAACACAATAACACTCGCAAACATGTCCGGGCAAAACTTCGTGCTAGCTTGGAGAGAGACCGCGAATCCTGGTGGTCGCATCGTGCATCAGAGATGGAAATGGTCGCTGCCCTTGGTAACCATCGTAAGTTATTCCGTCTGATACGGGAAACGGGCAGCAGGAGACCTGGGGTTACTGGAATTAAACGTGACGAGGGTGGACAGCCTATCCACAACTTGTTAAAACGCTTGGAACGTTGGGCTGACAATTTTGAAAAGCAATTTAATCGGTTGGAATTGTTAGATTTCTCGCCGACCAGTGATCGCCCCGCTTCGTGGGCTGTCCCATTGGATCCACCCTCTCGCTCAGAAGTCGAACGTGAGATCGCACTGTTGAAGTTAAATAAAGCAGCGGGACCAGATGATCTACCTCCAGCTCTCTTCAAATTCGCGGGACCTGCTCTTGTGGATGATTTAAACAAGTTACTAGTGAACTGTGGGGCAGGAAACTGTCCCTACCGATTGGAACCGCTCCGTCATAGTCCAAATTTTCAGTGGAGCCTCACGATCGGAATGCGGCAACCATAGAGGAATCAGTCTGATCTCCATCGCCTCCAAATTGCTTGCCTCTGTCATCCTTCACAGAGTGACTGGCACTCGTGAAAGCCATATTCGTGAATAGCAAGCCGGGTTTCGTCGAGGTCGTGGATGCATTGACCACATCTTCACCTTGCGTCAGTTGTTGGAGCACCGTCACACATATTGACGGCCCACTGTTTTCGTGTTCCTCGATATCAAAGGTGCATTCGATTCCGTGGATAGATGTGCACTTTGGGACTGTCTGCTAAGGAGAGGTGTACTGAGAAATATGGAAATATTATCCGAGCATTATACGCGCGTAGCTCAGGCAGAGTGAGGGCTTACGGCAAGCTGTCGTCGCCCTTTAATATCTCCAGCGGTGTGAGACAAGGATGTCCGCTGTCACCTTTCCTCTTTAACTTCGCTATTGACGAAGTCATGGAAATCGCGTTCACAGAACTTGACTTGGAAGGAGTGGAGTTACTCCCAGGAGAACGACTTCTTGACTTGGAGTATGCTGACGATATTTCCCTCATCTGTGACAGCTCCCAGACGTGCCAAACGGCACCGGATAGATTAGCACTGGCGGTCAGCCGCTTCGGACTTTGCTTTGTACCATCGAAGTGCAATGCGTTTCTACAAGATTGGCAGGGACGGCTTCCTTCTCTGACCCTTAGTGATAATCAGATAGAAGTCGTTCAAAAGTTCAACTACCTGAAGTTGTATCAGCGCCTGTGGGATTGAAGATGAGATCACGAACCGTATAGCAAAATCTCGAGGCGCTTTTGCTAACCTTCGCCACTTATGGAGCTGGCGCCACATCACTCTTGCCCTGAAGGGTAGAGTGTACAATGCAGCGGTACGTTCGACCCTACTGTAGGTTGTGAAAGCTGGAACCTTAGATCAACGGACATAAAGAGGCTAGTTACGTTCGACCACCGGTGCCTTCACAATTTAGCACACATCTGGTGGGAATACCGCGTGGGCAACGAGTGTGTTCGACGCCTTGTTTACGGCACAGGAGAAGGAACTGAACCGCTCAGCACCGTTATTTCACGCACCAGGCTCCGATGGCTCGGCCACATGTTACGCATGCCAGCCCACCGACTCCCACGACGTGCGTTGTTTGCGCGCCGGGGGTGTGGATGGAAGAAGAGGAGAGGTGGTCAAGTGATGAATTGGTCGAGAGGAATGAAGGCCCTCACTTCGAAGCTGGCCTCTGTTGGGGCGTCTCGGCTCCCTGGTTGGGGTCCGAAAGACGATGAACACATTTGGCTGGGTACAAGTGTTTATATGGTTAGGAGCCGACCTCAGTGGCGTTCGTGCTGTGAGTTTCTTTGTCCCACCCCATCCCTCTTAGCCTCCCCATCCAACCACGATCTCATTGTGTAGCATTTTATAATTTTGCATAGGAAATTACTTTTTTTGCTGCATAGCAGCCAGCAGATAGCTTACCGGAACGATGCCCATCTGTTACCGGTAGCTCATCTGGCTTGCACCTGTAGCATTTGATTCTCTTCTTGTTTAGGTACTGCGGCAAGGTAGCTGAGGTGTTTCCCACCTGTAGCTAACGTGTATAGTGTGTGGGGATTTGGAGGTTCGCTTGAGGGACTCTAGCCGGAGCCTTTGACTCAAAAGCCTGATCAACCGGGCAGTGGTGAGCAAGTCCAGCTGTATGGATACGATCAAAGGGTGCTCCGACTTGAACACCCACTGTACAGAACAAAACTCATATGTTCATAGTGTGTAGCGAGCCGAAAAAAACGCGTATCAGCTCCATCATCACCCATTCACTGGCTGGATGCGTGTCGTTTCTAAACTGTGTTCCCTGAGGGATCGTTACAACTTCAGAAAAAATAGAGGAATTCTGACGTTCTGAGCATGTGATTATCCAACCGATGCTTGAAACATTTCTCTGTCTGGGAATTGACAACACATTCCGGGAGACTGTTCCATTGATTCAAGATCAGGTTGGACAAAGTGACGATGAAGCGTGAGTAGAGCCTCTGCGGCCTAAACAGTTTCCAACTGTGACCCCGTATCAAGTTATCCACGTTGAGCTGTTGCACCTCCGTCTCCAAATCTCTTTTCAGAAAGCGTCTAGTGTATACCAAATCCACATGACGACGAGGGTAATCCAAAGAGAGCAAGTGCATACGCTGAAGTAGAAGGGAATATAAAAAGCATGCAGCACTAATACAGACATTGATCAGCGCCTCAGAATCTTCTCGACTGAAGTGCACTCAAACTTCGTGAGAGTGTACAGCAGGTAATTCATATACAAGTATTGGACGGACGTGAGAGAAACAGGAGCTTGAAGATCTCAGACGTAATTTTTGAGAAGGACCTTCGTATGGCGCAGAGAACCCAGTTGGCAAAGGCGACTTTCCACGTGTCCTGGATTATTTGCAAATTCGTGGATTCAACCACACCCAGGTCCTTTTCACAAGCCGCGTTGTTCAACAGGGAACCACCAATGTGGTAACCACCAAAAGGTTATGGAGAACTGATTGAGAGAACACAGTATTTATTAAGGTTGCTAGGTAACTGCTAATTAACAGACCAGTCGTTCAGCAAGGCAGGCGTTAGTCGCAATCTGTTTGTATAATCAAGACTACTTACCTCTGATCACAGTTGGGATCATCGGCGTAGATCAAATGGTCAGGTTGAAGAACTAATGGAACATTGTTGATGAAGGTTTTGAACAAATCAAGACAAAGGACGGAGCCCCGTGGAACCTTCATAGCCCCGAGAACAGGCCCAGAGAGAAGCAATAAAAGTTTCACCCTTATGTTAAGACCACCAAGGAAATCAGCATACATATATATATATATATATATATATATATATATATATATATATATATATATATATATATATGGGCGGGAGAGCCTATGGGGCGCTGAGGCTGGTGGTGGCTAGATCCTGACAGATGGTCTACCCACTGCTGCTACTGTTGCGCCATAGTCTCATGTCCTGGGCGCCTCCACGTGGCGACCGCTGGGTGGGAGTTGGGTTTCGCCCTTCTCCCTGCTAAGATCCAGGACACCAATCCGCATGAGTCGGCTAACTGACCATGTGCTAGACCCGCTGCCTTTCGGGTGTATATTTAATCGAAGCCTTTGGCTGAGGACCCGAGTCGTTCTCCTGTCAGGTGTGGGCGCCCTTGCAGTATCTTAGTCCATCCTCTTCGGACGTTAGGAAGTGGTCGATGGCCCACTTCCCGTAAAACCTAACCATGGGAGACAACAGGTCTATGGGTCATAAGCTCACAGTTCGATTGGAGTAGAGCACGAGCACCACGCATTGCCTCTGACGGTGGGAGAACACCTCCAGGTGTTCAATGGTTTGCTACTGTCCGCTTCAAGCCAGGCAGCCCCTGGTCAAATTGGTGCAAACCCGTCAAAACCCTCCTGCGTCTGGCCGTGGTCGCAGGTGCGTACCCAATTAGGGTCGCAAAATATATAATAATTGTTCCAGTACCTCAAAGGCTGGGTATGACGGCCGTCAAGCAGATCCCCATCTGTCTCTGCAATCACATTCCCGAGCTGGATGTGATCCCCACTGCAATCTGGGTCACGCTATTGAGCCAAAGGCTCCGGGTGGAGTCACTCAAGCAAACCTCCAAACCACCCACTGCCTTGTGCGTAAGGCTATTGAGCCAAAGGCTCCGGGCGGAGTCCCTCAAGCAAACCTCCGAAGCACAACGACCACCTCGCGTGCGATTGCCCACCAATGCAATCTTATGCCTGCGCATAAAGCACTCAGTATCGGATGCTGGAACGTGCGCACACTACTGGACCGGAACTCCAGCGAGCGCCCGGAGCGTCGCACTGCACTGGTCGCAATGGAGCTGGCGCGCTACAACATCGATATTGCGGCGCTCAGTGAAACCCGGCTCGCTGAGCAAGGTAAGTTACATGAAGCAGGTGCTGGTTACACATTCTACTGGGTGGGAAACGCCGCCCCAGCTCCACGTGAACATGGGGTCGGATTTGCAATATCCGATCGCCTCCATGACCAGCTGGTGCGTGAACCAACAGGCGTCAGCGCGCGACTGATGACCGTTCGCCTACGACTCGGAAGAGGTAAGTTTGCTACTTTTATAAGCACGTACGGTCCGACCATGTGTTATCCTGATGACACGCGTGATCAGTTCTACACTGAGCTATCCTCCGTGATACGGTCTGTGCCGAGGAGCGACCGACTATTTCTGCTGGGTGATTTCAACGCGCGCGTTGGGCGTGATGCATCAGCGTGGACAGATGTTATCGGTTCGCATGGCATTGGTTCAGCGAATGCGAACGGTGACAGGCTGCTCTCACTGTGTGCCACTCACGGCCTGACGATCACGAACACTCGCTTTGCACTGAGTGCGAGGGATTTATCAACTTGGACGCACCCACTGAGTGGTCACACTCACCTGCTCGACTATGTCATCGTACGTCAGCGTGATATGCGTGAAGTGCGCATGACACGTGTACTGCGTGGAGCTGAGTGTGGCCCTGATCACAAGTTGGTGCGGACCAAACTGTACATATATTTTCGTAAATCGATGTATTGCACTCCCGCCGTGAATCGGCGTAAATTTAACATTCTCTCCCTCGGTACTGTGGCGAAACGTACTGAGCTGGAGAAGGCAATGGCTGCACGCCGGTGTGGTGATGTGGACTGCATAGCCACAGTGGGCGACCTGTTGCACCACATTCGCGACCAGGTGACAGCTGCTGCCGAGGAGACCATCGGGCGCGCAAACTGTAAGCGGCCTGATTGGTTTGATGAGAACAATGTGACGATTGGCGCATTGGTGTCAGAGAAGAATGCAGCATTTGCTGCACATGTCGCAGATCCAAGTGACTTAAGAAAGAGTAGTCAGTTTCGCAAACTTCGACGGCGACTGACCCGAGAGCTCCGTCGCATTAAAAATGCATGGTGGACAGAGAAGGCGAAGCAGATGGAATGCTAAGCCGAACGCCGTCAACACAAGGAATTCTTTGACTCCTTGAAGGCGGTGTATGGACCGAGATTGGAGCCGCTGAGGACACTGATCGATGGTAGCTCAGGCGCTACCTGCACCCAGACTGCAGATATAATGCAGGTCTGGCGGAAACACTTTGACTGTCTCTTGAACAACCGTTCAGAGATCGACTGGCCTACAGTGAACGGCCTGAAGCAGCACGATGTGAAGGCGGATGTGGCGGATACGCCGACATTGGATGAGGCGCAGAGAGCACTTGCTCAGCTGCCAAACGGCAAATGTGCCGGAAGTGACGGGATCCCGCCAGAAGTATTGAAACACGGCGGACCCGCGTTGTTGACTGCGCTGCACCACTTGGTGCAACGCGTGTGGATTGAGGAGGAGGTGCCTGCTGAGCTGAAGGATGCCCTTGTGCTACCACTGTACAAGGGTAAAGGTAGCAAGCAATGTTGCACGAATTATCGTGGCATCAACTTGCTGAGTTGTGTGGTCAAGGTGATTGCCCGAATCCTGCTCAATCGCCTCGTGAGTCAGGTTGTGGAACCTAACGTGGCGGAAGAGCAGTGTGGATTCCGTTCGGGTCGCAGCACTATAGATATGGTGTTTGCGGCTCGTCAGTTGCAAGAGAAGTGCAGAGAACGACACCAGCCATTGTACTCGCTTTTTGTTGATCTCACCAAAGCATTTGATACGGTGAATCGCGAGGCATTGTGGCTGGTGTTGGGTAAGTTTGGTTGCCCGCGTAAGTTTGTAAGTTTAATTGAATGTCTGCACAGTGGTATGCGAGCGAGGATGCAGCTGAGTGGAGAGACCTCTGATGACTTTGCAGTTGTCTCTGGTGTGAAGCAAGGCTGTGTCTTAGCTCCTGCCCTGTTTAATATATATCTTCATGCAATGTTGTCTTGTGCTTTTGATGCCGCTTGTGCTTACGGTGTTCGTTTGGAGCACCGTATTGATGGTAGGGTTGCTGAACATCCGTAGTTTCGGCGCGAGAACTCTAGTCTGTGAAACAACTATCCGTATGTTGCTGTTTGCTGACGATTGTGCGTTGTTTTCACACAGCGCGGATGAGTTGCAGCACATGACTAGTGCTCTGGCTTCGACAGTGGCGAAATTTGGGCTCACCATCAACACAAGCAAAACTGTCTGTCTCTTTCAGCCTTCACCGGAGGTGCAATCTTCAATATTGCCGCGAATGAGCATTGGTGTTGAAGTATTGGAAACCACCTCCCGCTTTTGCTACCTTGGGAGTGTGATGTCGACTGACCAGCAGCTACACGTTGAGTTGCGTATTCGCGTGTCGAAGGCAGCAGCGGCATTCGGGAAGCTTGAGTACTGAGTGTGGAACAACCATCAGCTTATCAGTGGCACGAAGCTGATGGTGTACAAATCCATGGTACTGTCCGTTCTTCTATACGGCAGTGAAACGTGGACGATGTACCGTCAGGATGTGCGATATCTCGAGCGGTTCCATCAGCAGTGTCTGCGACGAATTTTGCGGATCGGTTGGGGCGCCAGAGTTGCAGACACGGAAGTGTTGCGCCGAAGTGGGATGTATGCAGTGGACTGCATACTTCTACTGAGACACCTGAGATGGCTCGGTCATGTGTGGCGTATGGATTCGACTCGGATACCGAAACAACTTTTATACGGTCAGCTGAGTATTGGGAAGCGGCACGTGGGGAAACCAAAGTTACATTACCAGGACATGATTAAAGTGAGTCTCACACGTTCTGATCCTGATTGCAGGTCATGGGAATCGAAAGCGGTTGATCGGCGCGTATGGCGCAATCTCATCACGAAGGCAGTTGCTGAAGTGCGGGAGAAAGACCTCATGCATGCAGAGAAGAAGCGGCAAGTGCGGAAGCGGCAAGTACCGATGGATTGTATTCCATCGACATCGAGTGCATGGTGCTGTAGAACATGCGGTCGCGAGTGCCTGAGTCAGGCAGGTCAAGTGAGCCATGAGCGAGGCCACTTGGGACTACTACCGAAGCGCCGACGGGTTCTGCAGAGAACGTAGGCAGAACCAGCGCAGCGTTTGTAGGTACGCTGCATTCGATTTACTAACCGCGTGCTTGCATGCTAAGTCTATTTATTTCAGGTGGTATTTTTTCAATTTTGCTCTGATGCTTTTCTTTCCCATATAAATGCCTAGTTATACTCTCTTCTATACACTTGCACACGTCGTTTAAGCCACTTGTAGTTATTTCGATAACATTTTCGTGTTTGTAGTATTCCCGTAAAATAAACCTCCTGACCTCGTGAACTTACCTCGTATTCTTTTGTAAACGTATTCTTTTGTAAACAACTTATTTCATATGCTCACTAATTTAAGATTTATATCACCGTTTGCTTGCGTGCTATGTCTGTTTATTTCAGGTGGTGGGTTTTCATTTTTGTCCCAATGCTTTGCTTTCTCATATAAATGTCTACCTCTTCTATAAACTTGCACACGTCACTTAAGCCAATTCGAGTCCTTGTAGAAAACATTTATGTGTTCGTGGCATTTTCGTAAAGTATACTTTCTGACCTCGTGAACTTATCTCGCATTCTTCTGTAAACAATTTACTTCAGATGCTCATTACTTTAAGATATATGTCACCCTTTCCTTATGCATTACACGATTTATTTGCTTTGTTATCTTTCTCTCAAGTGATTGGCTGTTGCTTGATATCCCCTGTGTGGCTGCGCTTGATGTGCATGTTGACAAGGTGCATACCTGTTTATTACCCACTACCTCGTCCATACTGGCTCCAGGAGACAGTTGGTCGTTGTTGGAGGGGACGCGGTGCACGGCTCTTGTGGCCGTGCTAGGCTCGAAGCGCGGTTCCATGCACTCAGTGTGAAGCGGACTATGGTCCAGCCACCGCCTTGTGTGCGCTTGATTCCCCAATTACAGCGTGCTTGTGTTTGCCTGTGAAGGAGTGTGGGCCGGCTCCGTTGATGAAACGTGGCTCCCATCCACATGCCTCCCGGTCTTATTCCTTCGGGTTTACACTGGATATGGGGTGTGTGGTTGGAGCTGTGGGTGGTGCAGCGCAAGCCCTCTGTAGGCGCAGGCGTCCTGCGGCTGGCCACAGTGACAGGCAAAACCGAAACCGGATGCCGCCAACGATGTATGTGCGCCCCATTCTGAGGCTGATGTTGCATTCTTGATGCTTCTTCACCGCAGTTGGACTAAACCAACTTACACTTAAACTAGGTCTTTTTAAGCCATCAACCATATATATATATATATATATATATATATATATATATATATATATATATATATATATATATATATATATATATATATATATATATATATATATATACAGTCAATTCCGGTTAATCGGACCACATCGGGACCAGACCATTTTGGTCCTATTAAGCGGCTGGTCCGATTAACCGAAGTTACCCGATGTAACAAGATGGGACGTGCTATACATAACATAGGAAACTACTATTATGACCTGTATTGGTGGCATATATTTATAGCAAACACACAAAAAAGAACTGCTTTGATAACGAACTTTGTTCACTGAAAAAGAAATTTACAAACAAATTCTTCGTAACGACCTACAAGATATTCGGCTTGCGAAGTACAGTTTTATACAAAGGGATTACCGATTTCCATTCAGCGTTTGAAGACCGTATCCAGTGTGGTTTGACGCATTCTGTTAACAGACTGCATTCGCACAAAATCACCACAAACATGTAACGCAGTAATAGGACTACCTTCATTTCCTTCCTGCATGAAATAGCGGTGCAATGTTTCAATGCATTTCCTTGCATCCTGTTTTGTGACTGGCATCAACACGTTAGGGTTCTCTTCATCACTTCCATGGTCTTCTGTTGCTGTCGTGTGTTTCGCTGCTATTCGAGCAACAATGGCAGCATCGCATTCTTCATTTCCATCATAGATTTGAAGTTCGTTGTGGATTGACAAAAATTCTTCGTAATTTTCAACTTGTTTCAGCTCCACATTCTCGCCGTCATTTTCATTTAAAATCACCATATCCACATCCATCTCCGAGACAATATGCTTAAAGCCACAGTGAGAGAAACGGTTCCGAATTGTCGCACTGCTCATTTTTCGCCAACTTTCGGCCACGAATGTAGCGGCTTGCAAAATGTTGACCTTTGCACTGATTTCTCCGGCCGTCCAGGATGAGGTCAGCAAGCCTTCCTCAATTGTTTCAAGGATGTTATTCACCAACCTTGAACGATAAAAGGTCTTCAAATTTTTTATGATGCCCATATCCATTGCCTGTATCAAAGATGTGGTCTTGGGAGGCAGAAATTCCATCTGGATATTCTTCAAGAAATCCAAATTTAAATGTGCTGCACAATTGTCGAGAAGTAATAACACTTTTCTCGACTGGCGTTGTAGCACTGTGTCCCAATCCTTCACCCATGCTTTCAAAAGTGTAGAGCTCATCCATGCATTTCTGTTCGCACGATACACAACTGGTAAACTGTCCATTCTGAGTCCCTTAAAGCAGCGAGGCTTGGCACATTTTCATATAACCAGCAACTTCCTCTTGTCTGTTCCGGACATGTTTGAGCAGCACAAGACAGTTACGCTCTCCATTGCTTTTTTGCAGCCAGAGAGCGTAACATGTTTGTAACTTAAGGAGCCGTCCGATGTAACCCTATAGTACAACCTGGTTTCATCAGCATTATAGAGGTCATCTGCTGGAAATTTTTCAAGAAGCTCTGGTAGTTTTGTTGATTTCCATTCTTCAGCTCGAGCGTTATTGGCACTTTCTTTCTCACCACGTGCTTTCTTAAATTTTACATCATGTCTAGATTTCCATCGAGACAACCAGCCGTCCGTAGCTATAAAATCTTCGTGGACCAGCATTTTAGCGAGTTCTTCTGCTTTGTACTTTAACATTGGGCCACTTACTCGAACGGCTCGTCCAGTAACAAAGGCAAAGCAATCATTAAGGGCCTCATCGACGTCTGGATCCTTGCCTTCACGATTCCGTTTGTGGGAAGTACCTCGTCGTCCTTCACATTGTGCCCATTCTTCTCGCAGATTTTTCTCTTGTTTTATCAGGCGCGATATTGCGGACTTTGCCAAGCAGGTAATTTCCACCAATCGACGCTGACTAGTGGTTGGTCCCTGTTCCTTGATCTGATCTAGGAAACGAATCTTCTCAGCTAACGTCAAGTCCCGTCGTGGCATTTTCTTAACACGCAACAAGACACACACAGTTCACTGAGGTGAACTCGAGTCTGTCTCCCGGGTATTTCTATGGTTGACCTAGCCACCTGCTGTCTTATGATTTGCCGGACCTGTGTGCCCGCGATCATTTGCCGTGCTCGAGATTAGGCCCGCAATGCGGGCTCAGGGCATTCGGCTCGATGGACGTGCGGTACATCGATCGAGCGGTTAACGACATATATATATATATATATATATATATATATATATATATATATATATATATATATATATAATATATATATATATATATATATATATATATATATATATATATATATATATATATATACGTACCTGTCACTGTGGCCAGCCACAGGACGCCTGCGCCTACACAAGGACCATGGGTGACTTGCGCTGCCCCACCCACAGCTCCATCCACACACCCCACATCCAGTGTAAACCCGAAGGAATAAGACCGGGAGGCAAGTGGATGGGAGCCACGTTTCATCAACGGAGCCGGCCCACACTCCTTCACAGAAAAACACAAGCACGCTGTATTTGAGGAATCAAGCGCACACAAGGCGGTGGCTGGACCGTAGTCCGCTCCACACTGAGTGCATGGAACCACTCTTCGAGCCTAGCACGACCACAAGGACCGTGCACCCCGTCCCCTCCAGCAACGACCAACTGTCTCCTGGAGCCAGTATGGACGAGGTAGTGGGTAATAGACAGGTAGGCACCTTGTCAACATGCACATCAAGCGCAGCCACACCAGGGGATATCAAACAACAGCCAATCACTTGAGAGAGAAAGAGAGAGAAAAAAGAGAAAAACTCGATTAATGCATAAGGAAACGGTGACATAAACCTTAATTTAATGAGCATATGTAATAAGTTGTTAACAAACAAATCCTAGATAAGTGCACGAGGTCAGAAAGTATAGTTCACGGAATGCCACGAACACATGCTACGCAAATCGAATACAATTGGCTTAAGCAAGGTGCGCAAGTTAAGGGAATAGAGTACACGTAGATATTTAAACGAGAAAAAACAGCAATAAGGCAAAGTTGAAAACCCACCACCTGAAATAAAGAGACTTAGAATGCAAGCATGCGGTTAGTAAACCGAATTCAGCGTGCCTACAAACGCTGCGCCGGCTCGCCGTAATTCTCTGCAGGACCCGTCGTCGCTTCTGTAGTGGCCCGAAAGGGCCTAGCTCATGGCCCACTAGACATTTATATAAAAAAGAAAGGCATTAGGCAATACCGAAACCGCCCCACGTGGAAGATAAAAGACTTGCACAGAAGTCATGCGGTTAGTAAAATCGAAATTGCGCGTACCTACATAACGCTGTGGCCGGTTCTGCCTACGTTCACTAGCGGGACCGTTCGTCGTGCCTTCGGCAGTGTGTCCGAAGTGCCTCTCTGTCATGGCTCACTAGACCTGCCTGACTAAGGCATACTCGCGACCGGCATGTTCATACTGCACCATTGCACTCGTATGTCGATGGAGTTACAATCCATTCGGGGCTTGCCGCCTTCCGCACTTGCCGCGACTTCTTCTCTGCAGGCTTGAGGGCTCTTTCTCCGCCGATCTTCAGCAACTGCCTTCGTGATTAGATTGCGCCACATAAACCGCGCCGTATCAACCGCTTCCGATTCCAGTTGACTAAATCAATGGATTAGAAACGTGTGAGGCTCACTTTTATATCATGTCCTTGGTAACGTACTTTGGTTTCCCACCGTGCCGCTTCCCAATACTCAGCTGACCGTATAAAAAGTTGTTTCGGTATCCGAGTCGAATCCATACGTCCACACATCATGACCGAGCCTATCTCAGGTGTTCAGTAGAAGTAGCATGTCCCACTGCATACACCCACTTCGGCGCAAACATCTTCCCGTGTCGTGACAACTCTGGGCGCCCCAACCGATCCGCAAAAATTCGTCGCAGACACTGCTGATGGATCCCGCTCGAGATATCGCTACAACATCCTGTCGGTATACATCGTCCACGGTCTTCAATGCCGATATAGATAGAACGGTCTCACAGTTCCCCCTTATGGTTTTGTCACACCATCTGCTTCGTGACCTCACTGCGATAAGCTGGTTTTTTTGGTTGTGCCACACACTCTACAGATACTCATGACTTCCCCAGAATGCCGCTGCTGCCTCTCGACACGCGATTACGCAACCTCTACAGTTGGAGCTCGCCTGGTCAGTCGATATCTCTACTCTCCCATGGTTGCCGAAAGCGGGATGGTGGTTCCCGTTACTTCAGCAACTCCAATTGCTCATTCGCGGACTTTATTGAGGATGTGCATCCTCCGCGTGGGGTGTCGATGGCTGTGATTAATGTGACAGATCAGTATTTTGCTTGTAGTTGAATGTTGGGCTCAGACCTTTCGGCCACGATGTCGAAGACCACGAGACTCTTGTCATTTGTGCTGCAAACTCTATCTGCGCTGTGTGCAAAATCACACCCTGACAAATCATTTACTGCCCACATTTTCCTGCCCAGCAGCCCTTGTCAAGCCAGTTTATGTGAAATAAAAACAATGAAAGGTAAGCTAAGAAAACAAGTGGAGGAATGTCAGCTAAATAATCGTAATACCAAGGAGAGATGAAAATTAAAAAAGAACAAAGGAAAAGTTGGAGCTACAAGTCGGTTGGGAGAGGGAGAAGGCTTGATACTGCCACCCAAGAGCATCTAACTGACGCTCGAAAACCTCTACACACTCCCTAAACAAGTGCACCGAAAGCGACTTCCAACTTTCAATAACTCGACGCGACAAGCGAGTTTCCGTCCTTATTCGGTCAGATCGCTGTTTGTGCAGCTTCAACAGGTGACCACAGAGACTAGGGTGCTTGGAAGGACAAAATAGCCTGAACAAGTCTGGAACGATCTTACCCGTTGAGCTACGGTATGTATCAAGTCTCCTGTAATTCTGCATTGAGTACATACCCAAGCTAAGAAAACCTTCGGGATACGTTTGCCCTCTTAACCAACGCAGTAAACATGTACACACTCGCAAAGCCCTCTCCAGTTCCATTTTGTCCCTTACAAGACAAGTTGGACAAGCCTGGATACAGTACTCTAAGGGAGGTCGCACAAAAGCTGAGAGCAGATTCACAAAGATATTGGCCGTTAGGACACCGAAGGAGCGGCGAATAAACCACATCATACGGAACCCTCTACAAGCAGCCTTCCTCCAATTTTCCCCAGAGTGAAGCAATGAGGTA
The DNA here is from genome assembly GCA_944474145.2 of Dicrocoelium dendriticum. Lineage (NCBI taxonomy): Eukaryota > Metazoa > Platyhelminthes > Trematoda > Plagiorchiida > Dicrocoeliidae > Dicrocoelium > Dicrocoelium dendriticum. Next base: position 64,989,693 of record OX104066.1, read on the forward strand.
TGGGTGATAACTCGATCAACCTGCTGAATGACAACAGGGAACTCACTTCCACCAACCACATAGCGCGTGGGATGACTAGCACTTCCAATGCGGAGGACAGAACATTTCGCCTGATTTATGGGCATCAACCATAAGGTTGACCAATCCCAGAGCCTATCCAAAGCACTCTGAACTGCCTCAGAGCCACCAGGGATATCCACAATATTCCAGAGCTTGAGATCATCAGCAAACAATAGCGACGGTACTCCAAGCTCCTGGGGTAGGTCATTGACATAAGTTGCGAAATGCAACGGCCCTAGAACCGAGCCCTGCGGAACGCCACTTAGAACAGCTTGTCTAAGCGAAAGGATACGCCCTACGCGTACACAATGTTCGTTGCCCTCTAGGAAAGCAGAAACCTATTTAAGGGCTGCTCCAGATATATCCTACGATCTTACCTTCAATGAGATTGGTTGATGTGGGCAGTAACAAAGGCTTTCGAGAAGTCAACGAAAAACACGTCGATGGCGTGACCGTTGTCTACTGCCTCAGCCCAGCTTTCACGAGCTTCAAGCAAATTTGTCAGACATGAAAATCCCTTACGAAATCCGTGCTGGGCCGCACTGAGAAGGTTAAACTTAATCAGGTGATTCTCCACCAGATCCCTGACCAATTTTTCACACAACGTATCTACTACACTGGTTAAACTGACAGGCCGGTAGTTCGCGGGCAGAACTCTGTCCCCGCCCTTAAAAATCGGACAGATGATTGTCTTCTTCCATTCAGAAGGTAAGGCACAGCTGTCGAGCGATATTGTAAACATGCATGTCAGAGGGCCACTTAGCTCAGCGGCCAATTCATGCGTCGGCTTCGTATGAATTGAATCAGGACCAGAAGCTTTCGTATAAGAAGAGGTCAGGTCAAGAGCTACCCGACGGGTTGCGGTATGGATTGGTACAATCTCGTTGTGTCCATTGCATCCGGAAAAGAGAAGGCGGCAGTCGGTAAGTGCGACCGTTGTGTTATGCGTAATTTGCGTTGCATAGGTATATCAGCTTCGGTTGTAAAGTGAGTATATCCTTCACTGCAAAGACATTTACTATGAGATAAGCTCGCCCTGTCTGGTGCATAACCATAATTTTCACTTGGGGAATCCAGGTTCGTACGTGGGTAACCGGCGTCTGACTCCGGACGCAGAGCGGCATGTGCCTGATTTAATGCAGTCCTTCCGTAATACCGGAGAATTTCGAGTCTATGTCGTGGAACAATGTAACAAACGATTGACTCGACATGACCGCTTTTCCATCCGCCATCGCTTAGGTGGGGAATGATGAAAACGCAGTTGCGGAATTGCTGAGTGTGAATGACGCTGTGCGTGTAGAAAGAGATTGGTCGCAGGTTCGAATCGTATTTTTCTTTCCCGCTTCAATGACTTCCATAGTGGCGAAATACGGGGACGTAGTTCCTGCCGACGCGACGCATCAGGTGGACTGCGGTGGTTATTTACTTTGGCACTGCATGGTGATTGACGGTTTCGGCGTAGGTCGCAGCGTGTTTTACGCTTTAATGCCCAACCAGACGGCGTGCGGTTACCTGGAGGTTGCTCGGGGCATGTCAGGAATGTTCCCCGCCATCTTGTTAGCGAAGACTATAGTCAAGGATAGGTGTCTGGTTTAGATGAAGACCTTTAAGTCGGTATATCCACGGACCATGGTAGTACTATGCCGGTTCCATTTCCTGCGGGACGTTTCACGCAAATGCCAGTCTTTGTCGAAAGTGAAGAAGGCGGACAGGGTTTCGCTCAAGCAGTGAATGCGCAGATTAGTGTACAGGAAGACGGAATTGCAATTTACGATGCTGCTCAGAGTTATAAGGCTTAGAAGCAAAGAGGCGTTCACTTACCTCATTCGGACATGGTTGCCCTTCGGAGGGAGATTGGGGTACCACAGGTTGCGCAATGTGCGCACGTTGGGTGCCTTCACCACAAACGGTGTGGAGAGTGGAGTGGTGTATTAGGGAATTAGGCAGTTTGCCTGTTGCAACGTTGTTACCGTTTGTTGGAAACACGAACACGCTCACCGCCTTTGGCGCACGACTCGAATGCGAATAACGCTCCGTCAACGCACTCGATGCCAGCGACATTCGCCGTCGCTAGTTCTCTTCTGGTGCTTTAATTTTAGCATTAGCTAACTCTCCTCCCGTCCCATAAAATTTTTCCTAGCTTACTTTAGTGTGTTCTACCCACTGCTTTTGTTGACCGTCTGTTTTCGTACTGAATATCCAGCGCACGATCTTCGCGCTATAAGCGCTGCTACAATCAGTGAATTTTGACAGCGTCAGACTTAACTCCGTGTAACATAAAAGGGGATACTAACTGAGTAAACCAGGCCTTAGGGTAAGTCTCTCGGAAAGACGGGAAGTGCAACGGAACCCAATAACCTGATCGTCGGAAGCTGGGTGAATGGCCTTCATGGTGAAAACTCGCCGAGCGTGTTAAAACGAACCCAACTGTAAAAAGTAAAATTAGAAGGTTAGACAGACTTAGTTACTGGATCTGAAAAATGTTTTAGTAGCAAACGCACAAAAAAATTTCGGGGTCACAAAAAGACCTTAAAGGCGAAAATGGGTGGTAAAGTCATTAGCCCCAGTGCTACGCCGAAAAACTACGGATACGGATATTATGTACAACTTATACAGTCACTCCATTGCTTTCAGCCAGCACAATTTTACCATAAACTTTATGTTTATACAATAACATAGACCTGTTCAATTTTGTTGGCAGTTTGCTCGGTCCATCTTTCTTCTCCCCTTTGTTCTACAGGATAACACCGCTGAGGGCATACCTGCGACGCTCCCTTGGGCACGGATACAATAAAGAACAAAGAAAAAACCCGCACTTCATAATCCTGACACACTAATGAACGTAGAAAACTGATCAATTCAATACAAGTCACCTGAGTCGTCCGACTTCAACAGTTCCAACCACTTGCACTGGACTCCGAAGGCGACTACACAGCCATAGGAAACAAATTGGCGTTACGTGACTGCGAATATCCGCGAGGGTAATCGGTCAGATACAATCTTGCCAATGTTATATCACTAGCCGGCAGTGTTCCAGGACGTGGTGGGTCTTCGTCTGGCGAGCGATTTCCCTACAAAAAGCCACAAATGCCTGTTTAACAACACTGCGACGTAGCGGATGTGACACGCTACTCAATAACGTCACCGCCCCTAACACATTGGCAAGTTGACCGACACCACATTGACAAGTTCTGTGCATAAATCTGCTCTCGCACGTACAAGCCTACATATCTGATTAGTAACATGCTACTATTCGTAAGTATTTTTCACCCGTTTCCTCATACTTCACTCACTGACCCACACTGTGCACGGGACCTCATCAGACTAGTTCGTCAGCAGCATACCATCTTAGTGATCTGGTTACTATGTTTACCTCTCGCATTCTGTGTACATATACTACATACCATCTTTGGGCTCTATGGGCCCACACTACTGTCTTCAACTGTACTACTCCCCCTGTTGTTGCCGCTTATTCTGCTATCATGTACAATATTGCAATATGCCGAGCATGCCCAAGAGGCGTATCTCGCTTTGTCGAGAATAAAATAGCTTTTTATTTATTTATTTATAAACTTGAATCCATAGTTAAGGAAGTTAGAGACCAGTTTGAAGGCGAAACGTGTCGTTCCACCAGCTGCAGTAAGTAAACAGGGAAGGACCCTACCTTATCCAAGCAGAAACCTAGGTTAAACAGTGAATAGCAGATACATCAGCGGAGCATGAATGGCCATTGTCGGTTGACCTAGGGCGGTGTGAATCAACGGCCGTGCACGCACCACGACGCTACGCACGCACTTAGGCGGTACCCCGGTACGACGCACCTAGCCGCTACCCCTGTTCGCCCAACATATTGGCTACCCACCCACGCTCGCACACCGCTGGGAGGAGGATCTCAAATCCCTACCTGCACTTCCCGTTAATATGTAACGCAGGTATCACTACTGCTTTCTAATATAATGTAAACGTGAGAGTCATAGCTAACCGCCTATATGACATCTTTTTACATGCAGCGTAACGAACTGAAGAACAGGAGAAAGCGGGGTATCATGGTGCACATCCTTCTGCTACGGAATGAAGGAAACCACGTTTGACATGGCGCCAGGGTCCAGTCCCACTACTCATAGTAATTCCTTGGTATTTCCGTCCCAATAAGCAGAAAGATAGCGGAAATGGAATCCGATACTTTCACAGTAAGCAATCGGTTTACCGACGCATAGTGGTGGCTTCATTAAATAGAAGCACACCAATATTGCCAACAGAGGTCCATGTTCCGTTTGAAACGGTTACGTTTTCTCTCTGCTGTCGCCTGGGTAGTCCAAGTCCACTAATTGGAAAACCTTATTTAGGAAATGTTAATAACTAGATCACCATTTTATACCCTCTGGCTGCTTGCACAACCTTTGGTAGAGTCGAGCCATGCGTTGCCCCGAATCGATTTCAAGTATTTGCTGACATATTGTGTTTTGTTATCCGGTAACACGTTGCTTCCGCAGAATCGTTTTAGTCGAGCAGCTATGATAGTGTTGAAAGGGCAAAGAGGTCGGTTACCTAGAATTTCAGTGAATAGCTTCGTTTTCCGGAATCCGTGTTTGTTGCGGGAACCGGAGTAATTGATCTCCGCCCTCAATGACCGCGTCAGAAGGCGGTGCATCATAAGGCTTACAGTCTCCGACAACGTGTCTCCATGCACACCTTCCAGCTAAGTATATTGCATGCATTTATGAGGTATCATAGAATCCTACCAATAATTGCCTGCGTCCTGCATCCTGCATCAGTATATGGAACGACTGTAGTTCCTCCATCGATGTGCTTGGCAAAGGAAGCTGCGTTGCCCGCCGCCCTGGTTGCCCCGTAATGGTCGCAGCCTTCGATCTCATACAACTCTTCACATACTCCAGTGTCTCCACAATTTTCTGAACATTACCTGCAAATATATACCCTGTTTCAGAAATGTAGGAAGTTACCATCTATGGACTCCAGTTTATTCTTCAGTTGGTCCATGTCGCCCGCAGGAAAATGGTAAAACCTCAAGTACATGCTTACGTTGAATGTCATTCCAGACGCTAGTAGGAACGGTGATATATGAAGAGTCAGAGGTAGATTCCATGACTAGGACACTCAAGCTACAAAGTTTAAGCACCAACACCGATCCGTTTTCCGAATCTGAGCGCTCGAATTTTCACCAGCGTGAGTTGCAGTATTGAACGCTGAACTTTCCTACTAGGGAAAGCTTACCCCTTACCTGTACACCCTTTTTGTATCCACCCATGTTGTATTGCTGGGAAGACGACTGCGGTGGTTTTTACCCATCGAGCGGGCCAACTCAGTTAAAGGAAAGATAGGTGGAGCGCCATAGGGATTGGCTGTGGGGATCATGCGCTTCCTGAGGGCTCAACTTCACCGTCGTCCGAAATCAACCGACGTGGCATACGGCTGTGGTGTAATGTTATGTAAATGTGGCAACTCACATGAGCCTACGTGGGGTTGTGCTCATGTCTACTGTTGTATCCTGGTCTTCGTGTAAGTTCAAAAGTTCGACGGAGTTGGCGATTGAACCAGCCTGATCGAAACCCACTGTAGACTTATGACAGCACAGAACTTACTGGTTCGCCGAAAAATAGTCACGTGGGCGAACGTACAGTCCTCGTCCTCCGGCCAGTGTTCCTTCACAGCGTTTAGGTATTCCGGAGGGGTGAACGTTGGGTAGCAACTCACGGCGACCGTCCCCAAGCGGCCAGAAGCTGCTTATGTTTGTAACCGTGGATCCGTTGGACGTACTCAACGAACCGACGCAATATGTTAATGAGGCCATAACGCTGAAATAGATGACTTTTGCAAGTAATCCCGGTCCGTTTATACAAACACGGATTATGAAAAAATGTACTGGCAACAAAATGTTTAATTAATACATATTGTCTGTACATGAACCCTCGCTTCGCAACATCCGTGCTGTTTGCTGGAAAGGTAGCCGGTTAGACGCATCACTATTGAAAATCTGCCGACGGGTTTAACATAATGCCCATTTTACCTGCGTCCCGGTTGGCCTAGGCCATTCCATGTTGTATATATGGTCTTACATTGTATGTCCAATGCTCGCCTACGCAGATCTTTGCCATACAGCGCCCTGTGGTTTGTCATTTTGATGCACATAGACGCATTCACTCTGTTAATAGCTCTTTATATGCCAATCGGCCGAATATAGTTGTGACCTTTTACCCCGTTCCAATGTTGCTTGGTACCGCATGACCCACCCTTGCCCAAAACAGTATTGTAATGGAACCACCGTATGCGAACGTACTGTCGCTCGTTAGATGAAGTGAATACATGTGAGTCTCTGCTGGACGCCCCGCGTTGACTGCATGAAGAGGTACTAAGGGAACTCGTGTAACAAGATACCCCGGTAGCACAACCGTAACGGTAAACGTAGCAAATTGGGCAGAAACTGGGCAATGGTCCAGTCCAGGTATAATTGCATTACGTGAACCTAATTGCATTTAGTATGACATTTGTTAATGAATAAATGATTGGTAAGCATTATTAGTAATATTATTTGACCATAATACGTGTGCTTTAAATGCATCGGCAGGTCATTTTGTTCGCACAGTTTCGCTTTTGTAACCTTGGTCGCTGCTTTCGCTTGGGTATGCGCTATTGCTTAGCCCCTTTGATACCGCACCACCACAGGCATACCTATCAGGTATTTTAGGTAAGCTTGTTTGATACATATGTATTTCTTTTCAGCCTGCCGCGTCGGAAAAGTTATCAACCAACTGCACTGTTTCCGTCTCGTAGCACCATTTATCGTGCAGCAAAAAGAATGACATCAGGGTTTAGCTAAGAAGAAATGCTTCTGTTGTCAGCAGCCAAGCGACAAAGGGGTAAGGGGATTTGTAAAATATAATATCAAGGCTTGCTCACACAGTGCAGCCATCTGATAAGGTTAGCAACAGCTGTGCCGATGACAGGGATTCCGATGCAATGGTCCATAACTTGAGGAAGCATATTACAAATTCTCAGGTACCAGCGTCATTTGTTCGTCTACTGTTGGGGCATGTGCAACCGTGGATGCCATTTTGCCAAAGGATTACTGGACGCTGCCGCGAACTCCACGGGACTCCCGTATAAGAATGGTTGCACCGGGCACCTACGGTCACGTAGGTCTGTTGAGAGGTTTACAGTTTGCATGATCTGCTCTTTCGCTTGCAGCTGATGACACGATATATTATCAAGTGCATATTGACGGATTTGAGCATTTTAACGATTATCTTGTAATTTACCCAATGTTACACAGTTATACACTGACTATTGACGCCTTTCTTTTTCAGCCCAGATGGTTTTTCAAGGATACGGCGTTTTCAAACTACTTGACAGACAACCCAATACCGATGGGCCTTCCAGCAAAGCGTCCTATGTAGGATTATTTTTTTTATTTCCCCATAGACCACGGCCCGACCGCCCCAGCTCCGCTGACGAAGATGCTGCGGGTCCCACCAAACCCAAAAGACCTGCTGCAGCAACTTACGCACGTGCTCCCAGTTCTCTCTTTAATAGCATTGGTCTACTACGTCCAGAACCACCAACAAGCAACCGTGAGTAGAGCATTCCTACTGTTCCTATTAAACAGTATCGCACCGACTGTTATTGCGGGTGTTGCACCATCCAATCTGGGGATACTACTGGAACTGAAGGCGATTAAAGGTAAGAAGTCACAGATGCATTGCATTGCACTCAGCTTTATTTTTAGATGAATTATGCCTCATCCGATCAGAACGGGTCGGCCATCGCCGCATGTCCGAAACCGTGTTGCAGATGCTGCAACGACAGTCCCAAAATCTTGCACCGGGACTTTATCTGTCATTTATCTCTCTCAGTGAGCTTAAGGGATATGATGAACGGTTGAAGGACCCAGATTTCAAAACAGAGTCGTAAGTGCGTCTTATTATTGAAAGAGTCTCATGTGAACCATTTGTGTGTTGTGCACGGTTATAACGTGCAACTCGTCGTCGGGGGTACTACGGAGCGGCCAATGATAAGCTCACTTGCCGCGGAGATCTGCTACTCAGGCGCAGGTGGCGTGCTTGCGTTGAGGCGAACCAATATGAACGGCATTTTACAAGGTAGGTTGACATAGAGTAATGCATAAAAACTACAAATGCATCATTCGGCAATGCATGGGTGATCCAGCCTCGGCTGCTAATATTACACGGCACATCAAAACGTGGTTGCATTCGGCACGGCGCAAGAGACCGCCTGTCGAGCAAAGTGAAGTATGCAGCGCGAACGAGGTTAGTCCACTGCATCATTATGAACATCTTTATCATCCTACATTGCCCATCGCGATTGCTGCTTTTTGCTACTAACGATTTTTGTACTACACACCTTCATGTACCCAAAGCATTCATATGCCCCGGTTGTCATGTTCTTTCGCCTTGTGATGTTCTCCGGTGCGCGATAAGCTTCATTTCGCTTTCTGCCCAGCAGCCTGAAGCGCTGCCTAGGTGTGTTCCCACGTCCAGCAATTAGGACAACACGTACCGCGTGAACACTGGGTCAAAACCGTCAATGTATTCCTTAAGTACTAAGTGCGTAGAAGTATGTTGTCTGTACTTGGATATCCATGGTAGGCAATCGAGGTTTCTGTACCTACCTGATTGCTACACATAGTGGTGGATTTCTATTGGTCAAAGCTGGCATCATTTTCATTAGTCCACCGTAAACTGGACAAAATCCATTTTTAGCAATCTTACGGTATAAGATCCTGTCCAGTTTAGCGTAGTGCTCTCATAGGAATGTTTAGGAGGCTAATCTAGACAGGACCTGGACATGCGCGATCAGGGTAAGTGCAAAACTGAGATAGGATCCCAGGCCGGCTAGCCGAACAACCTCCTCGTGGTGCCAGCTGGGTGGTTCGGGTTTAACCCGTTCCAGCAAATAGTTCGGCGGCAGTGTTCCAGGACGTGGTGGGTTTTCGCCCGGCAAGCGTTCTCCCTATAAAAAGCCACAAATGTCTGCTTATCAACACTGTGACGTGGCGGATGTGACCCGCCACAAAATAAAGTCACTGGCCCGTGGACATCCGGAAAGTGGTATCCAACCCACGGACGTCAATCGCTTATTCTCACGTTCCTACCGATAACAATCTGTCAAAAATTCTGCGGGACATCCAAAAATACAAGCTACATTCATAGACAATTGCATACATATATACACCCATACACGTACATTCACCGTTATGCCAAACAAGTACTCTTCATACATTTTGATCACACAATGTTAGCTTAACATGATCATGCGTATACAGGTGTGCATCGCATTATCGAGAACAAAAGTTTATTTATTTATTTATTTAAGTCAGCAGGTAAATAAGGGGACATAAAAAACCGGTCCAATAAAATAAGAAATAATCATAGGCATCAAACTAAACCATGGAAAGAAACACAAGTAGAGCAAAGCAAGTGAGCAAAATTACCGAAACGTAATGCAATGCCGCTACCGAAATTACTAAGCGAATGCGCCCTGCAAAAGAGAAAAGAAGCCCACAAGGAAGCTACCTACGCAGGGCACGAGTAATTGCGCAAGTGAAGCTAACAATGCGCAAAAGGCGCGTTAGGGCGATAGCAGCTAGGGCACACCAAAGCACAAGCTTGGGAACTAAAGCCAATCTAAACAAATTTTGTTTGCAATATTATAATAAAAACACCTATGGTGCTTGCGATATCTAACCCACGTCAAAACGGCTCCTTACCAATTCAAACTTGTTTCTGATCTGTCGAAAATGCACAACGAAAAAAGAAGTCCAGCACAGCGAAGCAGAATTGGTAACCAAACAGAGCCGTGCCAGAGAAAGCTAAAAATTTAAATGCGCGGCAAAATTCAAAAAGTGGGAAGGTGACCCATCCAAGGAACCTTCCACCATTTTTCGACAGAATAAAACAGCTAAACAATGTTACCCTTATTCAACATTTAACCTAAACTAATCATATATGTATGCACCCATTGCTGAAATGAGGTGGCAGACCAGGTAGCCACCTTTAATTTACTGAGAGACTTTGAAGGACTATTGAAGAAGTTTAACGACCGAAAAATAGACTACATGTGCTAGCAGGGAATGATCGTGCGCTTTTATTAAGTACGAAACAAGACGGCCAACAAAAATCAATGGATGGAACACACAAATTAAGCTAGGGAAAGGTATATTAGACGGAGGAGAGTTAGCTAATGCTAAAACTAGGGCACCAGAAAACATAGTTGGCGCCGAGTGCGTTGACGGAGTGTCGTTCGCGGTCAAGTTTCGTATTTCCCCCAAACGGGGACAAGGTTGCAACAGGCGAACCGTATATTTCCCTAATGCACAAAAAACTATAATTTTAGTATATGTTAGAATAGTTTGCACAGTCCTACGGCAAAACCTCCAGGTCGCTATTAACCAGCTTAATTTCTGTCAAATAAGTCAATTTCAAAGTCAGTTGGGACTGAACCAATAGGATAATCCAGTGAATATTCCTACTTTTGCGTATCGTCGGATCGGGAATGGATGGGTCTTCTTGAGATGTCGAAAAGCCTAAAAAGACCGCATCACACCCTGACAAATCATTTACTGCCCACATTTTCCTGCCCAGCAGCCCTTGTCAAGCCAGTTTATGTGAAATAAAACAATGAAAGGTAAGCTAAGAAAACAAGTGGAGGAATGTCAGCTAAATAATCATAATACCAAGGAGAGAAGAAAATTAAAAAAGAACAAAGGAAAAGTTGGAGCTACAAGTCGGTTAGGAGAGGGAGAAGGCTTGATACTGCCACCCAAGAGCATCTAACTGACGCTCGAAACCCTCTACCACACTCCATAAACAAGTGCACCGAAAGCGACTTCCAACTTTCAATAACTCGACGCGACAAGCGAGTTTCCGTCCTTATTCGGTCAGATCGCTGTTTGTGCAGCTTCAACAGGTGACCACAGAGACTAGGGAGCTTGGAAGGACAAAATAGCCTGAACAAGTCTGGAACGATCTTACCCGTTGAGCTACGGTATGTATCAAGTCTCCTGTAATTCTGCATTGAGTACATACCCAAGCTAAGAAAACCTTCGGGATACGTTTGCCCTCTTAACCAACGCAGTAAACATGTACACACTCGCAAAGCCCTCTCCAGTTCCATTTTGTCCCTTACAAGACAAGTTGGACAAGCCTGGATACAGTACTCTAAGGGAGGTCGCATAAAAGCTGAGAGCAGATTCACAAAGATATTGGCCGTTAGGACACCGAAGGAGCGGCGAATAAACCACATCATACGGAACCCTCTACAAGCAGCCTTCCTCCAATTTTCCCCAGAGTGAAGCAATGAGGTATGGGTGATAACTCGATCAACCTGCTGAATGACAACAGGGAACTCACTTCCACCAACCACATAGCGCGTGGGATGACTAGCACTTCCAATGCGGAGGACAGAACATTTCGCCTGATTTATGGGCATCAACCATAAGGTTGACCAATCCCAGAGTCTATCCAAAGCACTCTGAACTGCCTCAGAGCCACCAGGGATATCCACAATATTCCAGAGCTTGAGATCATCAGCAAACAATAGCGACGGTACTCCAAGCTCCTGGGGTAGGTCATTGACATAAGTTGCGAAATGCAACGGCCCTAGAACCGAGCCCTGCGGAACGCCACTTAGAACAGCTTGTCTAAGCGAAAGGATACGCCCTACGCGTACACAATGTTCGTTGCCCTCTAGGAAAGCAGAAAACTATTTAAGGGCTGCTCCAGATATATCCTACGATCTTACCTTCAATGAGATTGGTTGATGTGGGCAGTAACAAAGGCTTTCGAGAAGTCAACGAAAAACACGTCGATGGCGTGACCGTTGTCTACTGCCCCAGCCCAGCTTTCACGAGCTTCAAGCAAATTTGTCAGACATGAAAATCCCTTACGAAATCCGTGCTGGGCCGCACTGAGTAGGGTGAATATAACCCGATGATTCCCCACCGGATCATTGACCAATGTTTCAACAAATTAACTACCACACTGGTTAAACTGACAGGCCGGTAGTCCGTGGGCAGAACTCTGTCCCCGCCTTTAAAAATCGGACAGATGATTGCCTTCTTCCATTCCAAAGGTAATGCACAGCTGTCGATTTATATTATGAAATTTCACGTCAGAGGGCCACTTAGCTCAGTGGCCAATTCATGCATCAGCTTCGGTGGAATTAAAGAAATGCCAGATGCTTGGGAAGGATTGAGCCCGAAGACTTGTGTCTCTGTTATGTCGATTTCAGTTAGAAAAATATTCTCTGGAACTTTTGTGACCAGCTCAACCTGAGGTAGACAAGCCTAATGAAAACGGACACCAGTATACTCTCCGCTACGTATACAAGCGTTGTCAACGTGGGTACTCCCATGGGTCCCTTACAACCGCAGGCGCATATTGCCAATAAATATGCAGGCCTTGTTATATTTATTATGAGCATGTGTACCGTCATCACACATCAATAGTGGAATTGACATGTTCGAAGCTCAGCGCCATTTGACATAGGCATAGAGCTCTTTCGATTATCTGTAGCTTCGTTGTCCGCAAGAATGCAAAAATTGCCTTAAAAATCCACTACTTGAGCGAAAACTCGATTATTAACCATTATCGCATCGATTTCTAACGTTCCGGAATGTTGTCGTTCTGCAGGTGCGTAAAAGCAAATGACACCTAAGCAACATTTTGGGCACCACTAACCATGGTAGCGGACTTTCCACTTCTAAACTTCGAAGTTCAGTAAGATACCTATAAATACAGTGAGGCTCCGCTGTAAATGTAGTGTTCTTTGGCGGCGAATAATACGTTATTTTGTCAAGGTCATTGGCGTTCCGCTTTTTCTTTGTTAAGCCTAGGTTTCGTGGAACAGTAAATTCTTATTTTTGGAATGGCATCTAGTGAGAAGATAATAACAAATGGTGACAAATCATAATTAGAAATGTGACTAACTTATCTGCTGAACTATTTCAAAATTTGCTTTTCCAACAGTTAGCTCAACTGGAGCCACAAACTAAATTGAGCGGAAATCTGGCACAAGGCTTGAGTTTCCGGACAACAACAGCAGCGACGCGGGATATGCATGCGAGTTCGCTTGAGCTTCTCACGAACGCCATCGCCGAATTCAATTATGACGCGCATTCTGGATGCATCTTCCAAGCTTTGTTCAAGCGCTGGGAAGATATGTTCCGGACGGACTTCATTCGTCCGGACGACTCCTGTAAGGTGCGATCGCTGCTCCACAAGCTCGAAATAAGTGAATATTGAAGGTTCATAGACCACATTTTGCCCAAAAACCGAAGGATCTAACTTTTGACGAACTGGTATCCCAGCTAAAGGAAATTTTTTGTGCCTCGGATCCTCGTTTAGTATTCGCTATCAAAGCCTGAAAATTGACAAACAAAAATCGGACGACTTTAGGGCTTTAGCAGACACCATTAACGGTGAGTGTGAACTTCTCAAACTAAGCTCTTTAACGGACGATCGGTTTAAGTGTCCTATTTCCTTCAGCGCTCTACCAACGCCCAGTGATGCTGAGATCCGCACGCTGCTATTAGCTAAGCTGGAGCAGGATCCCGATCTGATACTGAAGGCCCTCGTAAGCGAATGCAAACGGTTGCCCACTGTAAAACACGACACTGCCTGGTCGAACTAAATAGTCTTGCAACACCAGATACCTGAAACTCGTGTAAAAGGCCAGGACCGTCAACCGAAGCAAACCCTTCAAGAGGCCTAAGACGAAACCGCTTACAGCATGCTAGTCATGCGGCGAATGGCATATCGCTCTCTTTTGTCCTTTCAAACATCATATTTGTCAAACGTGGCGTAAGCGTGGGCACAAAGAGGAATGCTGCAGTCAGGTCCGGTCGAAAAGAGTGAAGTCTTACCATAAGGGGAATTTTAGAAAGGATGGCGCGGAGTCTGTTCATAGTTGTCGCATTCAAAAACGAGTGTACACCGAGGCGAATATTTATCAGTGTGTTGCTCAAAGGGATCCCAACGAAACTGAAATTTGACACGGCATTTGACTTCACGGTTATCTCCAGGAGCACATGGAACCACATATATAGGCCGAAGGTGGTGGAGTCACAGAAAGTTGCACAAAATATACCCGGCGGTGTATTAAATTTAGTGCGTGAACTCAATGGCAAGCTTGCTTTCCAAGGTTTGGAAGAGTCGTGTACGTGCTACATTTCACACTGGCCGAGTTTGAACCTACTTGGCCTCGACTGGATTGAAAAGTTCAAACCGCTTGATGTTCCCTTGAATCAGATCTGCAACCGAGTTCATGCAAGTCCAGACCCATCCTCAAAGTTCGTCAAAGACAGGACACGTACCCTGAAGAAAATAGTTGCTTCTGCCTTTCAGGAGAGCTTGTGCCATTGTACGAAATTCAAAGCTACTCCGAACCTGCGATCAGGTGCTAAACCAGTGTCAAATGCTAAGATACCGGTACCATTTGCAGCCACGTCAACCGTTGAGCAAAACTTAATCGGCTGGCACGTATCGCAGTCAGCATAGCCGTCAACTACTCAGCATGGGCTGCACCTATTGTCGTAGTGCTGAAAGCAAATGGCATGGTACGCGTCTGCGCTGAGTTCGCAACTGGCCTTAATGCAGCGCTGGACGGCCACCGGTACCCACTAACTGTACCGGAAGATATCTGTACAAATCTGAATGGTGATCCTTACTTTGTGAAAGCTTGATCCATCCGATGCTTATATTCAAGTGGATGTTGACAACGTCTCAAGTGAGACATTGACGACCAACACTCATCGTGGGCTGTTGCAATACAACCGCTTGCGATTTGATGTGAAAACGGCGCCAGCCATCTTCCAACAGTTGATAGACACCATGCTGGCGGGCGTCACTGGAACCGCTGCATATCTGGATGATATTATAGTGATGGGACGAACATCAGGAAAACTATTAAACCGCCCGGATGAAGTGCTTGGTTGTATACAGTTGTACGGTTTCCGGATCCGCGTGGATAAATGCATATCTTTCATGTCGTTTAGCAAACACCACGGCTATAACTTCAAGATGCATGACCGTCGACCAGATCCGGAAAACATAGAAGCCATTAGAAAAGGGTCTCCATCAACGGATCTATGGTCCTTGCGTTCCTTTTGTGGGCGCAGCAGCCACTATGGCGCCTTCTTTCCTGAGCTGCAACGTCTGTGTTCCCCGGTAAACAACTTCTTAGCCAGAGGCCAACCTTGGAACTGGACATCAAAATGCCAGCAGGCCTTCGAACGGGTAAAGAAACTGCTGTCCTCAAACATTTTTTGACCCATTTTGATCTCCCCAAAGAGACTGCCGTAGCCATAGACGCATCAAGACATGGGACTGGCGCAGTAACTTCACACACGTACATTGATGGATCTCAGAAAGCAATCATCCATGCCGCTAGAACACGTAAGAAGGCCGAGCAGAATTACAGCCGGATGGAAAAAGAAATATTGGCCATAGTAGATGCGGTCAAGAAATCCCACAAAATATATGCAGCCGCCGCTTCAAGCATCTGTCAGATCACAAGTCTTTGTTGGCTACCTTTGGTACGAGAGAGAGCATGACGGCCCACACATCCAACCAGCTACAACGGTGGGCTCATACCTTACTTGGGTATGAGTTGGAGATCCAATACCAGTCGACAGTTTCCATTGGCCAAGCGGATGCACTGGCGCACCTAATTGATGCCCGCCAGCAAGAACATGAATACGCAATCATTGCCTCGGTCGAGGTTGTACCTGAAGTCAGACATAGGATAACTGATGCATTGCACGGTCTATCAGTTACCGCAGAAGCTGTAAGAACAGTTACAGTTAGGGACCCAGTACACAAGTGGGTTACACAAATTAACAAAATAAGTAGACCACCTTCATGTCCATCTGCCGAGTTGCAACAGTACTTTCAAATGAGACCCTAGAACTCTATTGTAAATGACTGCATACTATTTTCGAAAAGAGTGGTCATCCCCAAGGCACTTCAGGCGCGCGTTGTTCGGCAGATCCCCGCCAGGCGTACTTGGATCTACCGGATGAAGGTGCCTGCCCGCAATTATGCCTACTGGCCCTTAATGGACAAACAGCTAGAGGATATAGCTAAACGTTGCCAAATGTGTGGCATTATCCTGAAAGCGCCACAAAAGTCAGCACTCTATTCATGACCAAAAGTTACTAAGCCATGGTGCGGCATCCAGGTTGACTGTGCGAGACCGATCAACGGCAGTAGTTTTATCATTATAGTCGACGCACAGAGCAGGTGGCCTGAAGTACTTCTTATGGATAACACAACCACAAATGCCGCCATATGAAAGCTGTAGGTTCGGCTGTCCTGAGACAATCGTCACTAACAAAGGCATGCAATTTACTTTAGCAACATTCACGGAGTTTTGCAATCAGTGCGCCATCCAGCACGTTTGTTCTCCACCGTTTCACCCACAGTCGAATGGCCGGGCCGAAAGGTTTGTCGATACATTCAAGCGAGCTCTCCAAAAACCAAAAAGGGAGGGCTGTATAGAAGAGTTGGTTGGCCGGTTCCTTTTCCTATACCGAGCAACACCGAATTGATAAGCGCCAAACGGAGTTTCTCGAGCACAGGCCATGATGAACTGGAAGTTCCGCATGACTTCAGACACCATCCGATGGCGCTCTGAGTCCTCTGTGGGTGAAAGAAACCGCAGAACGGAACAGGATTGTAACCGGCGGCATGGAGCAAAGAAGAGATCTTTTACGCTTGGAGAGAATGTGCTAGTACGTGAGTATCAGGAAAGTCATGCGAAATGGATGCCAGGGACAGTCATAAGCAAGTGGGAAAACGTCATATATGAAGTGATGGTGGGCGCACAAAGCTGGTCACGGCATGAAAACCAGTTACGGCCTACATTTTGTCAACCAGACTAAGCAAGGCCTACTGACATGCCGTTCTACGTACTGGTGGAAAGCCTCAACCTGCCGAAGGTGGCAGTGGACGACTGCACATAGTCGAGCAAAGAATCCAGAACACGGACATCGGAACAAAATTCTCGAGCACCGCTGCCAAGGAGATGGACCGACCGACAGAGAACACCATCGCGAAGACGGCAAGTTAATCCTAGACGTTCGACTTATACTTCGGACGGTATTTTAGGAGGAAGGTGTCCGGAAGAAAGTAAGAAATTTCTTGGAAATCTACTAGGTTAGCGGCTAATAGATTATTAACGATTAGCGCGTCCATTTAAATAAATAAATAAATAGTATATTCACAAATTTGTAGAGACACACCAAACCAGGCATGATCAACATTTACATGCAATTAGGTTTCACAACAAACACGTTGCTATGTATGTAGTCGGCAGTAAGCCGAAAGTTGTACAGGCATCGGAAATTGTAAAATTAATCACGAGGAATCAAGTCGTCCATGCATGACGATACGTTGGGTTCTATCGTGCGTAGTGTAAACAGTCTGGGCCTTACATGTGTAGTGAAACCGCTGCATGTAGGCAGGCAGTATCGTACGCTTGAATGTGTCAGGAAAATATTAAATTATGATTCTAGTCCACTTGCCCGTATGCAGTTGTGGGCAGTGACTTCATTCAGTGGCGAACCACATCCGCCACGTCGCCGTGTTGTTAAGCGGACATTTGTGGCTTTTTATAGGGAGAACGCTTGCCAGGCGAAAATTTACCGCGTCCTGAAACACTGTCAGAAATCCGTTTGTACATTAATGTAAAACGTTCCGGAATGTTCTATTTTTGCAGTGATTAAAAGCAAACTGACACCGCGGCAGAATATATGGGGAACCACTAACCTTGGTAGCTGATCAAATTCTAGAAGTTGAAGTTCAATAAGGGCCATAAATACAGTCGAGGTCCGCAGTCGCTGTACAATGTTTGTTGGCGGCGATTAATATTTTATGTCGTCAAGGTCATTGACATTCTGCTTTTTCCTTCATTTGGGCTAGAATTTTCTTGGAGCAGTAAATTATTTTGGAATTGCGCCTGATGAGCAGATTATAACATTCGTCTGCTAACTCTTTCTTGAACTTGAACTGAGCACTCCTTAGGTGTTGCTTACACCTATCTATAGCTTTACGATACCTGTCATAAGCATCGGTAGATGGAACACCTCAGTAAGCCCGCCAACGTGACGACCATTTTATGAACAGATGCCTGCCAGTGGAATCTATTCAAGGCAGCTTTGCTCCTGCCTCCATTCTCCTTGTGACTGGGACGAATGGAGCAGAGACCCTTGTGAGATGGGACTTAACTTTGCCCCATGCAAGCTTGACAGTCTCGTCGTCTGAAATCTCACAATGAAAACTCAAAGCCTTGGTTATTATTGGTTGTCTGCGTGCCATATATACGGGAGTGACTCAAGAGTAGTCTGGTAGCATCTAGACGGCGTACAACTGAAGAGCAAACAAACATGATAACTGGAACCCAGTGGAGGTCCGTAAGTAATGTCACTAACAAAATCGAGTGACAGTAAATACAGGGTATAAGGTAGGCGGTACTTGGGCGTCCATGTACCCAGTGGTGAGGTCAATGAACTGATGCAGCGGTACTTGGAGTGTAAGCTCAAGTAGATCAGCTCCGAATATGCCTGACGCCGTTGCAAGGAAGATCCGCCCAACAAACTTGTGGGAGGTTGAATTCGCCAGTCACCAAATGCCTGTTTGCATACTGGGAACGAATAAAGTCAAATACCTCTTTCGATACGCTCCCAGAGCTCCTATACACAATTACAACTGTAACCTGAGCCAAGGATGTGCTAAGCACAGCCGGCGGAACTCAAACAGTTTTGGCTGCCAACAGTAAGAAGCAAGTCTTCAAAGGGTCAAGTCTACGGCTCACATAAAGAGCGACGCCCCCTCCCTTGCACCGGAGCAATTGTATCTAAATAGTGCGTAGCCAGAGGGATTACCTCACCATCCGTGAAGTCCTGAGCTAACCACCTCTCAGCGAATGCCAGCATTTCGGGGCGAGTCTCAACTAAAAGCAGACCTAACTCGTATACCTTATTCTTACGCTGTGCACCTTACTTAACACTACCTGAAGGTATTCGTCAGATGCAGACCTGAGTCGTGCGCTGCCAGAATTGGCAGTGGTAGAGCGGAAAAGGACTGCCGGCTGACCGCCCAAAAACCCAATAAAGGCAGACTTTGTGCACCGGCCGCCCGCCTGCTTTGGAGGTCCTTGATGGCCTCCCTTAGCTGCAGCCTATCGGCCAGCGGAAGGTCCGGCTAAACGCTAATATTGGTGACTTGCAGTTTAAAAGCAAACCGCAGGGGAGCGTTGCGTTCCTCCAGGGTATGGAGTACAACACGAAGTAACCGCGATCGACGGTTTGATGCATCAAATGGGACGTACCCCAGTCTAAACAGCTTCCTGACAGTAACGTCTGAAAAACCAGGCGTAAGTAGCTTCCTCACATACAGTTTAAACCAATGAAGGTCGTCCAACATGCGACCAGCAGGAAGGAGAGAAGTGGATTCAGCCGCGTTACGGAATATAACGCTACTATGCTTGAAAACACCACCACGACGGGATGCATTAACCCCACGGGTCATTGATTCGACGCGTGGAGCAGGTGGCTTCACCACTGTTGATGGAACTGTCTTTCCACCTTAAATGGCGTAGGGGTGGCAGCGTATGTTTTTCTCTCCATTGTCGAGCTCTTACTGTTTTTCTGGTCATTGCTTCCATTAAAAGGATTAATGGCAGATTTGGTGTGTTTTCTTCTTGATATCGGTAGCAGGTCACCGGGACTGTTTTTCGCTTTGAGCATAGTCAACTAAATCGTCAGAACGTGCATTCTCGATGAGAGCCGGGTTATCCGACAGCTTTGGCTGACAGATAGTGCGCGCGGGAATATTCGCCTTCTCACAACTAACGACGGCTGCATTGTGCAGTCAGGGTAAACATTGGTTCCTTACTTAGTGGAGAGCAGAAGGAGGGTTCTTTGTCAACTCCCGCACTTCCCGGAACATTGCGAGGGTCGCTGGGATCATTGCATGGACAAGGTCCAACAGAGGATCGTATAATGGTATTGTGGGAAGCAGAATCCCTGCACACTCAGAGCATGGGAACCCAACAAACGTTTGAAAGATTCCTCTGTCTCCGCATCGACGAGAGCCTCTGGCAAGTTGTTCCAGTCAATCGCTACTCGAGTGGATAGAGCCAAGTTGGACCGCACAAGGAGTCGCTGCGGTTTGAAAAGATTCCACCGGTGGCTTCGAGTTGCAACCTTCTGTTCAGAAGAAAGAACGATTGCAGCTCACTCCCAGCTCAACTAGTAGAATACGCCCAGTGAATATAATAACCCGGCAGCGAAAACGCTACTCCAAAGGGAACAGGTTCAAACGTGAAAGACGTAGGAGGTAAAGCCAGTCTCGCAACTTTGGAACGGATTGTGATCCACGCAGTTGAACCTGCTCGATCATGTCACTTTGGGACTTTGTGAGGGTATGCACAGCAGGCAATCCATACTGGAGAACTGGCCGCACATAGGAAGCAAACCGTATGCTGAAGAGTGCTGGGGTAAGGCGTGAAAAGGCTCTCCGTATAGAGTGAAATATTCTGTAGGCAGGTGCGAGCTCTCAGTGCCCTGCCCTATTCTCCTCGTCGACTGCTTCCTGACCAGCAAAATGCAGTTTTAAGGTCTGCAGCAATAACACACAAGTTCTCTCACATTGCGGATCTGTTTGAATTGCATAACTTATATTCATGTAGCCTCTCGCATCCCAAGCCTGTCCATCTCTGCTGACACTTTATTTATCTTCGCACCTTAACTGTACGACTTATTCTGAATGTACCAACTAATCCAGTCTGGTCTGCTCGGTCCCCTGCTCCCCGAGTTCTCTCAGACTGCTGTGACGTTATCGGTATTTTTTGGGAAGACCGAACGCTATGTCCACATTACCTCGTGAGCCCCATGGACTTTTCCACACTTTATAAGTAAACCTCTTTCTATCCGGACCGTTTCCTCCCCTTATGGCGCTCTCTGCTTTCATTTCTTCTCTAATAGGAATGCCAACTCTTAGTACCCTGCAATAACCTAGTCTCACCTGACCGGTCTGCTCCTTTGACCTTTTCCAGACCAGCAAGATTTATCTACCTAGGCTCTGTAGACTCTGGGCTACGTATCGCTTACTTTGACAGCCTGCTAAACTTGTTCACCCTTTATTAATATAGGCACTTCCAGCAATAACCTGTACACTCAATCCATCTTCAATCGGACGGCCAATGCTCAGTGCCCTGCCCTGATTTGTTATCTTCTTATCAGTCAGATTCTCTGGAACTACTGCCCGGTCTCCGGCTGTGCTGACTAATCCAGTCTCGTCACTTTGGTCTCCGGCTCTCTGAGTTCTCTCAGACTACCGGGATATTACCGGTGATTGTTCGGAACTGATAGCTTCATATTCCTTCGCAACGAAGCGTCGTTGGCTTCTCCACACATTAGCAGTTAACCTTATCATCCTGACTGTCATCTCGCTGCGCTCTTTGTTTTCAATCGGGCAGCTAAATCTCAGTGCTCTTCCTTGACGTAGCATCAGCTGGCGAGTCTGTTTCTCCGTTCATTCTTCCAGACCACCGGGAGGTTCGCGGTCTAGACTGTAGACCGAAAGCAACATTTATTCACTCAAGAATCTGCTGAACTTGCTCATCCAATGTCGAAACATCCTCTTCCCCCTCTTTCCTATCCCTTACCGCTGATCCTCTCTAGTTTCTTTTCATTTTATCTGTCCGACTCAATCTCAATGCACCGACTAATAAGTGTCGTCTGATCGGTCTCTCTCACTTCGTGAAGCTTGCCGGACCTAATCACCCCTCTTTGATATTTAACCCGTCAATTTCCGCTCCCCCACGGTTGTTCTCACCACGATTGTAAGACACACTCTCCGTTTGCCGACTAAACAATTCTTATTTGTGGAGGTTTGTGAGAAGTGTAATGTTCGTAGAAAGTAGAAGTCGCGATTAAAATTCACGCATAATAATGTGCCTGGACGGGGAATCGAACCCCGGTCCACGCATTTCCGGTCCGCTGCTCTACCACTGAGCTACCGAGGGCTGACGAGTAGGTGCGCAAATTTTCATACTTTCTACGAACTTTACACTTCTCACAAACATTCACCATTACTCTCCCATCGCCCATTGGACATCTGAAGGACGTGTACTTCAATTCATTGGGAAGTGACGGGTGAGTGAGCCAGGCTGCAACACCAGGACAGGTACTGTGAGCTTATTGGCAATACGTCGCGCACCAAGCAGAAGTCATGTATGAAAATTTTGCGCACCTAATCCTCAGCCCTCGGTAGCTCAGTGGTAGAACAGCGGACCGGAAATTCGTGGACCAGGGTTCGATTCCCCGTCGAGGCACATTATTGTGCGTGAATTTTAATCGTGACTTCTACTTTCTACGTACTTTCCACGAATTCTTATTTGAACGGTCTTTTGCACTCCAACTACCTACAGATGGCAGTGTCATTTCCGACCAGGGTCTGACAGCGACTTCGCTCTCTTCCACTTAGTCTAGACTCTTATTGCATTTATTTTCCTCTTATCCATGGCCTTCTCTTTCATTGCGCTCCGTTTTTCTTCCCGCGGCTTACACTCCTTAAGCTGAACCAAGTTATCCTCGTGCGTGTGATCTCCTCCGCTCCGACCTCGCTGCTGATTACTGGCGGCACTCGAACCATTGCTGAGTTTTTCTTTGACCGTTACTTCCATTAGTATTCTCACTTACCTCTCTTCATATGCTTCTGCTCTTTACCTTATGTTCGCATTTGCCTATTAGTGTGACCGTACGTGGGATAACGACTCCCAATGCACCGCAGTTTTGGCACTCTGTGACCCCTTTTCCCTAGATTCTGACGGCTTTTGGACTATGGAATTATGAGCGCATTAGCGTTTTACTCTTACCAATTACTCTTCGCACTGCCGTCTGCATTTATCCGCTCTTAGCCAACTTTTTGAAGTTCCTTTTCCTCTTGGAACGTTGCTTTACCTATGTTGCTCCCGCATTCGATATCAACCTAGTTGTTCTTAGCTTCACCTAAGATGCCTCTCGCATTCGGACTGCTGTCATCAGCATCAGTTTACATGTTTCTCTCCAACAATCGTATTATTCTCTCAACTTTTGTCAACACGCTTTATTATATCGGTCTCTTGACCCTGCGCTTGCAGAACCTTCTTCCTACCTAGTACTTGTGGTCTGAGTCACACCAGCGACGTGATGTAACGAACGCGACCGCAAACCGTGTATACTAAACAAAATTAAATAAGGTTTAATGTATCATAGGCACCGTTGCGTGCCACCAGTCTGTGTTGGTGCTTCTTGATTCATTGCTGTCTCTATGTTTGGCTGCCTCTTGTCCGTTGCCCGTTTCTTTCCCGAGATTTCCACAGGTACATCCGCCAAATCAAGGTTTATCCATTGGGACTGGTCGACCCATCCTCAATAGCCAGCTAGTACAAACGCTTGATCCTTCCTCCGGAAGATGAGGAACCCACACATTGTTTCCAATGGAGCGCTTACCTCCATTCTGGAGACGCTACCCTTACGGGGTCCAAACTAATGGGTTTAGCTCGCCTCATACTCACAGTAGAACAATTTACTCAACGGAAAAAATATATTTACATGGATCCCCTGTTCCACATCCAAAGACAAACAATTCTGGCGTGATTTTCTTCGTTACCTCATACATTCCGATTCTCGAATCACCTGGAGCTTTGCTGACGTCATTTTACGGACAGCGTTGTGCTCGTATAAGTGGCTTTTCCGATGGCCTTCAATGGAGTTTTCACTTGGCCTTGGAGACAAGCACACTTACATTTGAAGGAATTTCGAATCCACATTGCGCAGAACGGCATTTTTGCATGTTATGGACATATTCAGACACAAGCAAAAACTGCACTCACCGTCCCCATGACAGGTCCAGCGTGGATAGCTGGACCCGGTTTGCGAGCCGGACAAGAATATAATAGAAACAGCCGGCCTCTGTTAGCAATACGTTTACTCACCTGCATTATTATCACTTGACATTGCGACCCTTTTACATTGTTGACCGGCTTCAACGACTGCTGCCGGATCATTACTAAGCCATTCGTCCAACCAAGGAAGAATTTTGGCTATCAACCGACTGCGAATAATAGAGTGCAACATCGGTGTATACGTTGCATGGATGCATAGCACTACTGTTCAACGGAAGCTGCGGCAGTGTTCCTTGACGCGGTGGGATTTTGCCTGGCAAGCGTTCTCACTAAAAAAAGCCGCAAATGACCACTTAACAACACTGCAACGTGGCGGATGTGACCCGTCACAAAATAAAGTCACTGCTACTCATTTCACACTGACGCAGTCCTCAGCCTTCTACATCCAACTTGTGAAAACTGATTTCACTATGAAGCATACTTTGATGGAGCACAGACCATCCCGACTTCGTAATGATCAATGATTGCACCAAACCTTGTTTGGTCTCCTGTGCTCAAGGATCACTACATGGCGAGATTACCCGAAATTTGTACCTTGACGCAACAGGTATGACTGCTTTTTGTGCCCCACCGCGCCACCATGTGTCTTGGTCTAACTGTTACCTGACAATATGCTCACTCGTGTGGACTACATCTTTGCGTTTATACCTTTCATTAAAACGAAATGTTTTATCATTCCAAAGAAGCTATGCTTGTGTGCATATTTGATTACGCCTTTGCAGGTTTGTCCCATTTTGCCGATAACATACCATTTATTTATTTATTTATCTTCCAAGTGTCCACGATTGATTAGAGATCAGGGAACACAATCACCTCGAGAACCCTATCTTAGCTGACGTTTCTGGACAAGACACCCCAGATGTGGTACGCTCCAAAAGCCTCAGGAGCGCCGACTGTAAGGACAGCGCATTTGTCACACTTAATGGGCAACTGCCACTTTAGCGGCCAATCGAGAAGCAAGTCTAGTGTCGCCTAAATGCTGTCTGCCTCTTCTAGACTGGATACCTCAACACCCAGCTTCAGATCATCCGCGTAAATTAAATAGCCGTTCTGCAGTTCGCATGGCTGGTCTCTGATAATGATATTGGAGATTTCGGGGCCGTGTAAAGAACCCTAAGGGACCCCCTGGTCACGAGATCTTGAGCAGGAAACGCTTCGTTCACTTTGACCTGCATGAATCGACCGTTCAGGAAATCGGAGACTTAAGACAGAAATTTGCCAGTGACACCTATTCCCCGGGGTTTGAATAGGATCCGCTCATGCTGGACCTTGTCAATAGCCTTGCTGAAATCAACGAAGAGCGTCCACACGCATACCGGCATCTAAGGATCTTGCCCATATTTTCCCTAGCCCCCAGCAAATTTGTGGTGCGTGAACGCCCCCTTCGGAAACCATGTGGGGCATGAAAGAGGAACTCTAACACATCGAGATGAAGGCAAAGGGCCCGTTTCAGCATCCGTTCCATGACTTTGCACAAACTCGAATTCAAAGAGACGGAACGGTAGCTGGCTGGATTCTGTCGGTTTCATCCTTTGTAAATTTGTTTAACGATTCCCACTTTTCAGGCAGTTGGAAGCCACACGACCTCAAAGGAACGACGGAAGATTTGACGGACAGAAGCGGCAGTGTGCCCAGCCACGGTCTTAAGGAACAACGGGTGTAAACCATCGAGACCAGGCGAGGAATATGGGTCAAGACCAAGCAGAAATTTTAGTACGTCAGTGTTAAGACGCACGTGCTCCAACAAGGAGGGAGGAGTGGGTGCAACGCTACCTGAGCGTGGCGTTTCCGTCGAGTAGACAGAGGAATATTGCTGGGCCAATAGGTTAGCTTTCTCAACCTCTTCGTAAACTAGGTCCAAATGGTCACAAGGGGACAAGACAGGGCCACCAATGCCAGCGTTGTTGCTTCGTTTGAGGTATGCGAGGAGCGTCATGGAGTTTGTACTTGAAAGTGTAGCTAATGCCGTTGCTCGCGGTTTTTCATGTTGCAAACATTCCTGACTGTTTTGTAGCATCAGTAGTCAATCCAAATCGCGTATTCCTGAAATGCTCCTATATTTTACGCCTACATTTCATCATTGACCTCAACTCGCGATCACTCCATGGAGGGCTTTGTGAGAAGGGGATTCTTTTGGAGAAGGAGGTGACCAGTTCAATGAGCAACCTCAGCTTGGAGTACACGTGGTTCTAAGCTCCGTCAACATTGAGGTGTTCAGGGATCACGCAATGGACAACGTTTGCGGCGGTTTTCAGATGAAGTTTATTGGCACGCCAAGAATTTCGGCGGTCGGCACTTTGGCTGTAAACAGCGAAGCGCCGTATCCACTGGAATGAGACAGTACAGTGATCACTGCTGCCAATGGACTCTAGACCTGAACGTTTCGTGCTGTCTGGTTGTGCTGGGTAGAGCCCGAACTCCAGGATATGCGCGCGCCCGATCTGGAGAATTACGAGTTGGTGTAGTGATATGTTGGAGTAAATTACAACGAAGAATGGTCTTAAGTAATTTGTTCTGGAAGGACTCGGTAGCTCGGTTACAAAGAAGCATGTTCCATTCAACAGAAGGCGCAACGAAATCCTAAACGTTAAGACAATCCTTCCGTGCATTCTGCCTTCTAACTGAGTCCATCAAGCGAGCTCCGGAACCTGAAGATGCTATGTAGACGACACCAACTGTAAGAGAACGCCGTCCATCATGAACACGACACCAGTGGGCATCAAACTCGTCGGCTTTGTTACTGATCGCTTCAACTATGTGCACTGTGCTATCAGGCTTTCAATAGGCCATTACGTCACCGCCAGACCTCTCTTCCTGTCGATCGGATCGGTAGAGGTGGTAACCGGGAACAGACACCTCTGAATCCGTGCTGTCGGTGAATAGCCAGGTTTCAGTGAAGGCCATCAGGTCTGGACGGATCACTAATGCAATCAAATGTAACTCATCCCATTTATTGCTTAGAATGCGCAACTTGGCGATTAACACGCGTAGCCTATTTGTGCGCTTTATTGTCCCGGGATGAGGAGAAGGAATGTCCAACGGGCTCACAGGGTCTTCCGAACCACGCAAAGATCCACCATCTGGAGGTCAGTTTCACAATTTCCTCGGCGTGTTCGTAGCTCCTCAACAGCCTCCTTCATTTTCACCCGATCCTCTGGAGAAAGTTCAAGCACTACGTAATACGGCTCAGCTTTAAGACGCGAGGTCCGTCGCAGAATCCGTCGCCATTCCTCTTTCCCTTGGCACATGACTTTGAGTAGGCGACCTTTGGGTGGATCCTTTCAAGAGGATTCAGCCAAAGGAAGCAATTGCTCCCTGTCGGGCGGGAATGCGGAGACGATGTTAATTCCCTGTTTCTATTCGTCAAATAACAGAGAGACCAAGCGCTCGAGAAGTATTTGGTCGTCCGAAATGCTTTCCGCTGGGATGGCTTTGTTTAAGTCGACTGCGTTCCTAATGATGAGGTAATCCTGCTTGCCGAATAGGGACTTTGAAAGCGAAATTGGGCGTTAAAGTCCTTAACCGTTAACCATAAACCTGAATCCATGGTTAAGGACTTTCGAGACCAGTTTGAAGGCGAAATTTGCCCTTCCATTAACTGCAGTAATTACACAGGGAATGACTTTACCGAAAGGCCGAAGGATGTGCACCACTGATGAGTTCCAATATGGCGAAACGGCCGTCTGGTGCTTTTCCGGAGAGCAGGTCGACATATCTTAATTGTCGGCTGATTACGACGAACAAAAATACTCACCAAAATCCTTCCATTCATAAGTAAGACTTTACCTTGTCCAATCAGAAACCTAGGTTAAACAGTGAATAGCAGATACATCAGCGGAGCATGCATGGACATAGACGGTTGACCTGGGGCGGTGTGAATCAACGGCCGTGCACGCACCACGACGCTACGCACGCACTTAGGCGGTACCCCGGTACGACGCACCTAGCCGCTACCCCTGTTCGCCCAACACATTGGCTACCCACCTACGCTCGCACACCGCTGGGAGGAGGAGCTCAAATCCCTACCTGCGCCTCCCGTTAATATGTAACGCAGGTATCACTACCGCTTTCTAATATAATGTAAACGTGAGAGTCATAGCTAACCGCCTATATGACATCTTTTTACATGCAGCGTAACGAACTGAAGAACAGGAGAAAGCGGGGTATCATGGTGCACATCCTTCTGCTACGAAATGAAGGAAACCAAGTTTAACATGGCGCCAGGGTCCAGTCCCACTACTCATAGTAATTCCTTGGTATTTCCGTCCCAATAAGCAGAAAGATAGCGAAAATGGAATCCGATACCTTCACAGTAAGAAATCCGTTTACCGACGCATAGTGGTGGCTTCATTAAATAGAAGCACACCAATATTGCCAACAGAGGTCCATGTTCCGTTTGAAACGGTTACGTTTTCTCTCTGCTGTCGCCTGGGTAGTCCAAGTCCACTAATTGGAAAACCTTATTTAGGAAATGTTAATAACTAGATCACCATTTTACACCCTCTGGCTGCTTGCACAACCTTTGGTAGAGTCGAGCCATGCGTTGTCCCGAATCGATTTCAAGTATTTGCTGATATATTGTGTTTTGTTATCCGGTAACACGTTGCTTCCGCAGAATCGTTTTAGTCGAGCAGCTATGATAGTGTTGAAAGGGCAAAGAGGTCGGTTACCTTGCATTTCAGTGAATAGCTTCGTTTTCCGGAATCCGTGTTTGTTGCGGGAACCGGAGTAATTGATCTCCGCCCTCAATGACCGCGTCAGAAGGCGGTGCATCATAAGGCTTACAGTCTCCGACAACGTGTCTCCATGCACACCTTCCAGCTAAGTATATTGCATGCATTTATGAGGTATCATAGAATCCTACCAATAATTGCCTGCGTCCTGCATCCTGCATCAGTATATGGAACGACTGTAGTTCCTCCATCGATGTGCTTGGCAAAGGAAGCTGCGTTGCCCGCCGCCCTGGTTGCCCCGTAATGGTCGCAGCCTTCGATCTCATACAACTCTTCACATACTCCAGTGTCTCCACAATTTTCTGAACATTACCTGCAAATATATACCCTGTTTCAGAAATGTAGGAAGTTACCATCTATGGACTCCAGTTTATTCTTCAGTTGGTCCATGTCGCCCGCAGGAAAATGGTAAAACCTCAAGTACATGCTTACGTTGAATGTCATTCCAGACGCTAGTAGGAACGGTGATGTATGAAGAGTCAGAGGTAGATTCCATGACTAGGACACTCAAGCTACAAAGTTTAAGCACCAACACTGATCCGTTTTCCGAATCTGAGCGCTCGAATTTTCACCAGCGTGAGATGCAGTATTGAACGCTGAACTTTCCTACTAAGAAAACGTTACCCCTTACCTGTACACCCTTTTTGTATCCACCCATGTTGTATTGCTGGGAAGACGACTGCGGTGGTTTTTACCCATCGAGCGGGCCAACTCAGTTAAAGGAAAGATAGGTAGAGCGCCATAGGGATTGGCTGTGGGGATCATGCGCTTCCTGGGGGCTCAACTCCACCGTCGTCCGAAATCAACCGACGTGGCATACGGCTGTGGTGAAATGTTATATAAATGTGGCAACTCACATGAGTCTACGTGGGGTTGTGCTCATGTCTACTGTTGTATCCTGGTCTTCGTGTAAGTTCGAAACTTTGACGGAGTTGGCGATTGAACCAGCCAGATCAAAATCCACTGAAGAAGTTTGACAGCATGGAACTTACTAATAAACCAAAGTACAGTCGCACCTTTTAGGCGTTCCGATTTCATTTTCCGCACGCTCCACAGGACAATCACTTTAATCAAATTTGTTCGCGGTGTCCTTTCCCGCGCGCATACAAATCCCGCAAGGTGCGGTCGCTAGGCAGCATGAAATGCCATTGTCGGTTTTTACACCATGGGCTCATTAAACATGCTGAATATCAAACGTTACGTTCAAGGTAGCGGCGTACAAATAAAATGATCTTGATGAGTAAAAATATCGAAAACTTACAATGTCGCTACCAATATAATAAGCGAATGCGCTCTGCGAAAAGGTGAATAAGCTCACAAGGAAGCTATCTACGTAGAACACGAGTAGTTGAGCAAGTGTAGATACCAATGCGCAACCTGTGCGTTAGGGCGATAACAGCTAGGGCAAACCAGCGTACAAGTTAGGGTAATAAAGCCAATCTGAAAAAATATGTTTGCGATACATAACAAAAACACTAATGGTGCTTCTTATATCTAAGCCACGTCACAACGGCTTCTTACAAATTGGAACTTGCTTCTGCACCTTCGAAAGTCCACAACGAAAAAAGAAGTCCAGTACAGCAAAGCCGAAATGGTAACCAAATCGAGCAGTGCAGGAGGAAGCTGAAAACTTAAGAGCGCGGCACATTTCAAAAAGTGGGAAGTTGACAATTGCTAAGCAATCTTTTACGATTTTTCGTAAGAATAAAACGGCTAAACATCGTTATGCTTAGTTATCAACTAACGTAACCTACACATACGTGTGCACCATTCGCTGGAATACGGTGCAGCTCAAGTAGCCACCAGTAATATACTGAAAGGCTGAAGGAATTCTGAAGGACATTGACGACCGAAAAAAGGTCTTCATGTGCCAGCGCGGAACCGTCCCGAGAAGGCAGAGCGCGCTCAGGGACTTGCGGTCTGCGAGAGCACGGATTATCTTTGCTACATTTCTCTAGCTCAGAAAATATAGTGAGAACCAGCTTCATTTGCGACTAAGATGCTAAGAGCTTAGAATTGGGTTTATACCCGGATAAGGGGTGAAACTTTGCGGCACTGGTGGTTGGGATTTGACGGATTAAGGTTGAAGTCACATTTCCCTTCACCAGGAAAGTGTTGCCCTACGTAGTTATTGACGTTGTTTAGTTATGTAAACGGTAAGTGTAACTTAAGCGTAGTGCCGATATACCTCATAGTTAAAGCATAAAGACGGGGTAAGTGGTTTGTTTATATGCGTTATTTGGATTGCACATTTTGGTGCATTACGTGTTTTCATCATGCAGCTTCAAGTGCATTTGGGACTGGAACAATAGAATAATCCAGTGGATATTCCTACTTTTGCGTATTGTCGGATCGGGAATGGATGGGTCTTCTTAAGATGTCGAAAAGCCTAAAAAAGACCACATCACACCCTGTCAAAACATTTACTGCCCACATTTTCCTGCCCAGCAGCCCTTATCAAGCCAGCTTATGTAAAATAAAACAATGAAAGGTAAGCTAAGAAAACAAGTGGAGGAATGTCAGCTAAATAATCATAATACCAAGGAGAGAAGAAAATTAAAAAAGAACAAAGGAAACGTTGGAGCTACAAGTCGGTTGGGAGAGGGAGAAGGCTTGATACTGCCACCCAAGAGCATCTAACTGACGCTCGAAACCCTCTACCACACTCCATAAACAAGTGCACCGAAAGCGACTTCCAACTTTCAATAAGTCGACGCGACAAGCGCGTTTCCGTCCTTACCCGGTCAGATCGCTGTTTGTGCAGCTTCAACAGGTGACCACAGAGACTAGGGAGCTTGGAAGGACAAAATAGCCTGAACAAGTCTGGAACGATCTTACCCGTTGAGCTACGGTAAGTATCAAGTCTCCTGTAATTCTGCATTGAGTACATACCCAAGCTAAGAAAACCTTCGGGATACGTTTGCCCTCTTAACCAACGCAGTAAACATGTACACACTCGCAAAGCCCTCTCCAGTTCCATTTTGTCCCTTACAAGACAAGTTGGACAAGCCTGGATACAGTACTCTAAGGGAGGTCGCACAAAAGCTGAAAACAGCTTCACAAAGATATTAGCCGTTAGGACACCGAAGGAGCGG
Source organism: Dicrocoelium dendriticum (assembly GCA_944474145.2). NCBI lineage: Eukaryota > Metazoa > Platyhelminthes > Trematoda > Plagiorchiida > Dicrocoeliidae > Dicrocoelium > Dicrocoelium dendriticum. The sequence continues at coordinate 65,021,569 of OX104066.1, forward strand.
CGAATAAACCACATCATACGGAACCCTCTACAAGCAGCCTTCCTCCAATTTTCCCCAGAGTGAAGCACTGTGTGGGCGATACCTCGATCAACCTGCTGAATGATAACCGGGATTCCAATTCCACCAACTACATAGCGCGTGGGAGGCCTAGCACCTCTAATGCGGAGGACAGAACATTTCGCCTGAGTTATGGGCATCAACCATAAGGTTCACCAATCCCAGAGCATACCGAAGGCACTCTGAAGTGCCGCAGAGCCACCAGGGATACGCAAAATGTTGCAGAGCTTGGGGCCATTTTATGACCTGCAGCGGCTTGGCTGAACTCTGTCGTCATATTTCAAGATGTCTTGTTATCATAATACTCCTGTTTCCGATGCTACCAAAAGCAAAGGTTCACGGTGGTGTTCTGTTGTATATAAATCCTCACTATCCGGCAAGCTTACCGGAACCTATCTGAGCGAGGAGAACTTATGCCAGCAATTGTGGTGCACAAGCTGCCTCAGGCGCGCAGAACTAATAGTGTGGTTTATCTATCGGAGCCCATTAAACCGTTGTGGCCATTGACTTCTGCATTTACAGAAGCACATGAGCCGCCCTCAGTTCTTATTGATGGGGATCTAAATGTACCTAAGGCATTTTGGCCAGGGCCTTGGCTTCTTCCTGACCATGGCAAAGTTGAGGTGCAAGCAGCTAAAATGACTAGGGAACCCTGGGCAACGCTGCATGTCACCCAATCGACGAGCGTAACTCCGCACTTGGCATCTTGTCTGGACCTCGTGGCTACGACTTGCAAGCAGAAGATGAACGAGCTCAGTGTCATTGAACCTCAGGCGTACGGTGACCACCGCACCATTGTGGCAAGCTTATAAATGTTGTTACCATATGACAACCAACGGAAGCCGACGTTCAACTAATGGAAGACGGACTTTAACGGACTCGTCTAAGCCGCAAGTCAGACTGATTTACCACTACCAAAGAATGCGCCACTTTATGCCTGTTGGTCATTAATGAAGGGGAAGCTTAACTCGCTCTGCACTCACTTCGTTCCCCCTAAGTATCCAAAAATGGGACCTGTCAAACCGCGTTGGTTTGATACGGAATATTGACAGTTAGCGTGCTGGCGTCGCAAAGTTTGGGCTAGGTTCATCAGCTCGGGTAGTGCTAAATATTACACGGTGTACAAGAAACAGCGTAAATTATGTAACGCCACAAAGCTCAAGCAACGCCGTCAGTTCAAAGTAGAGCTGGCATCCTCGGTCACAACTGCACCCAAATGAATGTTTGCCTGCTTGAAATGTCAACTAGAATCCGGGGTCGACTTACCGGTCTTAGAGAGCTTGGATAAAAAGACGCTCATTCCAAGCGTGGGGCACGATTGCCTTAGCTACGCACTTCATCACTGCATTTTCCAGTAAACCGGCGGCGGTTTCACTACCGGTACAGCTTGCGCAAGTATTGCTCGACAGCCTACAATAAAGCGCAGTTGAAGTGTATCAGCTGCTCCTCAACCTCGATGATGAAAATCCCCGGACCAGGCGGGCGTCACCCACTAATACTCAAGTCCCTATCAATTATCATCTCACCAGCCGTGACAAAACTATTCAGTACCTAGCTCTCTGAAGGATTAGTCCCGAACGACTGGATATGTTCGATAGTGAGACCAATTTCTAAGGGGGCGGTCTGAGTAAAATAGCGAACTATAGGCCGATCTGTTTGCTTTCGGTATTATCCAAAGTTGTCGAGAAGGTTGTGAAAAGTGTCTGCTGTCGTGCTTCGAATTGATGGACGTATTAACGCCAGCCCAACATGGCTTTACGAGACGGCGATCCTGCATCACAAACTTGATGTACGCAAACCGTCATTGAGTACGAGCTCTCAACGAACGGAAGGATGTTGACGGGGTGGATGCCGACTTTAGTAAGTCATTTGGCCGAGTGAACCACGAGGTACTCCTTCGTAAACTGAGGACATGCGGAAGCAGCGGCACGTTACTGAAGTGATTACACGAGTTTACTGTGGGACAAAGGTTTAGCGTACAGTTCAATGACTGCCTGACAGACTTATTGCCATCGATCAGTGGCTTGCCTCAGGGTACTGTACTTGGGCCAGTATTATTTCTTATTCAGATAAACAACCTTCCGCAGCAGCTCCGATCACCATGTGCATGTATTCAGGTGAGTTGAAAATTTGGAGGATCATTGAGGACCAGGACCACGGTACTCGCATCCAGCATGACTTAGAGCAACTGTCAAGGTGGTCCCCTGAAATGCAACTCTCTATTAAAGCAAGCAAGTCGGAGTTCATCAGTATCACTAGACGTCGAGCCACTCGATCATACAACTTGGACGGCCAGTTGCTCCAATTCCGTCAGAGACTTAGGAGTTCTCTCGCGATATGATATGAGATCACTAGAAAACACGGAGCAATTGTACCGTACGGGACTTCGTTTGCTCTGGGCATTAAGACGCTGTTGCTCCACCCGGTCCGAAGTAACCGTCCCTTGTCTATTCACCAAGCTCATTAGACCAAGCCTTGAATACGGCGCCCCAGCTTACCATCCGATAGTTCAGTGGGAAACTGAAAAGGGGAGAAAATACAGTATATCGCAACCAGAATGATACCGAGTCTAGGAAAAATTTCGTTTAAATAACGTTATCAAAGACTCGGACCCTACAAACTGTCTTATAGCCAAATAAGAATTGACCTCGTTATGACCCATCGAGTACTACACTTAACTTACTTTCCCATACTGCGACCAATATTTCACCTGCGGGAACCGTGTAACATCCAAGGACACGGTTAAAAACTTAGGGTCCCCAGCATGAACAAAGTATCACATCAGCTTTGTATCGAACAAAGGACCGTAAACTTATGGCGTACATTACCAGAAGGATTAATAGAGGCCGCTTGTGTGAAGTGTTTTAAAACACGTATCGACGATTATTTCGGAAACCGGTGCTTTTGTGAAACCATAGATATGCAATGCAAAAATGACCCACTATGCCCGGAAATAATGACACCAATACTAATAAACGATTAACGGACCAGACACAACAGCTGATGATTCACAAGTAAATGTTGTAGATTTTCTGCATTCGATAAAATTGTACTGAAACTTTTCCACTTGCTCTTAAATCCTTCCTCAGTCTCAGTCTCATCAGCAAACAATAGCGCAGATTCTTCAAGCTTCTTGGGTAGTTTATTGACAAATTGCGAAAAGCAGCGGCACTAGAACCAAGCCCAGCGTAACGCTAATTAGAACAGACTGTCTAAGCAAAGGGTTGGGCCACAAGCGAACACAATGTTCGCTCCCGTCTAGGAAATCTGAGAAGCAGTTAAGAGCAGCTCCGGATTCCCCATCCGATCAAAATTTCAATGAGAGTCGCTGATGTGAAACAATATCAAAGGCTATCGAGAAGTCAATGAAAAGCATGTAGAAAACGTGACCGATTTCTGTTGCCCCAGTCCGACTTTCACTAGCTACAAGTGAATTGGTCAGACATGAAAATTCCTTACGGAACCCGTGCTGTACCGCACTGAGAAGATTAAGTTGTTCAGGTGATTCTCCACTGAATCCCTGACTAATTTTTCAAACAACTTTACTACACTTGTTAAGTTGACAGGCCGGTAGTTCGCGGGCAGAGCTCTCACACCGCCCTTAAAAATCGGACAGATGATTGCCTTCCTCCATTCCGAAAGTAAGACACAGCTGTCGACCGCTAGTGTAAATCTGCATGTCAAGGGACTACCTAGCTCAGCAGCCAACTCATGCATCAACATCGGATGGATTGAATCAGGGCCAGAAGAGTTGGAAGGATTTAGCCCTTGCAATAGCCAGAATACTTGTGCCTCCTTTATGCTGGTTTCACTCAGGTAAGAATCCCTCGGGACTTTTGTGACCAGCTCAGCCTGAAGGTGGACAGGCTTCACAGGAAAGGACACCAGTATAGTGTTCGCTAAGTATACAAGCCTCATCGTAGTCCATACGCCCACTGGACCCGACCGCTCATAGTAAAGCCGGTATAGAGGATTTTACACCGATTAGTCTTCTTAGGTAAGCAAAGGACTTTCGATTCGTTACGGCTGCGTCAGTCAAATTCTTTTCCTACTGAAGACGAAGTGTCTTGAGTTGTTGCTTACATTTACGTTTAGCCGCCCAATAGCTTTCGTAGGTGCTCGTTGATGAAGCGGCTTGGTAAGTTCACCGGCAGTTGGAGCGCTTCCCGAGTAGGTATTTACCTGTAGGATCTATCCAAGGAGACGGCGCCCTTGTCACTCCTCTCTTAAAGTGTCGGATGTGGGGAGCAGAGATCTAGGTTAGGTATATCTTAACTTTCACTCATGCTGCCTCAACGTTGTCAGCCACGGTGATCGCGCAACGCATAACTAAAGCTTTGTCTCGCACTGCGCTAAAGTCTGCCAGCCAAACATTTAGACATGCCTCAGCGGTAGTTTAATGACACGTAGTTAGAGCACATCGAAAGGAGATACAGGCATGCTCACTGGCTAATAGAGGAGAGCAGTAGGTAATAATACTTACGAAATCGTGTGGCTGCACAAAAATGAGATCCAAGGTAGACGGATTTTCGTTGTGCACATATCTGGTCCGGAGGTCCACGAACTGATGCAAAGGCAGTTGCAACGTTAGCTCGGGGAGATCTGGACCGAAAGTGCCGTCCGCCGAACCGCAGGATAGATCAGTTCGGTAGACTTCAGTGAGGATGAAGTCACCCAGTAATGGCCACCTACTTGCAGCCTAAGATTAACTTCAGTAACCCCCCTGGAGATACTTCCAGGGCTTTGATACGCTATTACAACGGTAAACCGAGCAGCAGAGGTGCGTAAAACAGTCGATAGGGCTTCAACAGTTTGATCTGACGACTGGATACACAGGCCCTCAACACACTTTATGTTTACAACTCACATAAAGAGCGACGCCCCACCTTGGCGGACAACGGAGCCATCACGCTGCTTTTTGTTACATGGAGCTCGAGCGTGATTTGAGGCGTGGTGATTACTGCGGCGGATCAAAGGCAAAGGACTGCAAACCAGCTCCTTGATGCTTTTCGTTATCCACTCATTTAGTATCGATGTGTGCACAGCAAACAGCAGGGTATGAAAGGGAAACAGTTAGATGCATGCTAATATTAACTGCTGATTAATCTCTCTGGTGCAGGTGCTACAACAACAAGTCTCGGTTTTCCGGCGAGTTGAAAGTCAGGCAATATGAAATTAACCGCGCCTGCTTGAGGTATAGGCATATATCCCAATTGGAGAAACCCTGTCTTTATCCGGTTAAACGGCGGCTTGATAAATAAATAAATAGTTTATTCTCGAAGTTGTCGAGACACACCAAACAAGGCATGATCAATATTTACATGCGATATTGTTTCGCAACAAACACGATGCTATGAGTGTAGACGGCAGTAAGCCGAAGGTTGTACAGGCTGCGGAAATTGTGTGAGTATTCATGAGGGATGTAGTCTTCAATGAATGACGAAATGTTGAATTCTAGCGTGCGTAGTGTAAACAGTCAGGACACTACATGTGTAATGAAGACGATACATACAGGCATGGTGCAACGTATTGTTGAAGGTGTCAAGGCAAAATTGACTAATGATTCTAGAATTTGGTGTGCACAGCATCCGGCATCCGTCTTCTGTTAAATAAATAGATAAATAAAGATTTTATTCTCGACAATGCGAGACACGCCTCTTGGGCATGATCAGCATATTGCAATATTGTACATGATAGCAGAATAAGCAGCAACAACAGGGGGAGTAGTACAGTCGGAGACAGTAGTGTGGGCCCATAGAGCCCAAAGATGGTATGTAGTATATGTACACAGAATGCGAGAGGTAAACATAGTAACCAGATCACTAAGATGGTATGCTGCTGACGAACTAGTCCGATGAGGTCCCGTGCACAGTGTGGGTCAGTGAGTGAAGTATGAGGAAACGAGTAAAAAATACTTAAGAATAGTAGCATGTCACTAATCAGATATGTAGGCTTGTTCGTGCGAGAGCAGATTTATGCACAGAACTTGTCAATGTGGTGTCGGTCAACTTGCCAATGTGTTAGGGGCGGTGACTTTATTGAGTGGCGTGTCACATCCGCTACGTCGCAGTGTTGTTAAACAGGCATTGGTGGCTTTTTGTAGGGAAATCGCTCGCCAGACGAAGACCCACCACGTCCTGGAACACTGCCGGCTGGTGATATAACATTGGCAAGATTGTATCTGACCGATTGCCCTCGCGGATATTCGCAGTCACGTAACGCCACTTTCTTTCCTATGGCTGTGTAGTCGGCTTCGGAGTCCAGTGCAAGTGGTTGGAACTGTTGAAGTCAGACGACTCAGGTGACTTGTATTGAATTGATCAATTTTCTAGGTTCTTTAGTGTGTCAGGATTATGAAGTGCGGGTTTTTTCTTTGTTCTTTATTGTATCCGTGCCCAAGGGAGCGTCGCAGGTATGTCCTCAGCGGTGTTCTGTGCAAGTAATGTTATCCTGTAGAACAAGGGGGAGAAAAATGATGCACCGAGCAAACTGCCAACAAAATTGAACAGGACTATGTTATTGTATAAATATAAAAGTTTATGGTAAAATTGTGCTGGCTGAAAGCAATGGAGTGGCCTTATATGTTGTACATCCTATCCGTATCCGTAGTTTTGCGTTGCAGCACGAGACCCGATATTTGCTGAATGTGAGAGGAAGATGCTGGACGAATTCGCCTAGCGTATGTAAAAGTTGTTCTGTTTGAAACCGTGGGTATCAGGCGTTGTTAACCGGTAAATGAGTTGAGTGAATCAGAAGAACATAGTGAGTGGTTTGATAAGCGCTTAGGATATAAGGTGAGCGATCTGTTGACAGTGCTAGAGCTTATCGTTCGAACATGTACGAGAGCCAGTGAAGTTATTACCCCGGGTTTGAGGCCATGAAAATAATAACGCAACCTGGGCAGTAACCGGATGCTAGGCAGCTGGGTGAAAGGGTGAGACAAAGTGTCAAGTTTGTGACGAGAATGGGATTTATATACTACAACTGTAGCGACAGTACGGTTGCAAAGCTAGCCCTAAAGGGACCTCGAATAGCGGAAAAAGGTAGGGACTTCTACAGTGCAACAGACAGGTCAAATATAAATAAATAAATCAATAAATGGTATATTCTCGGTAAAACGAGACACACCCGTAAAGGCGTGATCAAATATGCATACGAGCATAGCTTCATAGGAATGTTAAAACATTTCGTTTCAATGAAAGGTATGAGTGAAAATATGTAGTCCATATGAGCGAGCATATTGTCAGGTGATTGTCAGACCAAGGGACATCATGGCTTTGTGGCGCACAAAAGTCCGTCAAAACACAGGTTGGGGGTAATTTCACCAGGTAGTGATCCTTGAGCACAGGAGCCCAAACAAGGTTTTGTTGTAACCAGCAACCATTACGAGATAGGGATGATCTGTGCTCCAACAAAGCATTTTTCATAGTAGAATTAGTTGCGCAGGTTGGATGTAGAAGGCTGAGGACTGCGTCAGGGTGAAATGCTTAGCTGTGACTTTATTTTGTGGCCAGTCACATCCGCCACCTTGCAGTGTTGTTAAGCGGACCTTTGTGGCTTTTTATAGGGAGAACGCTTGCCAGGCGAAAACCCACCACGTCCTGGAACACTGCCGTAGCTTCCGTTGAACTGTAGTGCAAGTCGGCCATGCATCGTATAGACCGATTTTGCACTCTATTATTCGCAGTCGGTTGACAGCCAAAATTATTCGTTGGTTGGGTGAATGGCTTAGTAATGATCCTGCAGCAGTCGTTGAAGCCGGTCAGTGATGCAAAATTCGAAGCGTCGGATGATAATGATGCAGGTGAGTAAACACATTGTTACTAGAGGCCGGCTGTTTCTATTATATTCTTGTTCGGCCCGCAAACCGTGTCCAGCTATCCACGCTGGACTTGTCATGGGGTCGGTGAGTGAAGTTGTTTCTTGTGGTAAAAACGCCATTCTCCGCAAAGTGGATTCGGGATTCCTTCAAATGTAAGTAAGTGTAACTGTTTCTATAGCCAAGTGAAAATTTTATGGAAGGCCATCGGAAAAGCCACGTATATGTGTGCCACTGTCCTTGAAATGACCTCAGAATAGCTCCAGGTGACTGGCGAAAAGGAATGTTTGAGGTAGTGAAGGTAATCACGACAGAGTTGTTTGTCTTCGGTTGTGGAACGGAGGCTCTATATAAATATATTATTCCAGGTGAGTAAATTGTTCTCTATGAGTACGAGGCGAGCTAAACCCATTTGTTTAGACCCCGTAAAGGTAACGTCTCCAAAATGGCGGAAAGAGCTCCAGTTAGACAAGTGCGTGGGTTTTCTCATTTCCCGGTGAAAGGTGCAAGCGTTTGAGGATGGGTGATACCGGGTGTCGGGTTAGTTATGTGGAAGAAAATGCTTGCTGACAGGCCTTCAACTTTATTAATGGGAGAGAGAAGGGCTTGAATACTACAGTTGTAGTTAGAAAAGAGTTGTAGGGCCAGCGCTGAAGGGGACTTGGAATATCAGTATTGTGAACAGTAGCCGCAAAAGATGCCACGTGTGCCTATCTGATGTGGACATCCACGGTGGAACTTTGAAGTTAAATAGACTGCTAGTTACAACTCACTAATATGTGAGTTGCTGGCAGCATGATAAGTTAGTATACATGAGCGGCACGCTTTATTAGACTCAGCATAGTCTGATAGGTGTACAGTATGGAATACAAGAGAGAGAACAGACAGCAATACTTGCGACCGCTGTAGAGAGAAAAGGTCAGTGGTGCCGGCTCCGGAAGTGACCAATAGGAAGGAAATAACACAGACAGCACCACCAATCGCTAAGTTTTCACCCCGAGATTTGCGATGACGACAGGAGGTGAAGAAAAAGTATACAATGGAGTATGGTTTAACCTAGGAGTGGAAGAGACACAAAAAGTTCAAGTGCTCAGCATTTGGTGCTAGTGGAATAAGAAAGCCATCAGTCCAATAGACGGGGATATGAGAATTAAAATTGCATGGCAGCCGATGAGCTGAGACCAGTGGTACTTATACCACCACTGAATAGTTGCGCTATGGACGAAGAGAGACGCCAAACAAGAGAGGGACACATTAATGTGAGCTGAGATGCATGATGGTGGAGCCGGGAGCCAAACTCAATCGGAGACCGGAAATTTGGATCGCGGTAGGCGTTACCAAGCATAGAGAGAATGATTCAGACAAGGAACAGTGTCATAAGGTTGTAAATTATATCAATGAGGACTGGTCGATGGCAGCCGATGCTCAAAGCAAGAGAGGCCTTGGTTTGAGACCTATAGGCATTTGGAGCCTGAGAGAACTGACTTGTCCCAAATGTTTTGGAATGAGAGGCACAGTAGGAAAGATAATCAAAAGTGGCCTGGGATGTTGCGCTGACGTTAGTGGTACGTATACCGCCATTGAACTGTTGCAATATAGACCAAATGAGAGGCCAAACAAGAGTGGGGGACGTAATTGTGTGCTGAGAAGCATGATAGCGGAGCCGAGAGGCACAACTCAACCAGGGACCTGAAATTGCAATTTCGGTAGAAGGACCAAGCATGCAGATTATATATCAGAAGGAGGCGAGTACATGAGGCAGTTAATTATACAAATGCGAACATTTGTCGATGGCAGCCGATGCTCAAGAATGAAGGGTTGGCTTGAGACCTAAGGGCATTTGGATCCTGAGAGGCCGGACTAGTCCGATAGGTTTAACAGTGAGTGCCACAGTAGCAAAGAGAATCAGACGGGAACTAGTAAATTGCGCTGACGTTAGAGCCACCTATACCGCCATTGAACCGATGCGATATGGACCAAAAGAGAGGCCAAACAAAAGAGGGAACGTAATTGTGGGCTGAGAATCATGATGGTGGAGCCGAGAGGCAAAACTCAATCAGAGACCTGAAATTACAATTTTGCAGGAGTCCAAGCATATTGATAATGCATCAGACGGAAGCGAGTGTCATGAGGCTGTTACTTATGTCATTGAGAAATCTAATGGATGCTCAAAGGAAAAGAAGCCTTTGTTTGAGACCTATAGGCATTTGGAGACTGAGAGGCCGGACTAGTCCAAAAGGTTTAGCAACGTGAGCCACAGTAGCAAGAATATATAGCGACGCCTGGGACTAGGCATACAGATAATGGATCCGACGGAGATGAGGATCATGTGGCCGTTACTTATACCATTGAGAACCTTAATCGATGGCAGCCGATCCTCAAAACAAGGGACGCTTTGGCTTGAGACCTATAAACATTTGGAGCCTGAGAGGCAGGACTAGTCTAAAAAGTTTAAGAATGAGTGCCACAGTAGTAAAGAGAATCAAAGGTGGCCTAGGATGTTGCGCTGACGCTAGTGGTACCAACACCACCATTGAACGGTTGCGAGATGGACCAAAAGAGAGGCCAACCAAGAGAGAGAGACGATGCTTGTGGGCTGAGAAGAATGATAGTGGAGCCGAGAGGCAAAATTAATCAAGGACCGGATCTTTCGATTACGGTAGGGGGACCAAGCGTACAGATAGTGAATCGGACGGAAACGAGAATCATGAAGCCGTTACTTACACCATTGAGAACCTTAATCGATGGCAGCCGATCCTCAAAATAAGAGAGGCCTTGGCTTGTGACCTATAGGCATTTGGAGACTCAGCGGCCGGACTAGTCGAAAAGGTTTAAGAATGAGTGCCACAGTAGTAAAAATAATCAAAGGAGGACTAGGATGTTGCGCTGACGCTGGTGATACCTATACCGCCAGCGAACTGATGCGATATGGACCAAAAGATAGGTAAAACAAGAGAGGGGGAAGTAGTTGTGAGCTGAGATGCATGATTGTGGAGCCGAAAGGCAAAACTCAATCAGAGACCAGAAATTGCAATTTTGTAGGGGACCATGCATACCGATAATGTACCAGACGGAGGCCAGTATCATGAGGCTGTTTCATATGCTATTGAGAACTTTAGTCAATGCTCAAAGAAGAGAAGCTTTTGCTTGAGACCTATAGGCATATGAGGCCTGAGGCCGGTGTGGTCCAGAAGGTTTAAGATTGCGAGGCTCAGTAGGAAAGCGAATCAAATATGGCCTGGTACGTTGTGCTGACACTACGGGAGCGTAAACCACCATTGAACAGTTGTGATATGGACCAAAAGAGAGGCCAAACAAGAGAAGAGATCGTGGTCGTGAGCTGAGAAGCATGATACTGGAGCCGTGAGACAAACCTAATCAAGGACCGGAACTTTCGTTTGCGGTGGGGGACCAAGCATACAGATAAGGTAGCAGACGGAGAAGAGTATCATGAGGCCGTTACTTTTACAAATGAAAACCTTAGTTGATGGCAGCCGATGCACAAATGAAAAGAGGCCTTGGTTTGAGGCATTTGGGCATTTGGGGCCTGAGAGGCCGGACTAGTCCAATAGGTTTAAGAATGAGTGCCACAGCAGTAAAGAGATCAAAGGAGGCCCAGGATGTTGCGCTGACGTTAGTGGTACCTACACCACCATTGAACGGATGGGATATGGACCAAAAGGCAGGCCAAACAAGCTAGGGGCACGTAATAGTGAGCTGAGATTCATGGTTGTGGAGCCGAAAGGCAAAACTCAAGCAGAGACGGGAACTTTTGATTTCGATAGGGGACCAAGCATACGGGTAATGTAGCAGATGGGAATTCCTTTCTTGGTACCAAATATGGACAGCAGGGGGCATGTGATCAGTGCATAACGCGAAGTTCCGACTATGCAACATCGTATACAACTTTTTGACTACGAACACAATTGCTACATCTGATTTTTAGATTTGTATGTAATTCCGTCGTTGTTATTTGCTTGCGTGAAACATGACTGACCACTTTTCGCCTGCCATCCGGAAACTGATGCAAGAGTGCTGCTCTACCCCGTACTCTGGAGTGTCAGCAACAATATCGATAGGCAGCTTGGGGTCATAGTTTGTAAGTGCAAGATTAGTAGTTAAAATGCGCTTTATTTCAATAAATGCCGACTGACCAGCTGGGGGCCATACACATTTTGCATTATTTTTCTAGAGTTATTTTAGTGGCATCATTAGCTAGTGCATAGTATGGACAAGGTTATTGTAATAATTAACTGGTCACAAAAGCGACTGAAGTGTTTTCCTGTCCTTTTATGTTTGTATTGGTTGGATTACCATTATATTTGATGGATCAGGACGATGATCACTGGCATCAAGGATTGAACCAAGATACGAAATTCGCGACATGATGAACACACATGTGTCGATTCGCAGCCTAAATCCGAAAGGCCTGATCCTGTCAAACACTTCATTTAGTTGTGCCTGATGTAGCTCAAGTGAAACGGCTACGATTATCATGTCATCCATGTAAGCCACAGCAAAAGGTAACCAGTTTAGCGTAGTGTCCAGTGCTCGTTGAAAAATTGCCGGAGCACAATTACTTCCAAACGGCAGTCTGTTGTATTAATATATGCCTTGATGAGTATTAATGGTGAGAAACTGTCTTGATTCCTCATCTACTTCGACTTGTAAATAGGCACCAGAAAAAAGTAAATTTTCGAAACTATTTTGCCACCATTTAACTGAGTAAATAAATCATCCGGAATTGACAGTGGGTATTGGTGAGTCTGGAAAGTAACATATAGTCCAAGTTAAAGATCACCACAAATACATACTGTGCCACCGCCTGCTTCGCTACCACACATGGAATAGCTCAGGTTGAATACGTAACCTTAATTAGCAAACCAAATGTCTCCAAGCGATTCAGTTCTGAATCAACCAATGGGGCGGCTGGATAGGGTACTGGCCTTTTAGGACGGCATAATGGCTTTGCTTCATGTGCGACGTAAAACGTAGCCCGAACTTTGGTGCACACTTCAAATTCCAGTTTAAAAACACTATCATACTTTTCCTGTAAGTTTGCCGAAATATCATATTTTACTTTGGTTGCAACAGTTGCGACATCGCTTGAAGGCACACGTTGCATGCATTGAGTTCGGGAATCGCAAGTTGTTTTGATTAGAAGATCCCATAACTTTAACTAACCTACCCAATCAATGCCTAATAAAGTTAGATCATTTTCTGCTACAAGGTAACATGTTCTACTGCATTTATTGTTTCGAAATGTGAACGCACATTTTAATTGTCCCCAAAAGACGATAGGTTTGCCAGAAGCGTTTCGAGCAATAAGTTTTGTAACACAATACTCTGGTCCGCCAAAGCTTTTCCAAGACGAATATGAAATGAAAAGTCAATATTAGCGACCATTTGTTTTCGATATTTCTTCATTAAGCTAGTACAAGTGTATACCAATTACATCGATTAGACAGACTAGTGAGTCGTTAAAACGTGGCAAATGCCGTTTACAAGAGGTCATCTATCGCTAATATTAAATGCTTGTTATGTCGGAAGCCGTGTCAGTTCGTAAGGTAACTGGTAAATTGTTACTTAATAACGGGACAAAATTTCGGCCATGCCTCCCACGAGAACAGTACGCAGTGGGCACTAGAGCTGTCTACCTTCTGAAGCACGTTGAATGGTGCTGCTTGAACAGGTAGACCCAGGGTCCCAGTTTGTGATTTAATGAGCCACAACCTTGACATGCATGGGATCGAAATGCACAAAAAACATGCTAAGTGTCAGGCGCCACAATTCCAGCATGGTGTATTTGGTCGTTGAAACCCGCCTCTGCTTTGAAAAGCTGTTCTGTTTCACTCGGGATTTGGTAATTTTATCAACAAACTTCAAGTCTGAATAACAGCTGTCTCACTGCATCATTTGTGAAGCACACATTAGGTTCATCATTCTGGAATATTCCGTGGTTAAATCGGGGAAGGGCAAGGTTTGCGCTTCCATTGTCCTCGGTGCTATCCAAGTTAGTTTGAGTGGCTGCATAGTATATTCTTAATTATGGTGGTATTAAGGTGTGCTTCGTGAGAACGGTTATGAGAAAGTAAGGTGATGACTAGTGGTGTACTTGAAGTTCACGGTCCCTGGGTCTGACTTGACCTGACCTGTGAGTACTACGCGGTAACTCGATTTTTGGCCGTGTCATACCGCTCGAGCTTTTCAGCTGAAATAACGTGGAAAACAGTGTTTGAAAAAACACTTAAAGGAAATTTGACTATTGTCAAATTTTCTCTGGTCCCAGGTATTTGGGTCGATTAAAGTGGTGCTGGCCAAAGTGCCTCTGGCGCTTACTGGTAACTTTTCCGGTCGTTCACAGTTTTAATCACGTTTGCACCCTGTTTTTGCCTTTTTATTTCGGTCGTTTTCCTATTGTATACGTGTTATAATTCTACTCCGTTTGCCACAAGAACATGGCTGTCTCGATAAACACCGAGACGGATGGACCTATGGTGTTCTCGTTTGATGAGTCTACTGCAGCTTGTGCTGCGACGTAGTCGCAGCACAGTTACTCCGCAAAACCTAGTGCGCAATAAATAGTTTCGTGTCATTTTATGGCATGATTCCCGGCTATGTTTCTGGCTTTGCAGTTTTATTCAATTCTGTGCAAATGTGATATTGCATTTGTTTAAATGTGTCAGAAGCCAGATACACAACATTACCACACAAAACCTAGTGCGCAATAAATAGTTTATGGTCATTTTATAGCAGTATTCCCGGTTATCTTTCTGCCTTTGCAGTTTTATTTAAATCTGTGCAAATGTTATATTGCAATTGTTTGAATGTGTCGGAAACCAGATAGCGTCACGAACAGTATTTTCGAATCCGTACGCCATGGAGTCTGGTGTAGCCGGTCTGCGGGCTTCACGGTAACACGTTAAAAGGTAAGAGGTCGATCGGTTTCGCTTCCTGTTGTCATTGCCCTCACGTTCCTCTCCGGCACTTTTCCTTTCCTCTTTCGTGCTTCCTTAGCTGCTTCCTTTACATCGGCCTCTTACTAGGCGACTCGAGCGTACAGCCGTCTACCAGGTATTTATTTTGCATTGCAGCTTGTCGCACTACTTGGACATGGAAGAGCTCAAAACGCCGGACCGGAGGAATATTACACTGGTTTCCGGGGAAGCTTCCTTGACGTTCTTTTGACAGTTTTGATGCGTTTAATAGTTTGTTTTCGGACTTCATGCAGCTTAAGTACGTCAATTTTGTATCCTACAGCGGCTGAAAGTGTAACGTGTCACAGGTGAATTACGACAGGATCATTTATCGATGTGTCCGCTGTGCACGTCGCAAGTCAACAAGTACAGGAATGAGACGTGTTTAGTAGGATTTTGCTTCTATTATTCTAAACCTTACAGCTAACGTGATACTAACTGCAAAGCTCGCGTTAACCATTTTAGAACGGGGCGCAAGCTGGAAGTCACAACCTTTGATGTGTCTCACAATTACCTAGTTAAGCGCTCTCTGTTTGAGAGAAACCCCACCAATCGCCGTCTCACACTTGACGAGTTCCTTCAGTGATGGGAGTACCGCGGCTCTGAGTACAAGTCAACAAACCGTACCCCATCATATTTCACGTGCACTTAAATAAATAAATAAATAAAATGTTTATTCTCGACTGAGCGAGGCACGTCTGCACAGACATGATCATGTTAAGAGTACAAACTGTGATCAGTCAATGTACAATGGATCAATGAGATTGTCACATAGATTGTTATATAAATGTATGTAAGTGTGTATGTGGGCGGGTTTAGCCGTGTTTATGGAGTTCGTAAATGTATTCCAGTCTTTTTGCTCGTGCTTGAACGTGTGGCCAGTGTTAAATGGGTGCTTGATGGCTGTGGACTTGAAGCGGTCGTCCGGATAAGCAATGGGTGACTTTAGTTGGTGGCGAGTCACAGCCGCCACGTCACAGTGTTGTTAAGCGGACATTTGTGGCTTTTTATAGGGAGAACGCTTGCCAGGCGGAAACCCACCACGTCCTGGAACACTGCCGCCGAACTATTTGCTGGAAGGGGTAAACCCAATCCACCCAGCTGGCACCACGAGGAGGTTGTTCGGCCAGCCAGCCGATTGATAGGTTGATAGGTTGATAGGTTGATAGGTTGTCGAATTTGAGCCGTCGGGTTCCCCTCAACCAGAGGTATTATGCAGAATGGGGTGCCGAAGTAAATTATTCTGTGCAATTTAAACTCCCATTTTCACTTTATTGTAGCGTCGACATGGATGCTAGCCCAGTAAAGAAAACGCTGAGAAGGAAAAAATTGTTCAGATAAAAACTCTCATTCAATTACCCGACAGTAGGCTATACGTTCACACTACTATTATATTTCAGGCGATGAATACGACTTTGTGTAATGACACCCTGCATGAGACATGCGCGTCCAAGGCGCGAATATACTGAACAACGCTGCACCTTTTCTCGCTGCTTTCTGTTAAATACAATGCAGCGTTGTTATTGCGGTTTCTGAGCTCCCTTGGGATTAAAGCATTTTAACAATTAACTGGACTAGCGGCACGTTTGTTGCCAGTGTAATAGGACCCAGGTCGGTTGTATATAGGCTCCATCAGTGGCACATTTGGTGTCAACGTAATAGGACGCAGTTGGGTTGTAATAGCATACGGCTCGAAGTCTCGTGGTCGTTGTATATAGGCTCCATCAGTGGCACATTTGGTGCCGATGTAATAGGACACAAGTGGGTTGTAATAGCACACCGCTCGAAGTCTCGTGGTCGTTTGGACGAGAATTGGTAATTCAAAATCAATTTAGGGTTTGGGTTTGCGGCTACTGCATTGCGTAATTATAATTAATATGTGGCTTTCCGCTTCGTGTTTACGATATTTTTACCATGAAATTTTCGTTGCTGAAGTTCAAGCGGCGTTGGAAGATATACTGGGTGACCAAAAGGTCGTCCATAAGGTGTACATTTGCACTGCTGAGGGCCAAAAGTCTGGTCATTTAGGGAGTTACAACACTCACACGACGGCAGACGCTTTCGCTGCTCGCCCTAAAGGGATGCATATTCAGTCAACCTTACGCGCTAATCGAGTACAGACTAGTAAGTACGTACTAACACAGTGACTAATTATTCGTCACACATAGCGAGCTAAAAGTCACTTGTGCTGACCGAAAGTACGGTTAAATAGAAGGATTTAACGCACTAAACCGCGCCGATAATTATTTGGAACATTAGTTAACCATATCCATGGACATATGAAGACATTTAGCTTTATCTCCTTCTGCTTCTACGCGAGTGGCCAAAAGCACGCTTCAGTGGGAGGGCTTGCTGTACATATGTTTGGATAAATGCTAATTCATAGCTACAATAATGCTGCATAAGATTCCTATGATTTTACAAAATCTTCGCTGTTAAAGAAGCCACTTAATTATGTCTGCTATGATGAATGCACTGCTATGAAACTCACAAAAACCCAATTGTTACTTATTTCATTATGTTAATAATGCGTTTCACATTAAAATTCCGAGGCTAAAAATATCGGCACAATAGCAGACTAATTAAATAGTCCAGGACGAAACTAAAATTGGACGGCTTGAATTTTTAATAAATGGGCTCCGAAACGGTATGCTTGTCTTTTATACCTTGTAGTGAATGATTTCTACTTTAGTTGCCAATATTGCATTACTGTTACGCATATTTAAGGCAAATATAGCTGCATGCATTACACACTTCGATGTTTCTCCATCGATACGTGGACGCATAGTAACGCCAGTTGGATATTAGCAATTTTGCAACACAGCGGGCCCAGCTGATTGAGTGGACACCAGTTTGCATTCATTTCAAAACCGTTTTGCTGCACATCTCGTCTGTGTTCTGTTTTGCGTTTAACAACATCTAGACATGACGCCAAGAAGACGCATAAAAGATAACCCACGGACTAATAACGGACGCTCGTGACAACAAGCTTGTCACAAAAGAAAGCTTTTACGGTATAAGTTTCGGAAATCCAATGTTTTAACGGACTTCCAAGACTGCGAATTAGTTAAATGCAGCATCCATGAAAACACGCGACCTTATTTTGACTTTTAGCATTACAATGCGCTCACTGTGCAATATTAGACATAAGATTGTGGAAATTTCTTTGTCTAATTAATTTACCAAATTTACAGCATTTTGCTAACCGTATTGCTAAGCATTCGAATCGGCGGCAAACAATTGATAGCTTTTTAGCACACTAAAACACAGTTTTAAGGTTACACCAGATTAGAACGTCAGAGTCTAGAGGTCAATTGTTTCACTCCCGTCCGACCAATCAACAAACGTCACCATCTTTAAAGTACCCTGCTAGGACTGCGACTACCGGCAGCCTTATCGTTAGAAAGTCGCTCCGGTGTTTCACCGCTCGGGATTTTCTTTACTGAAGTCCTTGTTTGATAACAGTAGTTGAATATCTCTACATAGAAAATTTGGCTTTGTCAGTTTTCTTGTACTCTGAAAGTACTTGGAAGTGCCAATATACTCGGAATCTATTGTGTGCCTTCCTTTGTCACGACGCAGTTTCCCCAACGATACATACACGCATGGTAACGCGAGTTGAATATCAGCACTTTGCAACACAGCGTGTACAGCTGAGTGAGTGGACACCAGTTTGCATTCATTTCAAAACCGTTTTGCTGCACATCTCATCTGTGTTCTGTTTTGCGTCTAACAACATCCAGACAGGACACGGAGGAGACGCATAAAAGATAACCCACGAACTATTACCGGACGCTCGTGCCAACATGTTTGTTACAAAAAATGTTTTTAGGGTATAAGTGGCGGAAATGCAATGTTTTTAACGGACTTCCAAGATTGCGAATTAGGTAAATACAGCATCTATGAAAACAGGTGAACTAAAGTTGACTTTTAGCATTAGAATGCGCGCACTGCACAATATTAGATATACGTAAGTGGTTATTTTTTGTCTAATTGATTTACCAAGACTGTGAGTGCTACGCGGTAACTTGACTTTCTGGCGTGCCATACTGATCGAGATTTTTAGTTGAATTAACGTGGAAAACAGTGTTTGAATAAACACTTGAAACGAAATTTGACTATTGTCAAATTTCCTCTGATCCAAGATATCTTGGATCGATTAAAGTGGTTCTGGTCAAAGCGTCTTTGGCGCTTACTGGTAATTTTTCCAGTTTTTCCCAGTTTTAACCCCGTTTTGCACCCAGTTTTTGCCTTTTTACTGTGGTCATTTATCTATTGCATACGTGTTATAATCACTCTGTTTTCCACTATGTCGGTCTCGCAATGCACCGAGGCTGTTGTTCCTGATGGCTCGGATTCTGAGGTTATCGCACTATGTGGCGGACCAAGCTGCAATGTACCAGTAACTGACGATTCAGGCGGTATGCAATGCGATGTCTGCAACCGATGGTACCATCAGCTTTGTACGGAGCTAAATACCGAGCAGTACGCAGCGCTGGCCTCTAGCGAAATGTTGCTGTTCAGTTGTGCCAATTGCTGCAGCCGCCGGCAAGGCCGCTCAGCCTTTCGTACGAGAGATGAATCTCTTGATACCCGGCTGCGAAATGTAGAGCGTTCGTTCTCGATGCTCTCTGATCTTCGCTATAAGATTGATCTGCTTATGACGACGCTTCCGGTCTCCAACAAAGCAGATTTGATCGCTTACACCGATGATCAGCTTGTGGCACCTATCATTATGTCACCGGTCCAGATGGCTACCGACCACCAAAATGAAGCAGCTTCGGACGTCGTATCTACACCTACGCTGATCGACGCCGAATTGCTGGTTCAAGGGTCACTTCGAGTTAAGCGAAGAAGAGCCAGGAAACCTCGTAAGCTCTCTGCTAAACAAGAAGTTGTCTCGGCACCGGAAACAAGCCAAGTGTCGTTACTTGGCAAACCGTCTGAAGGTTGTGCGAAGGCGAAGATCACAACACGCACTACTTATCAGCCGAAGTTGCCGGAAATCTCGGTTCTCACCGAGAAGACATATTCTGAAGGTGTGCTTGATTCTGCTCAAAGCGGAAATGCCTCACGGGACCCTACTCCTGTTATCAAGAAGAAAAAGCAGATAAAATCTGCTATAAAGCCTTCCGGTGAAATCGATGACCCTAACAAAAGTAAGACATCGACAATGGAGCGAAAAACATACGCTGCCGTTGCTACATCATCGGAGGGGCTAAAGACAGTCCCATCACCAGTAGTGAAGCCACCTGCTCCGAGTGCCGAATCAAAGACCCGTGGGGTTAATACACCCCGTCGTGGCGATTCTTTCACGGATAGTAGCGTTATATTCCGTAACGCGGCTGAATCTACTGCTGTCCTTCCCGCTGATCGCATATTGGACGACCTTCAATGGTTTAAAATGTGCGTAACGAAGCTTCTTCCGCCTGGTTTTCCAGGCGTTACTGTCAGGAAGCTAATTAGACTGGGGAACGTCCCAGTTAACGTACCAAACCCGCGACCGCGGCTACTTCGTGTGGTACTCTCTACCCCGGAGGAACGCAATGCTCTCATGCGGTTTGCGTTTAAGCTGAAAGGTACAAATATTAGCGTTCAGCCGGACCTTCCGCTAGCCGATAGGCTGAAGCTAAGGGAGGCCATCAAGGACCTCAAAAGCAGGCGAGCGGCCGGTGAACAAGGTCTCCGGTTAGTGGGTTTTCGGGTGGTCAGCCGGCGGTCCTTTTCCGCCCTACCAGTGCCAGTACTGGTAGCGCACGACCCAGGTCTGGATCTAACGAAAAACTTCAGATAGTGCTAAGTAATGTGCGCAGCCTAAGGAATAAGGTGTACGAGTTAGGTCTGCTTGTAGATGGGTCTCATCCCGATATACTCGCATTCACTGAAACGTGGCTGTCTCAGGACATCACGGATGGTGAAGTACATCTACCTGGCTACGCACTATTTAGATGCGATCGCTCTGCTGGCCGACAGGGAGGGGGCGTCGCTCTTTATGTGAGCTGTAAACTGGACGTTTTGAAGACTTGCTTATTGCAGTCGGCAGACAAAACTGTTGAAGCTCTATCGGCTGTTATTAGCACCTCCTCGGCTCAGGTTACAGTTGTAATTGTGTATAGAAGCCCTGGGAGCGTATCCAAAGAGGTACTTGAATTCATCCGCTCCCAGTCCTCAAATAAGTGTTTGGTGATGGGCGACTTCAACCTCCCAGAGATTTGCTGGGCAGATCTTTCTTGCGACTCAGCGTCAGGCACATTTGGCGCTGATCTGCTTGAACTTACGCTCCAAGTATCTTTGCACCAGTTCATTGACCTCCCCACTAGGTACATGGACGCCCAAGTGCCGTCTATTTTGGACCTTGTATTCGCTAAGTCACTCGATTTTGTTGATGACATTACTTACGGACCTCCACTGGGTTCCACTGAGCATGTTGGTTTGCTCTTCAGTTGTACTCTATCTAGACGCTACCAGAGTACGGTTGAGTCTCGCCCGAACATATGGCAAGCAGACTATCAATCAATGAGAGCCAAGGCGTCTGGTTTCCATTGTGAGATCTCAGACGACGATACTGTCCAGGTTGCCTAGGATAAATTTACGTCCTACCTCACAGAGGTCTCTGCTCCCTTCATAGCAGTCACAAGGAGAAAGGAGGCCCGAGCACAGCCGCCCTGGATAGATCCCACTGGCAGGCATCTGCTCACAACGAGGTCTAGATGTTGGCGGACTTACCGAGACGCTCCGTCCACCGATACTTATGATAGGTACAGTAAAGCTAGAAATAGGTGTAAGCAACACCTAAGGGGGGCTCGGCTCAATTTTGAAAAAGGGTTAGCGGACGATGCTTCAGAGAATCCAAAAAGATTCTTCGCTTATGTCAAAAGGCGCTGCGCTTCGAACATGTCAATTCCAGTGTTGATGCGTGATGACGGTACTCATGCGCATACGGATTATGACAAGGCCTGCGTACTCAGTGGGCAATATGCGGCAGCGTTTGTAAGGGAAACCTCTTTGACAGGCGTTGAGCTGGTTTGCAGGACCCCAGAGGGTTCAGAACTGTCTGAATTTATTGTAGAGGCGACGGAAGTTCGTAGGCTGTTACAAGGGCTGAACCCTTCTATGGCCTCTGGGCCTGATTTAATTCACCCGAAACTGTTGCATGAGTTGGCTGCGGAACTAAGTGGACCGCTCACTATTGTGTTTCAGAAATCGCTTGACAGTTGTGCATTGCCTTCCGAGTGGAAGGAAGCTGTCA
>OX104066.1:65044153-65061294 GCA_944474145.2 Dicrocoelium dendriticum
TTCATTGTTTTACTTCACATTAACCGGCCTGGCAGGGACTGCTGGACAGGAAAATGTAGGCAGTAAATTGTTTGACAGGGTGTGATGGGGTCTTCGTTAGGCTTTTCAACATCTCAAGCAGACCTGTCCATTCCCGATCCAACGATACGCAAAAGAAGGAATATTCACGGAATCATCCTATCGTTCCGGTCCTAACTGAACTTGAACCTGAACGACACAGCCTTCAATACATCATATTTGTAAATACTCGTCACCGTCTAAAGTTGAAACCGCCTAAACTCTTCCTCGAATTCACCAAACGTCTTATAATATTGGCGAAAGGCAGCGCGGAATGCAACAGTATCATCCCAGGACATTGCAGCGAAACCGAAACAACAACTGCGCACTAAAACAACGACCATCTCAAGCCTTGTAAAATAATGCACCGCCATTTTCAGTTCTCCTAAATCAATATACCTTTAATAAACCCTCATCAAGCCTTAACAACGTACTTCCTACCATCCCCCCAGCAGCCAGTACAGCAAACAGTACCGCGCCCAAAATACGATCAGCTGTTTTCGATTAAATCGACGCTCTCCGCTCCATCAATGCACTCAACGCCAACGACATTCTCCCAAGCTAGTTCTCCTCTGATGCTTTATTTTTAGCATTAGCTAACTCTCCTCCCGTCCAATAAACTTTTCCCTAGCTTAATTTGTGTGTTCTACCTGGTTGACCGTCTGGTTTCGTACTGAATATATAGCACACGATCATCGTGCTATAGGTTTGCTGGATCCCTGAATGTGCGGCAATATCTGAGTTTATCGCAACAGTGACGGAAGTTCGTAAGTTATTACGAGGGCTGGACCCTACAAAGACCAATTGGCCTGATTTATTTCACCGGAAACTGTTGCATGAGTTGACTGTGGAGCTAGGTAGACCGCCCGCTATTGTGTATCAAAAATCGCTTGACAGCTGTGCATTACCTTCCGAATGGAAGGAAGCTGTCATCTATCCCATCTTCAAAGATGGGGACAGGAGTCTGCCTGCAAATTACAGGCCGGTTAGTCTGACGAGTGTAGTAGTCAAACTCCTCGAGAAACTGGTGAGAGATTCATTGGACTGTCATCTGAGTAGCTTGAATCTATTTAGCAATGTACGGCACGGATTCCGGAAGGGATTTTCGTGTCTGACGAATCTGCTGATGGCTCGCGAAATTTGGCGGATGCAGTGGATAACGGCCACACACTGGACGTGCTTATCGAAATCATTTGACAACGTACCTCATTTGAGGCTCGCACAAACGCTTACCTGCTACGGGATATCTAGCCGCGCCCTTCATTGAGTGATTGCCTTCTTAGATGGTGGAGAACAGTGTGTACGGGTACGCCGTGGCCTATCGTTTAGGCAGACTGTCCTCAGTGGCGTGCCCCAGGACGCGGTCCATAGACCGCTGGGCCGAACCCTTTCTCTGGCAGTTAAACTGGTATCTACTATCCATCAGTACATGCAGTACACCTTGTTGTCCACCCTGGGTCGGCCCACTGAATCCACCCAGCGAAGCGGAAATCTGCCTCGAGATTTGACGCTTGAAGCGCTTCAATGCTGCCGGCTTAGACGGACTTCCTCCGGAGCTATTCGAGTACGGCGGTGTGGCGATCATAAACCAGCTGACCGCGCTGTTCACAAAAATCTGGCATGAAGAGAAAGTGCCTTTCTCTTGGGGCGAATCAGTAATTGTCCCGATTTTCCCGAAAGGCGCTCGCACTTCACGTGGAAATCATCGCGCGATTAGTCATAGTTCGATTGCCCATAAGCTGTTGACATCCATTTTGCTTCGCAGACTATCCCCAGTACATGAATCATACTACCGTGAAGAACAAGCTGGTTTCCGTCCTGGCTGCGGATGCGTGGATCAAGTCTTCACGCTCCGCCAGCTCCTCGTCATCATCATCACCTCACCATCTACAGCAGTACATCAGCCATTTGAACTGATGCTTCGCTGCCATACAACCATGAGGACCTATGAAATAAAGAATAAGAAGAAGGAAAGAAAGGGGGACTTACCTGAAAACCTTAATGCCCTAAGCAAACATTCAGGGTCAAGGCGCCTACGCCTTGTGTCAACAACATACCGTCACAAACAGCTGGCTATCGTGCAAAGATAAGGCGGCATCGGCGAAACAGCTTCCTTGCGGCTTTCACTGCCCCGCGTCATAATCAGCCATTACCCCGCAGATAACTCAGCACCAAACATACTTTAAACAGGCAATCCGATTAGAAGACGGCAGCAGACGCGCCACTGGTGTCGGTTGCGATCCATGTCCTGCAAAGTCTCGAGCCAAGCACCAGGTGAGTCACGTGGACTCCAACCCGGAAGGCGAGACGGACCAACGGCAACCAGTTTGGTTGTCAATGACTTCATTTCCCGCTGCCAAGTCAACTTCTGTCCACCTCAAGCCTTGCGCCACCCTACACCTGATAGACTGAGCAAGGCCCTCCTAGGTAAGCGGTGACCATGCAGGCGTAGCACGTGCCCGAGCCAACGCAACTTATTCAGTGCTATTTGTTCTAGGATGCTAGCATGATTATCACTACCTAGTACTCGCCTACGCGCATCATCGTTGGATTTACGCTGGTGCCATCCGACACCAGCAATACTTCGCAAACAACGAAGATCAAAGACTTGAAGGCGCCTCAGATCTTCAGACCGAAGGGGCCAAATCTCACTACCATAGAGCAGAACGGCCCTCACTGTTGCCTTGTTTACACGGCCTTACAGATGGAGGGAAACTCCCTTCTGTCGCCAAAGATGACGCAGGTTCAAGATGGCCGCGCTGGTCTTTGCAATGCGTGAGCTCACGTCAGTTTCCATGCGCCCATCATTGCTGATGCAGCTGCCAAGATAAGTGAAATGATCAACCACCTCGAGTTCCTCGTTAGCGAGCGTCTAGCGGTCATCAAGTGGCTGGTGATCCTGCAACAACACTTTGCACTTTGAAGGTGCGAAGTGCATACCAAATAATGGGACCACTCTGGATAGGCTATTCAGGGTTGATTGTGCCTCCGCAAAATCTTCGAAAAGCAAGACGATACCGTCCGCATAATCTAGGTCAACTAACCTTTCACCAGGCAGTACTTTAACGCCTACATCGTTGGATTCCGTCAGAGAACACTCGAAGAAAGTGAACAAAAATGGGGAAATCGGACAACCCTGACGAACGCCACTTGTAGTCGAAAAGATATCCGATAGGACACCATAGACCCTGACGCGGCCTGTAGTGTTCGAGTATAAAGCACGATGGATGTTCACATATTTCATGGGAACACCTTTACGCGCAAGTATTTCCAACAGAATCGATCGATCGACTGAATCGAACGCACTCTTGAAATCGAGTAACACAGCTATTGTCGGTCTGCGGTATGCGTGGCGCTGCTCTAGCACCTGCCGCAAAGTAAATGTATGGTCTATACAGCCACGTCCTGGGCGAAAACCGGCCTGCTCTTCCCTAATCCGTGACTCCCGTTCTGCAGTGAGGCGACGAACGATAATCCAGGCCAATACTTTTGTCACAACTGGCGTTAGGCTAATACCCCTGTGGTCCGCACAGTCTGTGCGACTGCACTTTTTGTATATTGCCACTATGATCGAATTGCTCTAATTAGCCGGCACACTCTCTTCGTTCCATATATGTTGGAATAGTGAGGTCAGTGCCCTGCAGAGGCCCTCACCTCCATCCTTAAATAGTGCAGGTGGGAGGGAATCCGTGCCAGCGGCACGAAAACCATTGAGGGCTGTGCTCGCTTTTCGGACCTCGGCCTCCGACAGAAGCTCTAAACTAAACGTCCATGGCAAGTCCTGCAGCACCTGAGTAGGAAGCGGTCCGGGAGCAGGGGGCCAGCTAAACTGATGTTCAAAGTGTTTAGCCCAACGAGCCATACGGCGCTTCTTATTGTGTATCAGCGCACCCGCGTTGTCTCTGATTGTCTCACTGACGCCTGGTTTTCTGGGACCAGTGGTGCGGATCAGTTGGAAGAGCTTCCGGCAATCGCCCACTGCTCCTGCCTCCTCCATTTCTTGAGCCCGACTGGTCCACCAGGCTTCCTTGTCAGCACTTAGGCTCCGCTTTAGTTCACGCCAAATAGCCCGTCTGGTTACATTATGTTCAGAACCAACCGGGAGGTGTATTCTAGATTCCAACATTTTCACGGACCTCTCGGATATCCAGTGACTGGTGCGGTGACGATGGATAGTGCCACAAGCAGATGCTCCTGCGTCGTGCATGGCGGCCGAGATCCTATTCCACTGAAGTTCAGTGTCATTAGGACAAGACAGCGAGAGTTCGCTATGCAGTGCTTCTTGATAGGCTTACCTGACCGAGGGCTGAGACAATTTCTCCGTTGCCAATCAGAGGAGACGCTTGGTGCGCCTTCCGGTTAAGTTCATGGAGAAACGACAGCGTACCAAGGCATGGTCAGAGTCGACACAGGTACTCCAGTACGAGCGGCAATCCAGAATGGAACCGCGCCACTTGTAATTTATGGCTATGTGGTCAATTTGGGTCCATCGCTGGCCAGCTACAGGTGGATGCCAAGTGGCACTTCGGTGCCCACTGTGTCTAAAAGCAGTGCTACTAAGAAACAACTAGTGCTCCGCACACAGTTGCAGCAGACGCTAGCCGTTGTCAGTCCGTTCGGAGTTAAGTCCATAAGTACCACCTAGCTGAGTTTCTGAAGAGCTCAGACGCCCTACTTGTGCGTTCATATCCCCTGCAAGTACTACAACATCTGCACTAGTAGCCTTGCGTAGTAGGGCGTCCAGTTCGTGATAGAAAGTGTCCTTGACTGCATTAGGACTGCAGTCGGTGGGAGCATAAGCGGAAATCACAAACAAACAGCGTTTTGTACTACTTCGCGAATTCACCTTAGCTGATGCCGTCAAACGGGCTGCACATAAACGGCTGTTCACAGGAATCCAATTAACCAACGATGACTCAGTCTTAGAGCTGAGAATGATACCTACACCGGCTTCACCCGTGAATGCCGCATCGGAGTCTCCTGACACGTGCAACCAATAACGAGAGGATAAGCCGGGTACAGTCAATTCAATAACCCCGTTAGGGTCATTAGTTCTAGTTTCGGACACACAACACACATCAACACCCAGTGTGTCCAAGGTGCGTGCGAGTGCAGCCTGTAGATCTGTGCGGACGTTGAACGTCGCCATGGAAACGGGACAGCGTGGCCTTATAAGAGACTTTTGCTGATAGGCGTCTGATAGGTGCTGTAGGATGGTGGCTGCAGGTGGTTCTACTCCAGTAGCACTTCGGTTGCTGTTAATTAAGCTGGGAATTATAGAAGGAGGGTTAGTAATGGGGGCCGGGATGGGAGTAAGAGAAAAAGGTGGAAAAAAGAAGGGAGGCGTCAGCAGTAACATATTTTCGCTTATCCGCCCTGCTGTATGCAGCAGATAAGGGGACCCTTGATAATCTGCGCGACGGCCGATGCAGGATGAAGTTTATGTTTGAAGAAAATGTCATGGTTGTATGTGGGCTGAGATACTGCCAGGGCGCCCAGACCTAGACAGGAGGACGATTAGGGTCCTCATCCAAAGCCTTTGGCTCAAAAGCCTGTCCGCAAGGCAGCGGGGTGGCATTGATTTAGTTTTACAGAAATGGACGCCATCCCATTTCAAACCCCCAACCTGGAGCACCAGGAGACTAAGTTTGTCTGACCTCTCACCATTGACCAACCTGGTACAAGTAGCTCTCAAGGGGTCCAGAGGCATCACCCAGTATAGCTCAGTGGGTCAATGAGGTACGCAAACCGTCGCACCACGTTAAGCTCCGGTCTCGTTGCGACGGGCCAACTCCTCGAATATCGCCACATTTATCACAGGCCCACTATCGTTGCATCCGTATACATACGTGCCGCTTTTGACTCCGTTGATCGACCTGCTTTATGACGTTGCTTGCTAAAGAAGGGGGCGCCAGAGAAATATACCGCCATCTTACGAGCACTTTACCTTCATACATCTAGCAGAGTGAGGGTCTATGGCAATCTTTCCTCGCAATTCGCTCTTAATAGCTGTGTGCGACAGGGCTGCCCTATGTCCCCACTCATCTCCAACTTCGCAATCGAAGACGTTCTGTCGAATGCTCTAGAAGGTTTCCAACATTTTGGCCTAGAGCTTTTACCGGGTGAACGCGCGACCAACTTAGATTATGCTGATGATATCGCCTTACTTGGTGACGATCCTCAGAGTATGCAATTCATTCTGGATCGTTTGCCGGTTGAAGCATCTAAGTGTGGCATGAGCTTCGCTCCATCGAAGTGTAAAGTACTGTTCAAGGATTCGCTTTCACCTGCTCCCTTGCTCACTCGAATGGTGCACAAGTTGAACAGGTAGATAGTTTCGTCTACTTGGGAGCTGTGTTTCTGCTGACGGCACTATCAACAGAGAAGTTTCTCTTCGTATCGCAAAAGCTCGATCAGCATTTGTCAATCTAAGGCACTTGTGGCGTCGTCGCGACGTCACGTTCTCGTTAAAAGGCCGCGTTTACAGCGCATTAGTTCGCTCAGTATTGTTGTATAGGTGCGAGTCCTGACCGATTCGCGTGGAAGATATGCGTCGTTTTTCTGCGTTCGCTAACGGTTGCTTAAAGAGGATCACTCGTGTTTTGGTGGCAACATCGAGTTAATAGTAATGACGTTCGACGTCGCATCTTGGGGAATGTGAGTACTCCCTACAACAAACTAATATTGTTGCGCCAGTTAAGATGGCTCGGTGACGTCCTACGCATGGCACCTGAGCGTCTACCGC
Source organism: Dicrocoelium dendriticum (assembly GCA_944474145.2). Classification (NCBI taxonomy): domain Eukaryota; kingdom Metazoa; phylum Platyhelminthes; class Trematoda; order Plagiorchiida; family Dicrocoeliidae; genus Dicrocoelium; species Dicrocoelium dendriticum. Next base: position 65,050,956 of record OX104066.1, read on the forward strand.
GTCGCGCTCTGTTCGCTCCTCAAGGACCTGGCTGGAGGCGACCGCGTGGTGGTCAGCCTTCCACTAGGCGGCAGAACATGAAATCGCTGACGTCGTGTGTGACCGCTGTTGAATCCGTACGTCTTCCAGAATGGGGACCCAGATATGAGGAGTGCCAATGGCTTAGCATTCTTGAAGATCTGGCCCGCAACTGGAATCAGTGGAAGCGTTGCATATAGTATTGTATTGATTCACATGTTTACTAATAAACCATTGAAAATGACAAAGAAAGAAAAATATCGGCGTATGAAAAACAAACTAAAAATGTTTTGCTCTACTTTTTGTCAAAATGTTCCATTCTTCCTGCGGCATATTTGCTGAAGTGTGTTGCTGACCTTCAACTACCACGCCACGATGATTATGACGCAGTGACTTCCCCTTATCTGCTAATCTCCATCGCTTTGTTGGCTCTATGTCTAGTTGCTAGGCTGATGAGATTACATACATACATGCATACCGCTGCTGTTCTCTATCTGCGAATGACCTCCCCACGGAGCTTGAGGTACCATCGCCGCTATTTGTAAATGACCTGAAGCTGTGGAACATTATCGATGTTCCTGGTGGTTCAGAAGCTATTCAGTGAGTCTTGCAGAAGCTTTGGGACTGGACTACTTTATGGTTACTGCCCATAACTCAGGCAAAATAATCCGTTCTTCGAATTGGAGGAGGTTGTCCTCCGACGAAGTACTTGGTCGGTGGGGTCGAACTACCCCGTGTATCTAGCCAGGTTGATCTAGGCGTCGTACACTCTTCGGCTTTACACTCCGGCGACAACTGGAAAGAGGCCGCAAGCAGGGGTTTCCGCATGTTGTGGTTAATACGACGTTCTTTCAGAGTCTTGACGGGCGGCATCTTTACGAGACTGTTCTCGGCTTTTGTTCGGCCTCATCTGGAATACTGCGTCCAGGTTTGTCCGCCCTGCCTCGTTCGGGACAAAATGGAGCTAGAGAGGGTTTTACGGGTGGGTACTAGGTTAGTCGAGGGATTACGGGGACGGACGTACCCCGAGCGTCTACTTAGTTTGGGAATGCATTCAATGCACTACCGAATGCTTAGAGGAGACCTAATCCTAACCAACCGTATCTTAACTGGGAAGGTTGGTCCAAATTTACCTTGGCTAATCAGTCCCGCTAGATTGTCTGTTCTACGCGGTCCTTCCTTGAATGAGAACAAACCGCGCTCGGATCGGATTAGGGCGGGAATTCGGCTGTCACGCGGAGTCATCGAGCGTTGGAACATGCTTCCGGAAAGTGTTATCAGGGGATTTACGGTTAAGGGGTTTGAACGGCAACTTGACGTTCTTGGGTGACAACCCATCGCAATGAGGCTGGACCTTACCGTGTTGCGATGGTTTGCGTGCCTCAGAGATCCATTGAGCTATGCTGGGTGGTGCTATTTTACACCTTCAGAACCACTCATACTAGATTCGTCAATCGTTAGAGGCCAGACAAACTGAGCCTCCTGGTCCTCCAGGTTGGGGGTTGGAATGGGGGTGCCTCCTCATTTCATAAACGGGCTCTGTAGTCCAGTGCCAAGACCCGCTGCCTTGCGGTAAGGTTTTTGAACCAAAGGCTTTGGTTGAGGACCCTAATCGTTCTCCTGTCTAGGCCTGGGCAACCTGACAGTATTCTGGCCACGCAATAAAATGAACCTTTCCCACAACAATTTGTTGATGCTCTGGCCGTCGTAGAGGATAAGAAACGGCGCCTTATCTGCTGCATCGAGCAGAGTGCATAGGGGCATGCATGCTACTGCTCAGGCCTTCTCTTCTTCTTATACCCCTTCTTGCGGTTCTTCATCCGTATCGCCCCGCTCCAACATTGCTTATATCCCCCCATTTTCAATCCCCCAATTCTTGGCCCTCTCCCAGCTTACTTCAATAGTCACTTGTCTTCTAATTTTAAATCACACACAATCGCAGGGCCTCGCTCCAATCCAGTCGACAAGTCCATGTTCAATCAAGCGGACAACGTCAGTTCATCCGTTTCCCCTTGGAGTCCTCGTATCTCGCTAAGACTGGCATGCCCCAATGTGCGTACTTTGCTGCAGATTGGCCAACAGGCAGCACTTGCCCGCACACTAGAGACCCTATCGATCGATATTTGCCGTTTATCAGAAACCTGCCTGCAAGAATCGAACTCCGTGCTTACCCTGAGATCCCCCACATGCGACACTGGCGGCACATTCTTATTGCTCTTGTCTGGCGATGATGCAGCTTCAAATGCCGGTCAACCTGGCGTCGACATTGTTTTGAGTCCCCGGACTGAAGCTGTCCTGATTGATTGGATCCCTGTAAACAGTAGGATGTGCGCCGTTAGATAAGCTGGTTCGTTCCATGCTACGAAGCCGCGCGGGGACAAACGGTGCCTTTTTGTCATTGCGGCCTACGCCCCTACAAACTGTAGCACTGATTCGGTAAAAGATGATTTCTATCAGCAACTTCACGAGCTCCTTCGTTACAGAGAAGCACGTATACTGTGGTGTTGATCGGCAATTTAAACGCCGAAGTCAGAAAATTGTCCTTTGATGAGCTTCTTCTGGGCGGCCAACATGGTGTAGGCTCCCGTAATGATAATGATGAGCGATTGCTACAGCTGTGTGAAGATGCTTGCCTCTTTCTCGCGAGCACCAACTTTCGACAGAGCACCCGCAGAAGTGTGACTTGGCGACCACCAGCCTCGGGCCATCCATGGACGCAAATCGAGCACATCGCGATCAGTTACCGCTGGAGAGGCTGTGTCCAAAACTGTTGCTCGATTTGGAGCACGAGCATGGACTCTGACCACGCACTTGTCTGTGCCGACCTCCTGGTGCATTTCGGTGGACGTCCGCAACGTCGATATGAACGGATTGACACCAGCCAGCTGGAAATGCCAGACGTTCTGAATGTGTACCAAAGTGCGCTGACATCTGGGCTGAGCAGGCGCCCACTAAACACCGTTGAAGATCACTGGTCGCATATTCGTCGAGCGTTGCTGTTAGCAGGCATGTCTTCATGTGGCAAAGCAAATTGCCAAACGGAACTTTGGGTCTCTACACGGTCTCTGGAACTTATGGATGCTCGCCGACGTATTCCAGCCGGAAGCGAATAAAATGAGGCTCGCAAAATTCTCGACAAAACTACGTGCTAGCCTGAGGAAAGACCGTGAAACCTGGTGGTCTCATCGTGCCTCTGAGATGGAAACCGCCGCTGCCGTTGGTGATCAACATAAGTTCTTCCGTCTGATACGGGAAACTGACAGCAGGAAACCTGGTGTCGGCGAGACCATACGCGACGAGAGTGGGTAGCTGATCCACAGACTGTCAAAACGCTTAGAGCGTTCGGCTGAACACTTTGCAGTGTTTTCGGGTGGGCAACACCCAATTTCCATCTACTTTGCAAGGCAATTTAACCAACCTGGGTTATCGCTTTCTTCTTCAGGCATTGAGCGCCCTTCTCCCTGGGCCGTCTCCTTGGATCCGCCCTCACGCGCAGAAGTCGAACGTGAGATCAGGCTGTTGAAATTGCATAAGGCCGCAGGGGCAGATAGAATTTGCCCCAGCCCTCTTCAACTTCGGGGGACCTGCTCTAGTAGATGATCTACACGAGTTGCTAGTAAAACTTTGGGAGCAGGAGACAGTCCGGACAGCCCGGAACCTCTGCGTCATTGTCCCAATTTTCAAGAGAGGCTCCCGTTTTGAATGCGGCAATCATAGGGGGATCAGTCTGATTTCGATTGCCTCTAAATTGCTTGCCTCTGTCATTCTCCACAGGCTGACTGGCACTCGTGAAAGCCAGATTCGTGAAGCCGGATTTCGTCGAGGTCGGAGCTGCATCGACCACATCTTTACATTGCGTCAAGTGTTGGAGCACCGCCATGTTTATTGGCGACCCACCGTTGTCGTGTTTCTTGATATAAAGGTGTCTTCGACTCAGTCCATCGATGTGCCCTTTGGGACTGTCTGCTGAGGAAAGGTGTGCCTGATAAATATGTAAACGTTTTCAAAGCGCTTTACGCGCATAGTTCGGGCAGGGTGAGGGTTTATGGCAAACTGTCGCCACCCTTCAGTACCACCAGCGGTGTGAGACAAGGATGCCCGCTGTCACCTTTCCTCTTCAACTTCGCTATTGATGAAGTCATAGAAACAGCGTTCGCTGGACACGACATAGAAGGTATGGAGCTACTTCCTTGTGAGCGACTTTTTGACTTGGAGTATGCGGACGAAATTACCCTAATCTGTGACAGCTCCCAAACGTGCCAAACAGCACTGGACCGATTAGCACTGGCTCTCAATCGTTTTGGGCTATGCTTTGCTCCATCGAAATGCAAAGTACTTCTCCAAGATTGACAGGGACCCAACCCTGCGCTAACGCTTGGTGGTGATATGCTAGAAGTCGTTCAGGAATTCAAATACCTGGGCAGCTATATTAGCGTCCGTGGGATTGAAGATGAGGTTACGAACCGTATAGCAAAAGCTCGAGGTGCTTTTGCCAATCTCTGCCACCTCTGGTGCAGACGCGACATTACTCTCGCCCTGAAGGGCAGAGTTTACAACGCAGCCGTCCGTTCAACTCTCCTATATGGATGTGAAACCTGGCCCATCTGGTCGACAGACATAAAGAGGCTCGTCATATTCAATCCTCGCTGCCTTCGCAGCTTAGTTCATGTCTGGTAAGAGCACCGCGTGAGTAATGAGCGCGTACGGCTTTGCGTATTTGGTGCAGGAAGAGCGAGTGAATCGATCAGCACCGTTGTATCTTGCACCAGGCTCCAATGGCTGGGCCACGTGTTGCGCATGACAGCACACCGACTCCCGCGACGTGCATTATTTGCGCTTTGTTGGTGCGGTTGGAAGAGGAGGAGTGGAGGCCAAGTGATGACTTGGTCGAGAACAATGAAAACCCTCACTTCGAAGTTGGCGTCGGTTGGTGCATTCCGACTGCCTGGCTGGGGTCCTAAGGACGGTGAACCCGTTTGGTTGGGCACGCTTGCGGATATGGCTTGGAGTCGGCCCCAATGGCGTTTGTTGCGAGTTCGTTTGTCCATCCTCCTTCTGCTTAACATCCCCTCCATTCACGATCTCATTTGTTAGGCATATGACTCTTTTACGGCAGCCAGCTCTTAGCTCTCCGGAACGAGGTCCATCCGTTACTGGGGACTCAGCGGGCGTGCCACTGTTTGTTTTCCTTTTCTTGTCTTTTGTATTGTGGCACAATAGCTGAGGTGTTTTCCACCTCCAACTAACGTGTAATGATGATGATGATGACATGGGCAACAACCCGAAACCTTTTATTTTTCCTGAGTATTTCGCATCTTCGTACTTCGATTTTCTCTTCCCCACTTTTCTTCACGCATTGGTATTCTTTTCTTATTTCAAGTGCACTTCCTTATTCTACACCTTCAATTTCTTTTCCTATCCTTTGCTTGCTTCACGTGACTGCCACAGCAGGGACTGCTAGGGCAGGAAACTTGGGCATTAACTAGTTGGGCAGGGTAAGATACGGTTGTTCCGTTTTAGATCCATTAATAACTCTGAGCACTTCACCAATACTTGGCTTAACGCTTCACTCAAGAAGGAACACTCAAGGGATTCTCCTATCGTTGCAGTCCCACCCAAACTTGAACTTAAAACGTCAACCGTCGATTCTGCGCCTTTATCTTAGCTGGTTCTTCCCATGCTTCGAAATCGCGCGGCGACAAACGGTGCCTGTTTGTCATTGCGGCTTATGTTCCTACGAACTGCAGCCCTGATTCGCTGAAAGATGATTTCTATCACGAACTTAACTATCTCCTTCGTTACAGAAGTACCACGGATACTGTGATATTTGTTGGCGATCTAAACGCCCAAATCGGAAAATTGTCCTCTGATGAGCTTCATCTAGGCGGCCAACAAGGTGTAGGATCCCGTAATGATAACGGTGATCGATTTTTACATCTGCGTGAAATTGATCGTCTCTTGCTGCGCAAACGTTCGGTACAGCAGCCACAGAAGGGTGACTCGGCGCCCACCATCCATAGGCGCAAATCGATTATCTCGCGATCAGTTACTGCTAGAGAGGCTGTGTCCAAAATTGTAGCTCGATTTGGTGCACGAACTTGAACTCACTCACCAATTTTGGCTGGAGTACCCAGCCACACCCTCGCCAATTTTGGATGTACTTACAGACCAGCTGGTCCGTAATTGACATGCGGAGCTTTTCTAGCGCTTTACAGTTGTCAACCTACATGGTGGTTATGCATCATTTGTACTTCACGCCTACACGATGCGAAACAAGGCTTTATCATCGCACACGCTTGTGTGATTTCTGCGACCGACACTGTTCAGTTGGCCTGGGAAAATTCAAGACTTACCTCATGGATGTTTCTGCACCTTACATTCAACTGGTGGAAAGAAATGAGTCGCGAGCGCAGCCTCTGTGGACAGATTCCGTGAGGAAGAACCTACATATAAAGCAGTCTAAATGCTGTCGAAGGTATCGAATACCTCTGTCGACCAGCACGCGTATCAGGTATCGGTTGCTTCGGGATAAGTGCAATCTACACCTTTAGATTGGCCCGGCTTCAGTATGAGAAGGGCTTAGCTGACACAACCTCCACTAATCCGACGAAGTTCTTCACCTACGTTAAATGAGATAACGAAACAAATTTCTTTTCCAGTCTTGCTTCTAGCAGTTGAGACCCATACCTGTAGCGAGTTTGGCAATGCTTGTATGCTTAATGAGCAGTACCCAAGCGTCTTTGTCCAGCAACCAAATACGCTGTGCAGTGAACGAGTCGCCAGAGTACTTGAGAGCTCCTGCGACGGAGACTCATTTTCTGAGGAAGTATACATATATATACATATATAGTTACAAAAGTCTACGAATAGACATAATGCCATAAGAAACCATGGGATTCAAACAAAGGTACAGAAATAGTAAAATAAAGCGCAACACAACAATGTCCATGGTTTCCTCAGAGGGCGAGATACTACCCGGTTGCCCAAGCCGAAGTAGGATGTTAACTTATGGGACACCACCCCAAGCCTTTGGCTGAATAGCCTGTCCGCAGGGCAGCGGAGCGAATTCAGAGAATCGCGACCATTGGGAGCCGTTGACTGGTTGCTCAGTTCATTCTTTTGTTTCTTTGTTAAACTGGGGCGCAATGCTCCCAGAACTACAGCATGATGTTGCTGGAATACAATGCTTCGCCAGGATGAAGCAAGGGGCAGTGACTTTATTTAGCGACGAATCACGTCCGCCAAGTCACAGTGTTATTAAACGGGCATATGTGGCTTTTTATAGGGAGAACGCTTGCCAGGCGAAAACCCGCAACGTCCTGGAATACTGCCACCGAACCATTTGCTGGAACGGGGAAATCCCGAACCACCCAGCTGGCACGACGAGGAGGTTGTTCGGCAAGCCAGCCTGCTGAGGAAGTAGAACCCAACTAAGGCTTCCGCGCCTGCTTCCGTACATTCTAAACCGCTGCACGAATTGGCAGCGGAACTAAGTAGACCTCTGATTTTTGTGTTTCAGAAGTCACGCAACAGCTGTGTCTTGCATCCCAAATGGAAGAAGGCTGTGGTTTGCCCGATTTTCAAGTGCGGTAACAGACCTACCGGCTAATTATAGGTCCATCAACTTGACTATCGTGGTGATTAAATTACTTGAAAAGTAATTAGGAGATTCAGTTTAAAACCACTTGAATAAATTTAACTTGCATAGCGTCATGCAACATGGATTTCGAAACCGCTTTTTATATCTAGCAAACTTACTGGTGCTCGTGGGAAGTAAGCTGATGCCGTAGACCTTAGGCATGCAGCAAACGTGCTGTTCATTGTCTTCGCTAAGACCTTGGACACTTCCCCATTCGCGGTTCTCCCTAAAGTCGAGGTCTTATGGGGTATCTGGCCGCCCTCTTTAGTGAGTGTCAGCTTTTCTGAATGGACGGGAACATTGTTTATGTGTGGGATGCAATTTCGGCAAGCTGTTCTTAGCGGCGAATGCAACGTAACTACATAAGCAGTGAGCGAGGGCGCAATGTCTCCGCTTGATCATGGGCGTCATTTCTCTCTATCTGAACCGGTGACCCAGTTGTCCCCTGTCGCTCTGTAAGGCTTCGCGTATCTTATTTGGGTGTGTGGGCGAACCTATTCAGCTGCTCGAAGATTGGAACGGTGTAGGCTATGACGAATCCACCAGAATCAGCGTAATCCATTCACAAAACGAGTGCTTCACAACGACCCTCCAATGCTAGGTAATATGTGTTTAAATCAACATGAGCTACATAAATGGGTAGTCTGACTTTCCAATGGTCACATAGCTACACACGTCCATGTGTAAAGTCAAAAGCACAAAAACTACGAAAAGACAGATGGTCGAGGCAATCAAGGTTCAGTATAAAAGGAAAAGTATGCAGCGGCACCCGCTGGTTACACAATTCGGTTGCATTAGCATGATGCGATGTAGTCTGAAGGTCGTCTAGCGGTTTTGATGTTCATTTCTTCAAGTGACTTGCTAATTTTCTGCTTAAAATCTAAAATGTCAAAAGTGGTTTGCAAAATGACCATTTTGCTTTGCAAGACATCCAAAGGGGTTTAAAAGTTCCGGTGTTTTGCAAAACGTCCAAAGTGGTTTGCAAAATGTTCAAAGTAGTTCACAAATTGTCCAATGGGTTCTCAACATGTCCAACTTAAAGTGAAAGTGCTATATATATATATATATATATATATATATATATATAGGCAGCAGAGCCTATGGTGCGCTGAGGCTGGTGGTGGCTAGATCCTGACGGGTGGTCTACCCACTGTTGCTACTGTTGCGCCATAGTCTCATGTCCTGGGCGCCTCCACGTGGCGACCGCTGGGTGGGAGTTGGGTTTCGCCCTTCTCCCTGCTAAGATCCAGGACACCAATCCGCATGAGTCGGCTAACTGACCATGTGCTAGACCCGCTGCCTTTCGGGTGTATAATTAATCAAAGGCTTTGGCTGAGGACCCGAGTTGTTCTCCTGTCAGGTGTGGGCGCCCTTGCAGTATCCTAGTCCATCCTCTTCGGACGTTAGGAAGTGGTCGATGGCCCTCTTCCAGTAAAACCTAGCCAAGGGAGACAACAGGTTTACGGGTTATAAGCTCACAGCTCGATTGGCGTAGAGCACAATTGCCACGCATTGTCTCTGACGGTGGGAGAACACCTCCGGGTTTTCAATGGTTTGCTACTGTCCGCCTCAAGCCAGGCAGCCCCTGGTCAAATTGGTGCAAACCCGTCAAAACGCTCCTGCGTCTAGCCATGGTCGCAGGTGCGTACCCAATTACGGTCGCAAAACATGATAATTGTTCCAGAACCTCAAAGGCTGCGTGTGACGGCCGTCAAGCAGATCCCCATCTGTATCTGCAATCACATTCCCGAGCTGGATCTGCTCTCCACCGCCTTGTGGGTCAGGTTATTGAACCAAAGGCTCCGGGTGGAGTCACTCAAGCAAACCTCCAAACCACCCACTGCCTTGTGCGTAAGGCTATTGAGTCAAAGGCTCCGGGTGGAGTCACTCAAGCAAACCTCCAAACCACCCACTGCCTTGTGCGTAAGGCTATTGAGTCAATGGCTCCGGGCGGAGTCCCTCAAGCAAATCTCCGAAGCACAACGACCACCTCGCGTGCGATTGCCCACCAATGCAATCTTATGCCTGCGCGCAAAGCACTCAGTATCGGATGCTGGAACGTGCACACACTACTGGACCGGAACTCCAGCGAGCGCCTAGAGCGGCGCACTGCACTGGTCGCGATGGAGCTGGCGCGCTACAACATCGATATTGCGGCGCTCAGTGAAACTCGGCTCGCCGAGCAAGGTAAGTTGCATGAAGCAGGTGCTGGTTACACATTCTACTGGGTGGGAAACGCCACTCCAGCTCCACGTGAACATGGGGTCGGATTTGCAATATCCGATCGCCTCCATGGCCAGCTGGTGGGTGATCCAACAGGCATCGGCGAGCGACTGATGACCGTTCGCCTACGACTCGGAAGAGGTAAGTTTGCTACTTTTATAAGCACGTACGGTCCGACCATGTGTTATCCTGATGACACGCGTGATCAGTTCTACACTGAGCTATCCTCCGTGATACGGTCTGTGCCGAGGAGCGACCGACTATTTCTGCTGGGTGATTTCAACGCGCGCGTTGGGCGTGATGCATCAGCGTGGACAGATGTTATCGGTTCGCATGGCATTGGTTCAGCGAATGCGAACGGTGACAGGCTGCTCTCACTGTGTGCCACTCACGACCTGACGATCACGAACACTCGCTTTGCACTGAGTGCGAGGGATTTATCAACTTGGACGGCTGTTG